>CM062292.1:193452160-194033612 GCA_031216915.1 Pictodentalium vernedei | reverse complement strand
AAAAAAATAATATTTAAAATAATAATCTAACAAAAACATGAATTTGAAGGGCACTGTGGTTTATTAACGGCCCAACAGAAATGCATAGCAGCCTAACATCTTATAAGAGGCCCAAGACGAAGTTGAGGGCCGCTAATAAGATGGAGGGCTGCTATTCATTTCTGGAGGGCCATTAATAAAACCAAAATGCCTGACAAAGACATATTTTTACTTTTATTATCATTTGAAAGATTTCTGTCCTTTTGAACAACCATTCTTCAAATTTCTTAATTCCATCAACTGTGGCTCTTTGTGTGTGACTAGACATTTTGAATGACTGAATTATTTTCAATCTGTTGTTGGTTTGTTTACAAACTAATGACAGGTCACATGATCAATCAACTAATTTAATTTTTACGGCAATAGTGTGAACTTGAGAAATGTGATGCTAAATTATTCATGAAATATTCAACATTTACTTCCAATAAGTGGCCACAATTAATCAACTGAATGATCGATACTTACGTTAAGCGTGAACTAAAACTATCATTATTAATGGACAGTTTGATAAATGCCAAAACACTAACAAATTATCGCATTGTTTTTCCCTTTGAATTTCGAAGAGGTAGAATAATTTCCAGGCGGTAACTCTAAATTTTTTGATCAGGTGATACAAGCTTAAAGTGGTGGGCCAATACTGGAAATAGATATCAATATTGGCCTGTCACTTTTTTTGCATTATGCAGTTTCAACGCCTGTAAAACATCGTTATTATATGGGGGGGGGGGGGGGGGGGGGGGGGGGGAGGGTCTTCCTGCCATTCCCATATTAAAAAATAATTAATCCTGGCATCAAAATTGCAAACAATTTACATCCTTATGGGGGTGGCTTGTACTACATTCTTATTTATTTATTTAATCCCTCGCCCAGCACAAACAGAACACTGTTTTCACAAAAAATGCTCTTAAATAGGATTTCCATTTATTTTGGTTATCAGTCCTTTGACTTTCAATCCCTGCCCCAGAGACAGGCCCATGGCACTCAATGGAATGCCCTGTAAAATGGTATTAAATTTGATATCGTCTGCATTGGGAAAAGAGTTAATCGAAAAACAGTCGAATATCAAATCATTCCACCAAGAGAAATTTAAATTTTATAGTAAATTTCCTTTCTTATTATACCTACCTCAATTGTTTTCTACAGGCATGCACTACAGTGGAAGATCCTAACTCAGAAAATATACTCTTTATTTGATCTTTCCCCAAGAGATTTGGGAAAGAAAAGTGGTGCAAAAGCACCACGAAAAAATAAGCCCAAACTGGGGTCGAGCGCCAATGGCGCACAACCAGTAGGGGACACTCTTCTCTTAGTACAATTCCACGACTTCCGGAAAACCAGTGCGCAAGGCAGTCACTAATGAATCATTCTTTTGAGCCAGCCAACATAGGAGTTATGTGATCAGTGAGGAAGAAGGATTCTTACCCAAATAAGAAGACGGAGGGCCTCCATGTAAACAATTGCGGTAGGTATAATAAGAAAGGAAATTTACTATAAAGTTCAAATTTCTTATCAACCTACTTTACAATTGTTTACTACAGGCTGAATAGAAAATAGGATGGAGGGAATCACATAACCAACCCACACATAACCCAATTGCACTGGAATCGTGGACAGAGGAAGAGGGTCCCTAGGCCTATCAAACCATAGCATCACAAACATTAGTAAAAGACAATGAGAGATGAGGTGTATGGTTATGTGCGACGCACAGGACAGAAAGGTCAGTAACAGCACAGAGCTGGAACTGACCTTGGACGAAGCTGAATGGCTGGGGTAGACAACAGCCTGAGCAGAAGAGAGAGGGCCCGTAGTACAAAGGTCCTCTGCCTGCACCTGCAACTGGCGCAGATAAGTGGAGAAAATAGCATTTCTCCAGTAGGCTGCCAGCATAACATCCGACAACATGACGGAGTTAGTATAAGCCTCAAGAGGCAGACAATGCACGCACATTGTGGCAGAAATACAATTGGTAATACAATCGCCAGTCGCTAGACAAGTGGAAGCTGCACGAATGAATGAATGTTCCTGGTGATCTCGATTGCCCCCTTTGACCGGAGATTACCTATCGCCGTGATCAAAAGTTCCCAATGTGTAACGTTGAAAGGGACATGTGTTGGAAGAGGCACTCTCGACTGAGTTGGATGACTCAACCTGGGATAAATTTAGGTAACTACTGCTGATGCTTACATGTTAGGCTTTGGACGGTCCCTGCCTCCAACAGAAGGCTGATCAAGCTGACAAAGCAGCAGCTGATCTATGGAATGACATAGGGAGTCATCCGGACCATCGCCATGGAACCATAGAATAGTTGCAGACCCGTCGAAGAAGCAGATCAAAGAGCAGCATGCTGCCCCTCAAGAAGGGAAACGGCTTGTGTCCAGCACAGCGTCCCTGTGAAGATAGCCGTGTTACAGGCATGCGTGTGAGAAGATGCATGAGCACCTTGAACAGCACACACAAAAGAGCCTGTATGTCGTCAAACTTATCTGGGGGCAGATAAACTGCAAAGCAGAGACGTGATCGGAGCGAGAAAGCATTCCAGCATCTCTCTCGATAAGCCCAACATGGACTCCAGAGTCTCCATAAGAAAAAAATGGCCGGCTTGGGGGTTGGAGTCCTGATCCAAGACCGTCAAAAGTCTGGCAGACTGACGGATTGGCAGAATCGTAGGAACGATAATGCACTGGAGGCAAAAAAGTGTCAACCCTGATGAAGAACAATGTCTTCATAGCCTTGGAACTCAGCTTAGAGTCCAAAGCTGTAAACACTTCAACCACCTGTACCGACAGGCACGGTTGAAGGTGCCCAGAAGCAGGTTGCTCCACAGGCTGTAGGCGCGTGACTGATGATCGCTGCCGGGCTGACACTGTCGGCTGGTTTGAATGTTTGAGATCTGGAAGGAACCCAAACACAAAGTCAAGAGCTGCATCCAAGTCAGAAGACTCTTGGCTCTCGACGTAAGGTATATCGGACTCATCCTCTGAGTCGGAAGACACATAGCCCATCATGGGCAAATGACCCGATGCCTCCCATGGTGTAGGCACATCAGGGGGATCAGAAAGCGGCCTGTTTCCAATCCCGGTAGGCGGCACCACAGGGGGAGGGGGGGGGGGGTGGCCGGAAACCACTGGTAGCCTCACTGGAAGCAACCGAACAAAGGCTCTTGGACAGAACCTAAGTGAGCAAGGAGAGGGACTCCCTAAGCTCACGGACTGTGTCGGCCGTTTCGACATGGGAACGAACCGACAAAGTGGCTTCACTCCTGACCCATTTAACCAGCAAAGGGTCACGATCCTCAAATACACCTGATGCAGGACGACGGGCTGCAGCTGAAACATCTGAAAGCAGATGTGTATTGGGGTATAACATACCCGAGGATCTACAGAATGGAAACTCAGTACAGTCGCCGCGGACCTCTGTGGGGCAGAAGGTCCAGGCTACACAAAAAGCGTTGGTCCCGCAAAACTGGCCATGGGACCAGAGTGCATGGTAACCCCACCATGAACATCTGAATCCAATGAGAAAAACTGCAGTACTCGACGGCTGAGAGACCACAGTAGAGGGTTCGGCTGGCAGCCCCTTCCGACTTCACCAAGTTGAAGTCAGGGAAGGCTGAGGCCGATACCCCACATCTACACTACCAGACATCTCTGCAGATCCCTACAGGGATAAAACTGCTGTGCTCAACGGCTGAGAGGTCACAGCAGGGGGTTCGGTTGGCAGCCACTTCTGACTTTGCCGAGTTGAAGTTAGGGAAGGCGGATGCCGATACCCCATGTCTACACTACCAGACACCTCTGCAGACCCCTGCAGGGATAAAACTGCTGTGCTCAATGGTGGAAAGGCTACAGCAGGGGATAGGTCAGCAGCCACTTCCGACTTCGACGCGTTAAAGTCAGGGAAGGCCGAGTTGAAACACCACATCCACACTACCAGACATTGCTGCAGACCCCTGCAGGGATAAGCCGTGGCCTGCTGAAACGGTGACAGATGACGTTGCAGATGGAACAGCAGTAGCAGCAGATACGACAGAAGCTGTTGAAACTGGTGGAAAAGGGGAGAGAGCAACTGAGCTAGGACTCCAAAGGAGGAGTCAGAACCCTAGTGACAGCCACAGATGTCGACTGGAGAGGGAGCATAGTCCCAGTACCAGGCATCTCTTCAACAGACAACTCAACAGCTCCCGCAGAATCCACCACAGAAAAAAATTGCACATCCCCCACAGAGGGGGTATAACTCTCACCAGATGTGGTCGTGCAGGGAGGCCCCGAAACGACAGTGTTCCCCCCTCCCCCATGGGTGCAGGAGGAACGGCCATGAGAATGCACCAAAAGCGAGGGCAAAAGGCATTGCCCTAAAGGAACTGTACTGGACATAACAGAGGTGAGAGCAGTTGAATAAAAAAGGTGAACTCAACAGATGTAGAAAGTAGAAGAATACCCTCAACTACGAAAGAAAGGTGGCAGAAAAAGAACCGGCGGGAACACAACTGAACCCAGATGGCCGACAGGGGCCCAAAAAATAGAAATTCAGCCCTCAACAGAGTGAAGAAATCCTCTCCATACTGTCCCTCATTGACACCTCCAATAATAATAATAAAATTTATCAACCGAAAATTTTTATGTCCGAACAGCACAATATGCGAAAGTCGCGCGTGACACAGAAAATATATAGAATATAATGAAAATGTTGCTGAAAATAATAATGGGAATATATAAAACACAGTCCTGTTATTATACGATCCTCAGATCCATAATTCCAATCACAGGAAACAATTATCGACGAGCTGAATTATCAGTTTTGTAATGCAAATGGCCGCACATCCTTCAAGGACAGCGGATGAAAAAAGAATGATTCATTAGTGACTGCCTTGCGCACTGGTTTTCCGGAAGTCGTGGAACTGTACTAAGAGAAGAGCGTCCCCTACTGGGTGTGCGCCGATGGTGTTCGACCCAGTTTTGGCTTATTTCCCTAATCTCTTGCGAAAGATCAAATAGAGAGTATATTTTCCCCATGTTAGGGTCTTCCACTGTAGTGTAAGCCTGTAGTAAACAATTGTAAGGTAGGTGATAACAAAATAAAGTCATCATGAGGAAACTAAAATGAATCAATATATGCGCTGATGTAAGGGAGGGACAAGGTATCACTGAACACCTTGTTTTCTGATGATGGACATTCCTGCCAAGAAAGTAATATCTTGCCACTTAAATATGTAAAATTAGAGTACATTTAAACAAATTTTCTCCGGTAAATTGTATGAACTTTTTGACAATCGATTTCTGGAGTCAAATTTTCATCATGCATTTTTCATCAAATCTAGTCAAAACTAGTCAAATCTAGTGAAATCCCCCTTCACTTTACAGTGGGAGCATTAAAATATTCCTGCAGTTCCAAAACTGTCATGTTTAGTTTGTTTCAGCTGGCCTTTTGGAATTTTAATTAGAGAGCGAAAAAAAACTCTTGGAAAATGATAAATTTTAAGTAATTTGTATATATTTTATACTTACCAATGGCCCAGACTTAGATGGTGCAACCTCAATATTATTAAGGGCAAACACAAATTTTGAACCCCCCCCCCCCCCCCCCCCAATCCTCCAAATTTGTATATAATACCTAAATTTAAAAGTCCTAACTGGCTCTCCATACTTTTAGTACTTGTGCATGCGCAGTACCCAGGAAGAGACCGAAACTGGCACCAATCTCATTCTTCCTAGTTAAGCCTACTGAAGTGATAACGCAGAGGGGATGTGAGAGTGCCCACTCATGGGAGGGCCATCCCTGTCTGGGCCATTGGTAAGTATAAATGAAAGTGTCAATGACACTGTAGCTCAACTTGTTATGACATGTACATGTATAGTATGTGACAAAGCAATGACAAATATCTAGGTAATGACCTGATAACAAAGGTACATATAAAGTATTGTAACAGTCTGTATATAAATACTGACCGTAGCCTGTAACAAATGTATAGGTAAAGTATTGTAAAGGTGGCTGACAGTCAGATGCTAAACTAGAAAAGAAATCTTTGAGTCCCAGAGTGGGCCTGACTGAACCCCAAAATATTTGTTCTTATAGTACAGTGATAACAAAGGCACCCCAAAACTCACTCGATCCTGTCCCAAGGTGAAAACAAAGGTACCCAAGAAGTTTTGTGAAGATCAGTTCATAAATACGAGCTGTATAGAAGTTGTGACAAAAAACTGATTGGACCTAATTTCGGTACAAAATGGCCACTGGTGGCCATCTTGATTTTTGGACAGCACCCAGCAACACTCGTTCTCGTCAAGGTGATAACAAAGGTACCCAAGAAGTTTCGTGAAGATCAGTTGATAAATACAGCCTCTAGCCGAGCCGTATTGACATGTGCACTTACAGTGTACAAGTAGCACTGAATAAATCCAAGTTCATCTAATTTGCATAATTTCTGCACGAGAAAAAAACCCGTACTATATGTGATGTATTCCAAAACCCGTACTATATGTGATGTATTCCATGTTATTAAACATCCATACAAAAACTTATTCAAATCAGAACTTTCATACAGAAGTTCTGTACAAAAGACTGATTGCACTAATTCTGGTACAAAATGGCTGCTGGTGGCCATCTTGAATTTTGGACCACACCCAAAAACACTTGTTCTCATCCCACGGTGATAAAATAGGTACCCAAGAAGTTTCGTAAAGATCAGTTCATAAATACAGCCTCTAGCCTGAGCCGTATAGAAGTTGTGTACAAAAAACTGATTAGACCTAATTTCGGTATAAAATGGCCACTGGCAGCCATCTTGAATTTTGGACCATATCCAGAAACACTTGTTCTCATCCCAAGGTGATAACAAAGGTACCCAAGACATTTCGTGAAGATCGGTTCTTAAATACAGACTCTAGCCTGAGCCACATCGACATGTGTACTTACTGTGTGTAAGTAGCACTGAAAAATCGAAAGTTCATCTAATTTGCATAATATTTGCACGAGAAAAAAACTCGTATTATATGTGATGTATCCCATGGCACTAAACATTCACACAAAAAATTATTCAAATCAGCGTTTTAATATGGAAGTTCTGTGCTAAAATCTGATTGTACCTAATGTTGTACAAAATGTCTGCCATCAGCCCGAGCTGTATTGGCATTTGCACTTACAGTGCTGAAAGTAACACTAAATACATCAAAGTTAGTCTAATTTGCATAATAAATGCACGAGAAAAAAACCTGTATTATATGTGATGTATCCCATGGTACTAAACATTCATACAAAAAAATTCAAATCAGTGCTTTCATATGGAAGTTCTGCGCAAAAATCTGATCGCACCTAATTTTGTACAAAATGGCTGACTGCGGCCAACTTGAATTTCGGATCGGACCCCAAAACACTTGTTCTCGTCCCACGGTCATAACAAAGGTACTCAAGAAGTTTCGTAAAGTTCGGTTCATAAATACGGCCTCTAGCCCGAGCCGTATTGGCGGACAGATGGACAGACGGCCAGACAGACAACTGGCCATGGCATAAGCTCAAATTTGGCTTCGCCAAAGTTGAGCTAAAAATAATGCAAATTACTTAAAATTTATCATATTTTTATACTAAAACCAATGGCCCAGACTTAGCTGAATCGTAAAAAAGGCAGAGGGTCCAGGACTTAAAGAATTGCAGGCTGAAGTACAGCTCCTTAGCCAGCATCAGAACTCCCAAAGTGAAAAGGAGATTAAAAATTTAAGGAATTACCAATATGTCTCTCTATACAATAGAGAAGACATATTACTGAAATAATGAGCAATATCCAAGTAATTCCCTATTACTTAGCATAAATGATTACGCAAAATGTGTGTAATGAGCCCCCAATTTTAAGGCTAGTCTGGAATAAGACACTTAAAATTAGGAAAGGCGTATCCGAGGGTTAGAGACTAATGTCCACAAACACTTGCCATATATACTGTAACAAACTGCACATAAGATCAGAATAATCTACAGACAATAACAGCTTAACTCAGAGTTACACACTTATTAAAAGGCCAGAAGAGGTAAAGAGAAAAACACCTGGATTCAGAACATGGAACGGGGTACAATTAAAAAATCCGTCACGGACCATCCCCAAATAATACATTGTTCCCTAGGTCTGTTAAAACCAATGACTGTTCGGAGAAAGAATATCCAACTCTGAATAATGAAGCCAAAAATAGAAAACTCATGCATAGACGGCTTGTTGAAAACTCCATAACTGATCCAACTAGCCCAAAAATTCTTAGAAGCTCTATACTAACGCAGAGCCAGACTAAGAGAATCTGTTCTGTAATATGTCTGCCTAATATAAACATATTATGCATGCAATCAACAGAATCCTACCTGTACCCTCATCTGAATACAGCCTGTATCGAAGGCGTGGCCGAGCGATACAAAAACTAACCAGGAAATTGAGGGAATAAAACAACGTTAATGCGATTAACCTGAGGAATAGACTTATATGTCGTTAAGAAAATCAGACAGCTCTGAGCGTAACTAGTCAGAGACATGCCTGTCACACAGGAACATGAATGCTAGTAATATCAACCAAATGGATTCATGAAAGAATTTGGAATCCAAGAACAGTTACTGTTCAGGAATCATATGCTCATTTTTCACTTATGAATGATCAATCACAGGAAACAAACCAACTAGAGTGGATGGACCCCTGATGACGCCGTTAGACCACAACCCACAATGAGCAATGAAAAACACGCATATAATTGAATGCATAGGAGGCTTACAGGGGGAGCACTATGTCCCCCCCCCCCCTCACACCTGAAATACTTGAATCACTAGATAAGTAAGGCCGGCGCAGTAATATTAAGGCTTGGAACAATGACAAATTCCTTTTTCACTATATGAAAATGAAACTTCACAATACATTCCCAAGCTATAGTGCTGCTGCTATTCTCAATAAAGAGTAATACAGCAAAAAAAAGCCTGTAGTTAGCCAAAGCAAGCATGACACTAACCCGGCGCGACTCATAGCACTTTAGTGTCAGTTATCCAAAATAGTATAGAAACCATATGGCTCCTTCACATCTGACCGACTCCATAATGCCACTACAGACGCAGGGGGATGTGTTGAACATGGCACTATTGCAAGGAAGGAATATACCCACTGAAACAGCTTTGACATATCCCTTGAAATCAAGACAGTATGCCATGTAGTGTTCATCTCCATGAAGTCAAATATCTGTTTCACCTAGGGCCCTCGAAAGCTCACTAAATGGAGACTTACAAAGTTAGCCGCAATGTATAAGACAAAGACCATTATAAAATTATATAAGGCTACTATGATGCTAGACACTAATGATATATAGACACAGACCACTCATAATTCTCATAAGCCAAACTATGCCGACAACAATAGGACTATTTGCCTATGATCTTTTAACGGCCTTATTCCAAAAAGCCATCGGTCTCAGCATAGCTATCACAGCCTAGAAGTCATATATCGGTGAAAACAGATATCTGTGTGTTACACTGCAGCTTTAGACAGCCCACTAAACAGAGACTTACGACGTTAGCCACTAATGTATAAGAAAAGACCGCTCTAACAGTGCATAAGGCTACTATGGCATCAACAATAGCACTAAATGCCTCTGACACCCAGAAATAGAAGACCGAGATTTATTCCTTCTAACGGCTCTATTCCCAACAAGACAGCTGTTTCAGCCTATCTGCGAGCTATCGATCTTCTATTCATAAGGAATAGATCATTGCCTTTCTTATACTATTACTAAGTCAAGGGAGGCACTGTTAATCGGACCGAAAGCTTTCAACACCTGAGCCGAAAGATCTGGGAAGAAAGAACTTCATCTTTCCTTGCCCGGTACCTTGAGCGGTTTTTTGCCTAGAAAACGCAGAATTTTGTTCAGATGGAACTAGATTCAAAGAGCTTATGAATAACTAGAGGCTCTACAGAGCCTGTAATTGCTCCCCTGAAACTACATATAAAAATGTGATTTCCCATAGGCTTTCCATGGTAACTATGAGCTGCAATTGTGGTCATGTTTGCAACATTACATGAGGATCATTGTTAGAAGGTGTCCCAGTCTTCAATCATGTGAAGTTTCAAAATATTTGAATCCATCAAACAGAATCATAGAATGTCTCTGGTGGCCATATTTTCCAACCAATGGGAACAAATAGAGGATCGTTTGTAGAGAGCCTCCTATAGACCATTCTTGGCAAGTTTTGGTTCACGTCAGCTCAGTAGTTCCAGAGAGAAGATGAAAATGTGATGTCCCATAGTTTTTTTCTTTAGAAACCTTAAACCACAATTGTGGCCATGTTTCCAATATGATCAACTTTAAAATAAGGACGATGGTGGAGGGTGTCCCAGTTATCAACCATGCAAAGTTTCAAAACATTTGACCCTGTGGTTTCAGAGGAGAAGAGTTTTCAAAAATGACCAATCAGAATCAAAGATTGCTTCTGGCAGCCACGTTTTTTGACCCAACAGGAATAAAATGAGTAACAGTTATAGAGAACCTCTCATAGACAATGCCTGCCAAGTCTGGTTCACATTGGCTCAGTACTTTCAGTGAAGATGATGAAAATGTGATTTCCTATAGGGTTTCTTTTGTAACTATAAGCCACAATTGCAGCCATAATTGCAACCCGATGAAGATTAAAATGAGGATCATTGGTAGAGGGGGTTACAGTCATCAGTCACACTAAGTTTTCAAACCATTTGGCCTTGTAGTTTCAAAGAATATTTTCTTGAAAATGCACACATTTATGAATTCTGTTTTAACAAAAAAAAATCAGTAGAAGAAGGTTAAATATTTTGAAAATTACAATTTTCTCAGACAGTATTCCCTTTCAAAACAGCCTTGGATAGGTAAAGAGTTACAATTTACTCCAATTTTGTCAAATCTTGAAAGATATACAGTAATTACTGTCATCTAAGCTGACATGATGGGAAGTGAATATAAACAAAAACTTCCCTGGTTTTCCAAACACCGGTCATCAATTTTTTCATCAGTATTTTCTGATAAGTAACTTGAGAATAATAATACATATATCAACATACAGTTGCAATTGTTTACAGTACAAGTCAAAATAAGTTGTGTATCTTTCTCTTCCTACACTGATAAGACCAGAAGCTGACATCATTTTCTGGAAAGCTCTCACTGATAGCTTTCCAGAAAATGTCAGATTCTGATCTTGTCAGGGCAGGAGTAGCAGTTTACTTAGATAATTGCAGTTATGCTACAGCTTATTTTGACTTGTACTGTATACACAATATTTTGGGTTTTTTCCCAGTTCTCAGTGGAGAAAACTGGAACCAACCCTTACCAGATTCTCAAAAAAACAAGTATTTTGCTGACAGTACCAATCTTCGTGCAGACAGGAAAGGCATTGGGTTAAGCAATAGAATAGAGCCTCTGGTGGCCACATATTTCCATCCTCTCATAGACCATTCCTGCAAAGTTTGGTTCACGTCGGCACTGTAGTTCCAGAGAAGCAGATGAAAATGTGATTTCCCATACATTTTCTATAGTAACTATAAGACGTAATTGTAACCATGTTTACAACCCAGTCAACATTAAATAATGATCGTTGGTAGAGGGGTTCCCAGTCAACATTTATGTGAAGTTTCATAACATTTGGTCTGGCAGTTTCAGAGGAGAAGATTTTTGAAAATCCACTAACCAGAATCAAAGAATGCCTCTGGAAGCCATGTTTTTCATCTGACAGGAACAAAATGAGGATCGTTTGTAGATGATCTCCCATAGACCATTCCTGCGAAGTTTGGTTCACACCGGCTCAGTGGTTACAGAGAAGAAGATGAAAATGTGAAAAGTTTACAGATGCCGGACGACGACGGATGCCAAGTGATGAGAAAAGCTCACATGGCCTTTTAGGCCAGGTGAGCTAAAAATTCATAGTCTTAAAGAGCCATTCCGTGATGGATGGAGAATCAACCTCTGTAGCCCTCTCACCATCAGAAACATGGTCAACACCATCCGAATATACAGATGACTGGACCAACCCAGCACTGTTCGATAGCTAACTGCCAGAGACTGTTGATGGCAGAACTGGAGACTACTGGGATGCTGCGATATGCTGTGCAATCTGCGGAAACAGGTCTGTGAACAAGGCTTGCAGAGCAGCGATTATCCACTTCTTCACCATATGCTGCTCACCGGTTGGAGATCTGTTCCCATTATCTTCGATCCATATCCTGTATAAAAATGCCTCGAACAACTAGCTACAGGTTAATCCGACTTCGGTGGTGACAACTGGGTATATCTCCATGGAACAGCATGAACATGCAAAGTTGGATAGCTTGTCTGCGGTAGGGCTGTCGCGACTATCATTTTTTGTAATCGACTAATCGTGGCCAGTAATCGACGGTTAGTCGATTAATAGTCGCTTCCCATGATTTTTTAGCAAATCATTCTTCTGTTCGTAAAACTCTGAAAATGACAATGGCACCAGTGTGTTCAGACGAAGTGGGGTTGTGGGAACAACAAATCGGTCCCGACTGAAGCTACATGTAGTCCAATCTTGGACCCACAGTCCGTAATATAATTTTTGGGGTTGGTACGTCCTGTAGGACGTACCAACCCCAAAAATAATATTACTGACTGCGGGTCCAAGTTTGAACTAGATTGAAGCCGATGAATTAAAATGAATTTACCAAAGTACGTTCCTGCATATGTTTCCTTTCTGCAATAAGTTTCTTGAAATTTTGAACATTGAGATCTATGCATTCCCTCGTCAGTTGTTAAAAATAAAATTGGATCTTACTCTGAAGTTCCGAACTTTGAGAAGTGATCTGACGTTCTGACTTTCGTCATAATTTTGTCACTTCCGCGCTTTGGGTTTTCCAAAGGGTGCGTTCGTGTGTACAAGACTGGAGAAATTCAGAAGAATCTATTCTTCTCGAGTAACTGTGAGTGTTCTTTCTTACACAGTCAGTGACAGTCGTACAGTCTTCCGGATATGAATGTAAACTATGGTGAGATATTTAAAGTAATTCACCTTCATTGATCATTCACCTCACAAAACAATGCAATTTAGCCCCGACGTGTAGTAGACGTGTACCACCTTGAAAATGAACGACGATCGACTAAAAATAAAAAACGTCGACTACTTCAATAGTCGACGGTTAGTCGACTAATCGAATAATCGCGACAGCCCTAGTCTGCGGTCTAACATGCTTCATCGATATATAGTATACTGTTCACTAAACTTATGAATCATATGTATTTGTAACCATTATTGTAATTGCAATCATCTATGTATACTGTGAGGAAGAAGCCATAGCTGCAACCAGCCCCGGCTGCAGTGTTGAAAAAGCATCCCAAACAGCAAGTGTGAACAGGTGTCCCAACTCACTAAAGTTTCTCGAAGTGAAAACAGTCGGCCCTGACTGCTGACAGAATGGAGAGGGATCTCCAGCTCGCAGTCTGGCCCCAGAAACTTGTAGGCTTCTACCCCTTAGCATGCTTTTTCATGGAAGTAGAGGAAGCCGCTACAACAGCTAACCCTGGCTGAAGTGTGGAAGGAGCATTGCTCTAACTCCATAAAGTTTCTCACAACGGACAAACAGTCGACACTGACTGCTAATGGGACGGGAAATGTTCTCCAACTCGTGATCTGGCCCCAGATCTTGCCGAGCATCCCGTTGAGAAACTTGTAGGCTAATTCCCTTTGCGTGTGCTTCCATGTAAGAAGCCATAACCATAACCGACTGCATTGTGGAAGGAACATCCTGACACGTGCTCCGACTCATTCTAGTTTCTCGCAACGGACCCAGTCTATACTGACTGCAAACAGGACAGAGAGGGTTCTCCAACTCATGAGCTGACCCCAGATCTCGACGAGCATCCCATAGAGAAACTTAAAGGCTTCTCCTTATTGCCATCGTTACTGGATGAGCTTTATATTATAAGGTGCTCGCTCTACCCATATTATACTACTCGACCACAACGGACCCACCCGGTATCTTGGCTCCCTTAAAAATGGCAACCACTGCACTGGTCGAGCTTGCTGTATGCAGAGAATTAACCTACTCTCGCTTTAATCCTGTGCATTTATATCATGAGCACCTTAGCAGCTAGCTCTATTTTACTCATCAGAGAGGGTTTCATCAGAGTGGCGGTGCGGTGGCATTGCGGTAACCAGTTCTCATCAGATCACTGAAGTTAAGCAATGTCGAGTCCAGTTAATCCTTGGATGGGTGACTGTCTGAGCGATCAATTTGGACTCCCGCGTTGTGTCCTTGGGCAAGGCACTAAACCCTGACTGTCCACATGGGTGCACAATGACGCCATGTACTAAGACATACTGCACGTCGATGATACGCATGTCTTCAACCAATCTAACCCTGCCTGTGCTGCAGTGCGGAGTTACGATGTTTGGGAGCTGGCAGCTGTTCGTTGTTGCTCAGTGGTTCTCTCTGGGTAGTCCAGCTTCCTCCACCCATAAAACTGTCATGGTCATGATTAGCCATTGTGCATAAGTATACGACCTTAAAACACCAATCAAAAAAAAAAAAGTGCCCAAAGGGAACCCCATGAGCAAATAGAGCCTAACTGTGGACAACCACTAACTAATTAAAACTACTGGAATAAGATATACTATGCTTCCTAACAGAAAAAAACAGTAATTGTTTTCAAACTAAACACTGAATTAATAAGAATCCAAAACGTTATTGAATAGACATCAAGAGGAAAAATCGGAAACTAACCAACAACAGGGACAACAAAGGACCAGAGTTAGTAACCGATCAACAACCGCCTGATGCAAAGCTGGATCTTCATATGAAGAAAAAACAATGCATCTGGTAGAAGATGCAAGAGTACAAAAAATGTCCTGAACCGAAATAGACAGGATGTAAATACAGGGGATGAACAGAATACCTATTCTGTTTACAAGTTAAACTCACAAGAATTTAATAAAAAATTCTTCAATAAAAATGCCAAGAGAACTTGGGTGTATAACTGGAGAGTTCAGGAGAGGGAAGGAAAGTAATAGCAACAAAACAACAGTGGAGTCACATTATAATGACGACGTTCAGAAGCATATCATAAAATTGGGTAACATGAATAATTTACATAAAAATTATAAAGTTACAACTCCGAAGATCTGAAACCACAGTTTTTCACTTCCAGCATCCTTTTACACTGTTGATTTCAGGAAAACCATCATTGATTTGTGTCTGGCATCTTCAAAAATGAGAATTGCCATTACCGGTCTCTTCCTGGGTACAGTGGATGCACATGTACTAAAAGTATGGCGGGTCACATAGGACGTTTAATTTTCAGTATAATATGCAAATTTTGGGAACTAGGGGGGGGGGGGGGGGGTCAAAATTTGTGCTTTGACTTAATAATATTGAGGTTGCACCAGCTGAGTCTGGCCCATTGGTTTTTGTACAAGAATATTTTCAAGTTCAAGGTCACTATGGCTTTGACCTTTGACACAATAACCTAAAAATAATAGGGTTTTGCCTCTCATTTTATACCCAATCCACAAGTCAAGTTTTGTTTTGATTGACCAAGCAGAACTTCAACCTAGAGAGTGGAACCAACTCTGTCTACAATAGACAGATGGACAGACTGATGGAGAGATGACTGGACAGACAAAGACAGACAGTGACACTGCTGTATCCCACAGATTTTTTCAGGGGTGCAACTATGAATGGTGATCTCTTTTTGAAGAAGTGGTTAATATGGAAACAGGAGCTTTGTGACAGCTGACATTTGAGTGAAACTCAAATATAACAAGAGTTTTCTGCAATAGATTGACAACGGGAGGAGCTAATGAATGAGACTAATTTGTTTGTATAACTAAACATGGGCAGATGTTTTGACAAGAGAGCAACTAACAATACATTACAGTTTTGCTTCTCCTAAAGCCACACACAAGCAACTAACAAAGAACAACCGGTAGTTACAATAACATGGATCAATAACGTTGTTCAGTGATTAAACAAATAACAAAACAACGAAAGAGAAGCAGTGGCAGGCTTTTGCATGTACAGAGTACATCACAAAGTTATAAAATTGGTATTAATTGAAAATGTATGGTGGTGCCACCTTCTATATTTATACAAGTTACTATTACGACTGAAGTGGATGTAGTGATATGCTGGATGGTTTAACAATGTTTCTAACTATTACATTCAATTCTGTGCACTGTCATTAAGCAATCAAGTCCATGAAGAAACAACAGAATAGAGTGGGGCTATAACAATGCCCACTTTTTATACAGCAATACCCACTATGAAAACAAAAAGATTATATTATAAAAATCAACGAAAAAAATAGATATTTTAACATAATGCCAAGGTTTTTAACAAACTGAATGAACTTGCAGTAGGAAAGACAAGGACCGTTTAAAAGAACAACCATTTTCTCTGATAAGATAAAGTCTGGAGGCAGAACAAGACATGCTCTTGGTCATATATATCAGATATCTATTTCCAAGATTGGTCGCTGAAGGAAAAAATGGTTGATGATTTCCTTCCTGTTTTCACTCTGTATTTTTTTTTACTCAGATAATTTAAATGAAAATTATAAATTTTAAGTAATTTGTATATTTTTTATACTTACCAATGGCCCAGACTAGCTGGTGCTAACTCAAAAATTTAATCCAGGGCCAAACACAAATTTTGGCCCCCAATCCCAAAATTTGCATGCAAAACTGAAAAAATTGATGTACTATCTGGTCCTCCATACTTTTCAGATCTGCACATGCGAAGTATCCAGGAAGACACCGAAATTGGCACCAACCATCATTCTTTCTACAGATTGCCTGTTAAATGTTATAAACAGCAGGGAATTACGAGTGCCCACTCATGGGAGGGTCATACCCGTCTGGGCCATTGTTAAGTATAAAAAATATATAAATTACTTAAAATTTATAATATTTTTATACAGCAACCAATGGCCCAGACTAGCTGAATCATAAAAAGGCTGAAGGGCCAAGGACATGAAGGAAAATCCAATCTCTCAATTCCTTAAGTAAAGGATATCTCGTACAGGAGAATAGGAGAAGATAGGAATTATATATGTCTTTCTCCTTTACAAGAAAAGAAAAAGGCATAACACCAATAATGTAATTGAGTATTACATAATATATAATTCTCCATTTAATGCCAGCATAACCCGTTATGCTAATTTGGTGAAGGAAAACCACTATATAAAGATAGTCCAGAGAATGAGACTCTTTATATGCACATTTAAAAGTGTCTGAGGATTGTATATTAATAACCGTTTGACACGCGACATATACAAATGCTTCACAGTGAGCTACACTTTAAAAACAGTACATAAATGAGACATAGTTATTGCTTCAAACTGAGCTACACATTAAAACCATCCCAGCACAGACTCAGGACAAATGACACTGGGGGAGGTCTTCCCTTGCTTTTCACTATAAAGCCCGATGATCATAAGGGAAAAAAATGCCCCCCCACCCCCACCCCCGGGAGGTAATATGCTAATAACATACCGCGACACCCATGTCCAATGTTTGTAATCCCAATCAACACATGTAGGACAAGAATTTGCAGGAGTACATTGACTACAAGCAAGGCAACAAGCATGTAAATCTGAGGAAGATTTGCTCGCCTCGCATTTTGAGCAATAAGCTTTCATAATTAATCAAATAAAGTCGATTGAACTCCCACCAACTCCACAATAAATATATGATAAAGATACATAATAATCAATAATCAAAATAAAAATCGAAAAGTTAATTTCAAAAATTTCTACGAAAATTTTTTGACAAAAGCCCAAAAGTCCCATGAAGAGCCCAAGGGTATCCCAATTGAGCCTAAGTGTGGACAAAAATCAAAAAATTAAAATCTTTTAGTAAATTTTGTTTCTTAACATACCTACCACAATTGTTTACAATTGGCTGTAACATAAGTGCAAGCCCTACTTCGGAACTAACTCAAGCTTTTAGAAACTTTTCCAAACAAGCTGGAAAAGTACTAGAGTGCAAAAGCACGAAAAAGATCGAAAAAAAGGGTTGAGCGAGACCAGCGCTCGAAATTACAGGTACTTTCTCTGCACACCTCTTGCGTTTACCAGTCGCATGTGCAACAACCGTGACGTCAATTCCGTATTTCCGCCAACGAGAAGTTTGTGATTTAGCAGGGAGGCATCGATATCACAGATATCCCCAAGGAGGGTGGGCCTCCGGTAAACAATTGTGGTAGGTATGTTAAGAAACAAAATTTACTAAAAATTTTTAATTTCTTTCCAATCTACTCACAATTGTTTACAATTGGCTGAATAAACAATAGGAGGAGGTGAATCACATAACCAATACCAACAAGAGTAGCAGAAAGAAAAGCAAGGAGGGCAGAGAACAATAGCGAAACCTGTAATGAAGATAGAGAGAAGGCACCTAAAAAGAACAAGGCTGAGCGAAGCTAAACCGCGATAAAAACAATTTTAACGAGGGTGCACAACAGCCTGAGCAGCAACGAGAGGGCCTAAAGAATAAAGGTCCTCAGTTTGCTGCTGAAGGTGGATGAGATAAAAGGAGGAGAAGGTAGAAGCATTCCTCCAGTAAGCCGCATTCATAACATCCCGGAGCGAAACAGAATTGGAGAACGCCCAGGATGTAGAAATGGCACGTACCTCATGAGCATTAAACCGGTTCGAAACAAGATCCGACGCAGACAAGCGGGAATAAGCCAGCTTGATTGCAAGACAGATCCAACTGGAAACAGAATGGGAAGAGATAGACTGCCTCTTAGGAATGAGAGACAGAAAGAATCTCTTCTGACCCCTCCAAATGAACTGAGTGCGAGTAATGTAAGTCTTGATCGCACAAACAGGACAAAGAAGAGGTCTCCGGCCATCGCCAGCAGAGAGAGCCCGAATACAGATGGGAGGAGGTACTGAATCAGGAAGTTGATTCTTAGCCAGAAAGGAGCAATCAGTAGTGAAGGTGACACTGTTAGCCTCATTTCTGAAGAAGGCAGAATCAACAGATAGTGCATGAAGCTCACTGACTCGTCGAGCAGAAGCAAACGCTAGAAGAAAAGCCGTCTTATAGGTGAGAAAACACATATCGGTCTCAGATAAAGGCTCGAATGGCACCCCCTCCAAACAGTGCAACACCCATGCCAAGTTCCACTTGGGTGTAAGATGCAAAACTCGAGGCCTCTTCAAAGAAAAGTGCCGAAAAAGTTTGGAGAGAAAAAGATTACGACCGATGCACCGCTTTCCCACATAAGAGAAAGTATCAGACAGCATAGACCGATAGCCCTTAATCGTAATAGGCTGGAGGCCCATGGAGTCAAAAAGATATACCAAAAAATCCGCAATTTGAGCGATTGACGGATCACGGTAATCCACATTGCGATCTGCACACCAGAGTAAGAAAACCTTCCACTTCGCAGCATAAGTCATGCCAGTGGAATGTCGCCGCGATGCAGAAATGCACTCCACTGATCGTCTCGAAAAACCTCTACGTCAGAGACTGGACCTGATAAAAGACAGGCGTAAAGGGACAGACTCGCCAGGTTGTTGTGATACCTTCTGGGATGACCCTGGGAAAGAAGATCGCGACGTAGAGGTAGACGAATCGGCCGATCTGCCAACAGAGGCCACAGCAGTTTGACCCACACCCTCTGTGGAGACAGGTGAGATCAGAATGATCCTGCAACTGCAAGCACGAATCTTCGCTAATACTTGAGGAAGAATCGGTGCAGGAGGAAAGGCATAGCCGATCCAACCTGTCCAGTCCAGAGACAGAGCATCTACCGCAAAAGCCAGAGGATCTGGACAAGGGGAGACAAATGTCTCTACCCTGATTCCAGCGAGTTGCGAAAAGGTCAACCTGAGGACGGCCCCACTGCTCGCAAATCGCCTGAAACACCGACCGACCATTCGGTGGGAAGGACACTGTCGCGTCAGGACAGGGAGTCTGTTAGGACGTTGAGACTCCCGGGAATGTGTCGGATGGACACCCGAGCGTTTACATCCCGTGCCAACAGAAGATCCCGAGATAGCCGATACATGGGAATCGAATGTGTGCCTCCTTGATTCCGAATGTAGGCCACTACAGTCGAATTGTCCAAAAGAAGTAGGACAATATGGTCTGACAGGTGAGAGATCTAAAGCCAAAAACTCAACAGAATAGCAAGGAGCTCCTTCTGGTTGAACTGAAGGCCCACCTGCACGCTGTCCCTCTCGCCGTGAGTGGACAGACCGAGAGGATCCAACGCCGCACCCCAGCCCCGATCGCTGGCATCTGCAGTAAGGATGTGATTGGCCAAAGGAAGATCCAACAGAACACCCTGTGTCCGCCAGGGAACATCGGCCCAAGGGTGGAGGTGACAACGCAAGGACCGAGGAACAGGAAGTTCCAGGTCCAGCAGATCTACATTCGGATGCCAATGATCCAACAGAAAGTGTAGGACAAACAAGCGACCGAGCGGAATGAGATCTGTCACCGAACCGCAAAGGCCCAGCATCCAAAGGAAAGTCCTGGCCGAGACCGAGGAAGATTGAAGCAGGTTCCGAGTCAAGGCGGAAAGAATTGTTGCCCGAGCATGGGGGACTGACACGACATTGTGAAGAGTGTTGAAATCCATCCCCAAATTACGGAATCGCTTAGAAGGAAGGAGATCCGACTTCTCGCGATTGACTCTGAAACCCAGCGACGCTAGCAGACAAAGCAACTGCCGGACATCTAACTCCAGACAGCAGCATCGTGGTGCCATTGGAGGATGTCGTCCAGGTAGGCGGACAAAGTCACAGCCGACTGAGTACGGTGGAAAGCAAGCACATGTGACAGCAGTCGGGTGAAAGCCCAAGGAGCCAGGTTCAAACCGAACGGGAGAACTCTGAATTGATAGACTCGATCCCGAAACGAGAACCGAAGGTATTTCCGTGACGCCAGATGAATGGGTACATGGAAGTAGGCATTCTTCAGGTCGATACTGGCAGCAAAGTCGCCCTGATGAACTGAATGTCGAACCGACCGGAAAGTCTCCATACTGAAACGAGGAGCTATTATGTACTCGTTCAGGATACTCAGATCGATAACAGGACGAAATTGGCCGTTTGTCTTCGGCACCAAGAAAAGTCTCGAGTAAAACCCCGGTGAAAGGGTGTTCCTGACCACCTCGATCGCCCCTTTGGAGAGGAGATTGTCGATCTCCTGCATCAGAAGGTCCCGACGCAGAGAATTGGAAGGGACCTGAGTCGGGAGGGCACCCGAGATAAACTGGGGTGCCGATGGAAGGACAGTCGCAGACATGATTGAATGACGTCGAGGACCCAAGTGTGCGACGTTATCTCTGTCCAACGGTCGTAAAACAGCGACAGCCTTCCCCCGACTGGAGGCGAATCAAGGTGAGAACCTTCACTTGCGGCCTCGACGAGGCCCCCGAGAGGAGAAACCACCTCGGGAAGAGACAGTGTCCTGAGACTTTCCGGCCTGAGGCTGCCAGCGAGCCTGTTATGCTAATTCGGTGAAGGAAAACCACTATATAAAGATAGTCCAGAGAATGAGACTCTTTATATGCACATTTAAAAGTGTCTGAGGATTGTATATTAATGACCGTTTGACACGCGACATATACAAATGCTTCACAGTGAGCTACACTTTAAAAACAGTACATAAATGAGACATAGTTATTGCCTCAAACCGCGCTACACATTAAAACCATCTCCGCACAGACTCAGGACAAATGACACTGGGGGAGGTCTTCCCTTGCTTTTCACTATAAAGCCCGATGATAAGGGAAAAAAATGCCCCCCACAACCGGGAAGGCAACGGAACAGCGTCAATGCTGGAACGGACTGCCTAAATAACTATAGATGTAACCATTAATGGACAACATTCTGAGCAACAGAAAGAGGACCTAAAGATCTAAGGTCACCAGAGATGGACTCTAAATTTCTCAGATAAAACTTGGTAAATGAAGAGGGCTGTGTCCAGTACTCACCCAAGTGTCCGACGTTATCTCTGTCCAACGGTCCTAAAACAGCGACAGCCTTCCCCCGACTGGAGGCGAATCGAGGTGAGAACCTTCACTTGCGGCCTCGACAAGGCCCCAGAGAGGAGAAACCACCTCGGAAGTGACAGTGTCCTGAGACTTTCCGGCCTGAGGCTGCCAGCGAGCCTGGCCACATCAGCGCTTCTTATGTGCAGAAGGGGCAGACGGAGCCGAAGGTGTATCCGACGTCGCCGACGAGGCAGATGCAGCAGCATGCTTGGCGGGCCTGGAACGACCACCACCCGCAGCAGCAGGTTGGTCCAGCTGTCGCAGCAAAAGCTGGTTCTTCGAATGACGAAGAACTTCGCCACGAACAGCTTCCACGGAACCATGGAGCAACTGAGGTCCCACCAAAGAGGCAGACCTCAGAACAGCATGCTGCTCAGAAGGAAGGGATGGAGAAGAATCCAACACCACATCCCACGTGCCAGCTTCAAATTAGCTGTGTTACAGGCGTGAGCGTGTGTCAAATTCATGAGAGCCTGTGACAAAACGCGAAAAGGCGCCTGAGCGTCATCAAACTCCCCTAGTGGAAAATATTCTGCCAGGGCAGCGACAACATGGTCCGCGAGAGATAACATACCCAGCATCTCTCGGGACAGGCCCACCATAGATTCAACCACCGACATCGGGAGAACTGCCGACTTAGGCTTAGTCAACCTGCGGGAAGAAGAATCCTCATCCACAGTGGTCATCCCTTGGAAGACTGGTGGACAGACAGAATCATAAACAGGAAACCGCGATGGAGGCAGAAAGGCATCAGCTCTAGAAAAGAAGGAACCCTTGAGGGCCTTAGAACGCATTTTGGCGTCTAAGCCTTAGAAGGACTCAACAACCTGAGCCGATTGCAGAGGACGCAAAGCCCCAGAGCCAGAAGGCTCAACAGGGTTACGGCGCACCACAGTGGACCGTGACCGGGCGGTCACAGATGGCTGGTCTGAAGGTTGAACCTCCAGCAATAAGCCGAAGACGAAATCCAAAGCCTGCCCCCAAGACTGACGAGGGGGGCCCCATCACCTTCCAGATAATCGTCTCCTCTGTAGCAGAGGAGACGTAGTCCAACTCGGGCTGACCAGCAGAAACCTCCTGGGAAGACTGAGCAGTATCCAAGGGGCCAGGTGATACATCTCGGCGACCGACCAATGGAGGTTGTGCCACAGGAGGCACAGGGAGGCCAACTTGAGGGTTGCCAGAAAGCAACCGGGTGAGCGCCGAAACGGCCTGACACAGGTAACCCTGAGAATCCGTCGCAGCAGCATCGCCCGACGGAATGTCCTCCCAATGGACCAAATCCTCAGAAGAGACCGATGTCAAATGCCGATCGGCAGACAGAATAGGGATACGGTGAGAAGACACCGGAGGATAGTTCCGATTGTGACGCCCAGGGGCCATCACTGACCTCTGCGAAACAGAGGGTCCTACCTGCAAATCCTCGAAAGAGACTGACGGCGCACGTCGATCGGTAGCTGACCTAGGACATGGTGAGAAGACACCGGAGGATTGTCCCAAGAATGACAGGAATCTGTCATTGGCCTCTGCGCGGCAGACGGCCCCAACTGCCCATCCTCTAAGACCAACGGCAAGCATCAATCGACACCCAGACTCGGAACACAGTGAGGAATCATCGGAGGAAGGTTCCGAGAGTGACAGCTAACCGGGGCTGTCACTGACCTCTGCCAAACAGCAGGCCCTGGATGCCAAGGTCCCAACCCCATCCTGCTAGTCGGCACACTAGCAGAGGAAGTAGGAACAATAAACGATTCACTCGAAGGGCGAGGAATCGCTGCCGAAGCGACCGACCGGCTCAACCGACTAGGAGCAAACCTAGCCAGATGAGGCGGAGCAGACAGCAAACCCGCACAGCTTCGCCGCGAACCTAGGGGAGGCTGAGAGCTCACAGACACACCAGCAGATACAGCCTCGGCCCCCCCGAGACTGTAGACCATCCCCAGAGGAGATGGAAGAGCCACCATCATACAGAATAGGATCTGCAGTAACAACTGTCGACGGCATAGGAGGCAGATCGGAGAGTGTCACCGAGTTGACCTTGGAGAAGCTCTCTACGAAAACAGACGCCTCAAGAGTGACATCAGAAGACAAAGAAACCACGGTCTCCACGTCAGGTATCACTGAACTTGCACCGTCAACAGTTGCAGAGGAACTTGCCACAGAAGACAGATCAGAATCCTGTGTGACAGAGTCACCACGTGCACCAGCAGAAATGTCTGCTACGGCACGCCTACCCTTACCCCGAGAACTAGGGGTTCTAGCTCTGGACAGAACCACCTTGTTAAAAGAAGCCCAGAATTTTGAGGACCAAACCCCACAAATACCACATGATTGGGCCTGAGAGCAATTGTTGCAAGTGACACATGTGGAATGAGAGTCGTCCATATGTTTCACTTGCAAGCAAGAGGTACAAGGCATAGTCTTTGGCATAATGAGAATGATAATAATGGAATCAAGCTCCCCGCCGATGGAAAACAGAACAAAGGTCGTGTTCACACGTGGGGAAAAAACAAGATTAAGTGTGAAGAAACAAGCAATAATGATCAAAAATTACATTAATCAATAATAATTTTGATGGCTTGAAAAAAGGATACAATTCACTTGCACACAATAAGTTGTTCACGAAGAAAACAGTTAAGTATAGCATGAGTCACAAAAAGTTCCGACCATGTACAAATGGCGGAAATAAAAGGAATTGACGTCAAGGTTGTTGCGCATGCGATCGGTAAATGCAAGAGGTGTGCAGAGAGAGTACCTGTAATTTCGAGCGCTGGTCTCGCTCAACCCTTTTTTGTCGATCTTTTTCATGCTTTTGCACTCTAGTACTTTTTCAGCTTGTTTGGAAAAGTTTCTAAAAGCTTGAGTTAGTTCCGAAGTAGGGCTTGCACTTATGTTACAGCCAATTGTGAGTAGGTTGGAAAGAAATTATTGCTACACTACCGGAATATTAAAACATGTATCTAACACCAAACCTACAGTAATAATAAGTTGATCCTACATATATTTGAAGGACGTTGCCAATGTAAACAACGTTGAGGAAAAAAACGTAAACAAGACCTCAGGTACTGAATAAACTAAAGTGATGTCACACATGCAGCCTGACTGTCCCAGCAATGGCAAAGCTTAGACACAAAATAGTCGGAGCCATTTTTTGTTAACCCTTTACCTAACTAATCAGCCATATCTGCACTCGTGATATTCAAAATTTGCTATTCAAATTTTATTTTTTCACGACTCTACTCCAAAACTTACCTCATGACCTATTAATGGAACATATTTGATGAGCTTAATCAGGACTAATAAGCCATGGTTAGAAGTAAATAAATGAAAGTGTCAATGACACTATAGCTCAACTTGTTTAAGACATGTACATGTATAGTACGTGACACAGCAATTATAAACATCTAGGTAATGACCTGATAACAAAGCCTGTAACAAATGTGTAGGTAAAGTATTGTAAAGGTGGGCGACAGTAAGATGCTAAACTAGAAAAGAAATCTTTGAGTCCCAGAGTGGGTCTGACTGAACCCAAAAATATTTGTTCTCACAGCACAGTGATAACAAAGGCACCCAAAAACACTCATTCCTGTCACAAGGTGATAACAAAGGTACCCCAAGAAGTTTCGTGAAGATCAGTTCATAAATACAAACTCTAGCCCGAGCCGTATTGACATGTGCACTTACTGTGTACAAGTAGCACTGAACAAATCAAAGTTCATCTAATTTGCATAATTTCTGCATGAGAAAAAAACCTGTATTATATGTGATGTATTCCATGTTACTAAACATTCTTACAAAAATTTATTCAAATCAGAACTTCCATACAGAAGTTCTGTACAAAAAACTGATTGCATTAATTTGGTGCAAAAAGGTTGCTGGCAGCCATCTCAAATTCTGGACCGCACCCAAAAACAATCTTTCTCATGATAACAAAGGTATCCAAGAAGTTTTGTAAAGATCGGTTCATAAAGACGGCCTCTAGCCTGAGCCATATAGAAGTTGTGTAAAAAAAACTGATTGGAGCTAATTTTGGTACAAAATGGCCACTGGCAGCCATCTTGAATTTTGGACCGCATCCAGAAACACTCGTTCTCATCGAAAGGTGATAACAAAGGTACCCAAGAAGTTTCGTGAAGATCGGTTCATGCATAATTTTTGCACGAGAAAAAAACCTGTATTATATGTGATATATTCCATGTTACTAAACATTCATACAGAAATTTATTCAAATCAGAACTTTCATACAAAAGTTCTGTATAGAAAACTGATTGCACCAATTTTGGTACAAAATGGCTGCTGGCAGCCATCTTGAATTCTGGACTGCACCCAAAAACACTCTTTCTTGTCCCAAGGTGATAACAACGGTGCCCAAAAAGTTTCATAAAGATCGGTTCATAAATACGGCCTCTAGCCCGAGCCGTATTGGCATTTGCAGTTACAGTGCTGAAAGTAATATTAAATAGATCAATGTTAGGCTAATTGGCATAATTTATGCACTAGACAAAAACCTGTATTATATGTGATGTATCCCATGGTACTAAACGTTCACACAGAAAATTATTCAAATCAGCATTTTCATATGGAAGTTCTGCGCAAAAATCTGATTGCACGTAATTTTGTACAAAATGGCCACCAGTGGCCATCTTGAATGTCAGACCGGACCCCAAAACACTCGTTCTTGTCCCACGGTGATAACAAAGGTACCCAAGAAGTTTCGTAAAGATCGGTTCATAAATATGGCCTCTAGCCCAAGCCATATTGGCATTTGCACTTACATTGCTGAAAGTAACACTAAATAAATCAAAGTTAGTCTAATTTGCATAATATTTATTTATTTATTTATTGGTGTTTAAGGTCACATATTTCTGCACAATAGTTAATCATGACCTCGACAGTTTTACGGGTGGAGGAAGCCGGAGTACCCGGAGAGAACCACCAACTGAGCAAAGAGAAAAAAAAATGCCTAACTGGCACCATGGGAGTGGTGGAGTTTGTCTAGGTTTTTAACCACAAACTTTAACCAAAGCTGTAAAAAAGCATTTTTGACAAAAGAGAAAAAAGTGTCTAATTAGCCCCGTATGTACACCATACATGGTATGGGTACATATAGAAATGGATTGGAAGAGTGCCTAATTTGATGGATAAAGGGTTAATTAATATCTCTGGATCAAATTATTAGATTAGACGGGAAAACGTGAGTTTAAAAAAGGCTCTGCGTGTAGTGACTGTAAATAGTTCAAAATGCATATTGGAGAAAAGAAAAAGAGAAAAAAAATGCTTAATCGGGTGGGTGGGGGGTTGTTTGGGTTTTTAACCACAAACTTTAACCAAAACCGTAAAAAAGCATTTTGACAAAAGAAAAAAAAATGCCTAATTGGCCCGGGGGGAGGGATTACATGAGTTTAAAAAAAGATAGTGACTGTAAATAGTTCAAAATGCATATTGGAGAAAAGGAAAAAAAATAATGCCCGATTGGGGGTGGGGGTGGGGGCTGGTCAAGGAAATAACTTCAACACTTTTCATTGACACATGATACAATGTAACGCCCACTTTTGTAGTAATTGTCCACTTTTGTAGTAGCTCACCACTTTTGTAGTAGAAAACGCCCACTTTTGTGGTAGCTCACCACTTTTGTTGTAACGTCGCCCATTTTTGTAATAAAATGAGGTCTCCACTTTTGTAGTAACCATCGCCCACTTTTGTTATAAAAAAACAAAGTCACCACTTTTGTAGGAACTTTTTTACCACTTTTGTAATAACATTTTCAAAAACAGGCCGATGAAATCATCAGGTGTATACCCATACGCGCAACTAGAAGAAAGCAGTACGACGGAGGCCCACCCCGGATGCCGACATTATGTACACCATACATGGTATGGGTACAAATAGAAATGGTTTGGAGGAGTGGCTAATTTGATGGATAAAGGGTTAATATCTCTGGATCAAATTATCAGATTTACATAAAAAAAACTATACAGCACAGCACATCACTAACCTGAATAAATATGTAAAGTAACATGACAATTGGATTGATATTCTTTGAGTTATCTCATGCCAAAGGGATTGGAGGAATTTTCAATTTGAAGGATAAAGGGTTAATATCTCAGGATCAAATTATCAGATTTACACCAAAAACTATACAGCTTGGCACATCAGTAACCTGAACACAAATATAAAGTAACTTGACAATCCAAGCAATATTTTTCAAGTTATCGAATGCCAAAGGGATTGGAGGAATTTTCAATTTGAAGGATAAAGGGTTAATATCTCAGGATCAAAATAACAGATTTACACCAAAAACTATACAGCTCGGTGCATCAGTAACCTAAACACAAATATAAAGTAACTTGACAATCCATGCAATATTTTTCAAGTTATCAAATGCCAAAGGGATTGGAGGAGTTTTCAATTTGAAGGATAAAGGGTTAATATCTTAGGATTAAATTATCAGATTTACACCAAAAACTATACAGCTTGGCACATTAGTAACCTGAACACAAATATAAAGTAACTTGACAATCCAAGCAGTGTTTTTCAAGTTATCGAATGCCAAAGGGACTGGAGGAATTTTCAATTTGAAGGATAAAGGGTTAATATCTCTGGATCAAAATAACAGATTTACACCAAAAACTATACAGCTCGGTACATCAGTAACCTGAACACAAATATAAAGTAACTAGACAATCCAAGCAATATTTTTCAAGTTATCGAATGCCAAAGGGATTGGAGGAATTTTCAATTTGAAGGATAAAGCATTAATATCTCAGGATCGAATTATCAGATTTACACCAAAAACTATACAGCTTGGCACATCAGTAACTTGACAATCCAAGTAATATTTTTCAAGTTATCGAATGCCAAAGAAATGGATACGGATGCCGGATGGACAGATGGACGGATGGACAGACAAAGGATGGATGAACGACGGATGGCCACCCCAGATGCCGGCATTATGGTACACATAAAAACTGTTAGACTTTGAAAATTTGGAACAAACCATTTCATTTCACATGTCCGCACGAAATGATCAGATTTTCATCTTCATCATTTTATTTTAGGTTGAGCTCTCTTTGTTGAGATTACCATGACAGGAATATATTCGGTCTGGCCGTTCGTCTTTAAGCCAGTATTGTGGGCATATGTGGGTGAGGTATCAGGTCGTTTTTGTAAGTTTTCGTGGGGTTCTATTTGTGATTACATATTGTGTATTTTATATTCAAGTATCGTCGTAGTGTGATAAGGCATGCCGCTCATTGAGCATGTCCGTACATTTAACTAATGCTAACCCTACTTCAGTGGGATTAGTAACTTAAACAGTTTGACAGTGACTCGTCTCTGTCTGATAGTTCTCCCCGGCTTCCTCCCCGTCACACTGTCCAGCACTCTATGACTCCAGCTGTTTAAGTGTTTAACCAAAATTAATCAACCTTGGCATTTCCCAAGCGTAAGGTTTTGACAATACTATGTTTTGGCAATTTCATTTCAGATTCACCCTTTTTAATTCAGATGAGAAGGGTGTGAATTGGCAGGGACTAGGATCAATGATTTTCCGATCGACGAAACGGAACTCTATGCCCAAAGTTTCATAGGTTAATTCTTTGTAATTTTGATAATATAACATTTCTAACAGACCGGATTCCCTGTGCTATTTTTTGATGTTGAGGTGCTGGCCCTTTGGGGAAAAATCAAAGTTGTCGACTTCTATCATGTCGAAATGGTAAAGATAAGCGAAGTTGTCGATTTCTATCATTAAAAAAGATGCACCTGTAGCAAAACCATAATAATGACATTTTTGCAATTTTGCTTTTTAGCGGGCTCTTTTTTTTATAACTGAAACTGCATCTTTGTGCTATTTTTTCTTGCAAAGAGAAGATTATTTTTTCCTTGTGAAGAGAAGCTTTTATTGCGATATTTAATCTGAAGCCGAATATTCAATACAGGTGAGTATTACAAACATACTTATGCACGCACGCTTTCAAATTAAGCGTGATTGCCACACATAGGAAAATCCTGTCGAGGAGAGACTTACATAGCGATGAGCAGGGATGGTGGGGATGGGGGTGGGGTGGGGTCCCAAAGTCAAAGATGGGAGCAGTTATCACAAATTCTTAGAGAACACTTCGGCTGTTATAAGGGGTTGCAGGAGATGCAACACTGACATCTGATGTAGGAAACAGTTTCCGTGGACCAAACAATACGTGAATGATCAAATATATGGAATGTTTGAATACTTTTCATCTCTGTGGTGTGGTGCGATGAGTTAATTCATGAGAATTTTCTGTGATTTGTACGTTTGCTGGAAAGTTTGAGATTCCTTGGAGGTAATTTGATTGTTTGTTACAACTACTAATCAATCAATTAATTGTTATGTTTATAATATGAATATAACAACTGGTTGAATATTTTGTAGGTCTTCATAGGCCAAATAGGCCATTTGTCCCCAGACGTCAAATATGGAGGGAATAATGATTAATGAATGAAGTAATTAATAATTAATAATTATTTATAGTAGTTTGAGATAAGATGAAAGTGGTATATATATGATTGACGAAGAAATGACTGTCAGAAAAGTGGTGGTGGGCACTTGCATTTGAGCGTTTCCTTGTTTCTGGCTTACAGAGGCACTTTCTCGCCGAGCTCATTCCAGTTAGAGTCATAGAGTATGTTTTGAAAGCATAAAATGAAACCTTTATTAATTTGGCAGAAATGTGTATTTTTTATTATTTTCCCTCCCAGAACACTAAAAGGCCCAATGAGCGCTAACCAGTAGGGGATAGAAACTCAAATTCTGTGAGCGAAAAGTGAAAGATTCAATGGTATCATTTAGCAACTGCAAAAGGCAAAACAGTTCTTTCATAAACTTGTAACCTTTAATGTTCCTGCGCACATGATCATGCTTCTTTCTCCAGAAGATATTGCAAAATAAGAAACAGAACACCGGCGCCTTTAGTATTCTTTGTTTTAACCAAACTGAATAAAATGGAAGCGTATTAGTGCCACATCTGAAAAAAATCGCAACATCGACGCCGTAGCTGCGACGGGTGGTGCAATCTCACAAAATTAAAAAAGTTCACAAAGTTCATCAAGGGCCATAACTCCAAGAAAAATATTTGGAACAACACATGCATTGAACAGTGGCTACACCTCAATAAGATACACTTACATGCCAAATATAAAGTCATTCCATCAAGTATATCAAAAGTTATTGAGTTTTGAAACTTGTTGGTCACAGACAGACCGACCGACCGACAGACAGACCGACTGACAGTACCACTTATAGAGCTGCTAGTCGCAGCTAAAAATGAATGATACTATATCTACTACTAATTTAGAGATACCGAGATAATCACTCGTGATTGAGAGATACTAAATCATAATTAGGAAATAATAACTCCTATTTAGAAGATGATAATTAGTCCTAATTAGGAGATAATATGTCCTAATTGGGAGATAAGTCCTAATTAGGAGATAATAACTCCTAAATAGGACTTATTAACTACTAATTAGTAGTTTGTTGGTGTTTGAGGAGCAGATTAGGGCCTAAAATATCCCTTTATTTCCTTATTGGGATATACTATGTCCTAATTAGGAGTTATTGTCTCATAATTAGGGTTCATTATCCCCAACAAGGACTTATTTTCTCCTAATTGTGGCTTATTATCTCCTAAATAGGAGATACTAGGTCCTAATTAGAAGTATTAAGCCCTAATTAGGGCATAATTATTCCTCAGTAGAAGTCATTATCTCCCAATTTAAAGCTACTATGTCCTAACACGGAGTTATTATTTCTTAATTAGGACTTAGTAACTCCTAATCATGAGTTATTATCTCCCAATTTGGACTTAGTATCAGACATTTTTTTTTATATATGGCACATGTTTGCTTCCAAACAATCCAACTGAACTCAATCCAGCCCGGACAAAGTCGGGCACTTCATCTAGTATATCTATCTATATCTTTTTATATATATATACTAGCTAGGGCCCGCCTTCGTCCGACAATGAATTAAATGGGCAGCTGTGTTGAACATGCGCAAATTGAGTGACCCAGAAGACTGCCTGATGGAAATTATATGTAATGCAACGTTTCGTTAAATCTGCGGAGTTGTTTCCTTGATCGTCACTGCGCATGCACGAAGACGGGAACACACCTCACATCCGTTGATGACAAATCACCACCCGGTGGACCCTACATACAAATCCCAAGTTTTGTCACGATCGGCCCAGTAGTTTCCAAAAATGCCACTGCGCATGCGCGAAGACGCCTCCCCCCTCCCTCCCCCCTCCCTCCCCCCATCCGATCCCAGGGCCGAACTACATACGCATGCCAAGTTTCGTTCCGATCGGCCCAGCCGTTTTTGAGTCTAAAGCGCAAACAGACAGACAGAGATAGACAGACCCTCACACATACCCCCCCCCCCCCACACACACACACACAAACAAACACACACACACAAAGAAACAAGCTCAAGACAGGATGCCTGACTTTTTCCGGGCTACAAAGATCGTCACTACGCATGCGTGAAGACAGGCACCCACCCCACAACCAACGATGGAAAATCACTACTCGATGGTCCCTACATACAAATCCCAACTTTTGTCCCGACAGGCCCAGTAGTTTCCAAGATCATTACTGCGCATGCGCGAAGAGGCCCAACCGTTCCCCCCCTTCCCGCACCACCCCCCCCCCCCCCCCCCTTTCCGATGGGTGAAAAACCTCTCCGGGACCAAACTACATACGCATGCCAAGTTTCGTCCCGATCGGCCCAGCTGTTTTCGAGTCTATAGTGAACAGACAGAAGGACAGACAGACGGACAGACTCAACTATACAGTAGACTGGCTGGGTGCCCGACTTCGTCTGAGCTTTTGTCACTGCGCATGAGCAAAGATTGGCTCCCACCTCATAGCCGAGGTTGGCTAAAGACCATACACACAAATCCAAGGTTTCGTCCCAATCGGCCTAGTTGTTTCCGAGATCGTCACTGCACATGCGCGAAGATGGTCCCCCACCCCACGTCCGAGTAGCGTAAAACCTTCCCGGGCCTGAACCACATACCCATGCCAAATTTCTTATCGATCGACCCGGCCGTTTTCGAGTCTATAGCAACAGACAAGATTACTCAAATATATAGATGTATAAATATGTATATACTAGATGGGGGGTCCTGAAATTGTCACTGCGTATGTGCAAAGATTGGCTAACACCCAACAGTGGCATATCACTACTTGGTGGAACGTAATACACATCCCAGGTTTTGTCCCGATCGCAAAAGTAGTTTCGAGATTGTTACTGCACATGCGCGAAGGCGGGCCCCCACCATGGGTCCAATGGGTGGAAAAGTTTCCCGGGACTGGAATACATACGCCTGCCAAGTTCCGTCCCAATTAACCCATTCGATTTTGAGTCTATAGCGAACACAAAGACAGACAGACAGATATGCGAAGACGGGGCCCGCACCCCAGGGCCAATGAGTGGAAATTTTCCGGGGACCAAACTACATGTGCATGCCAAGTTTCGTCCCGGTCTAATATCTCATGGGACAACCACCATCTCAGTGATGTTGTAGTCTTTTTTACACTCAATACACTGGGGTCGAGAAAAGAGTTAAGCTGGAGTTGGATAGATTCTAGTATTTTGTTAGGACGAAAAGTATCCGCTTATCTAAAAGATGTATGTATGTATGAATACCCATAAACATGGCTGGGAGAATCCCTATAGTGATTGGTAGAGTTAAAGTGTTGCATGATGCTGATATTCAACGCATTTTCCGGGAATTATTTTGTTTGGCGTTGTTTTACGTGAAAAAATGAGACGTTATATTCGATCTAGTGACCTCAATCTCGACTCCAAGCCCCGAATCCACGCCGGTACCAAAGACTACCCATAATAGTCACAGCGTTCCTTTCAACAGACATTCACCCTTCATGACTGGTATGTATAATCCCGCCCTTCCGTAATTATCAAACGGGTACATTTGTTCTGACTTACCAGGCACAACCATTCTACCCGTGTTTTTGTTTTGCTGTAAGTAGATCACAAATCGTTCTGCAGAGACAATTAAATTGTCTTCCTATCCCAGGGACTATTTCACGTCAAATGTTGGTTTATCTTGCTCCACCACACACATTTGGCATGACTGTTTGTCCTGAAACGGGCTACCAGATGACCATAGACAATGTGAGGGTTTCTAGACAGAATCTGAGTTATGCAAGAGAAGGACCGAAGCGTCCAGGGTAAGAATCGCCAACGGCATGATTTGTCCTGCTACACTTATAACAAGATATCATTTCACTATAATGAGTTAGTACCCTCGTCACAATTTATTTTTTGGGGATTTTCCTAATCAGCAATCGGACACACTAATTAGACAAGTAAAATAAGTTGTTTCAAATTAAATATTAATGATTATATTTATATTTGGGCGAGGCATATATTTGGTAATCGCATACACAATGACTACTAAAATATTAAAGTTAGTTTTATACGAGTGTACATATCAAGGTCCCCCCAAGCAAAAGGCGACAAATTTTAAACTAAGGCTTACATGTGGTCAATTACCATCTCAATGCAGGAAGATGACACCTTCAGCAGTACAGCTAGCCCATGGGGCACCTTTCTGCAGGAGAGTCTAAAACTTCCCCATGTAGTGCATTTTAAGAGACCCACAATCGTGGAGACGACCTTCACATATTAAAGGTCATGGCTTCATGTTACACATCTAGGGGCAATTCCCTGATTATTTTCTTCTTTGCGTAGGATCCGTTTCCCATCGATCACTCTTAACAATTTTGTCGCCTCACTTCTCGAAGAGTACCTTTAAAATTGAGTTTAACCAGGTTTTGCATTTTTGTCTCGCAAATAGAGCTTGTGATCCCTGACTGAATCGATTTAAATGGAGAGGCTTTAGCGGGGGAAGGGGGTGCTGTGCTTACGGGACAGAGTGTGAAAAGTTGCGTGCCTCAACCATTTACTATGTTGGCGCTGGCCGCTGATCTCTATACAACTGAATAACGGATGTGCGCCTTGGTTATGGTTTAAGGAGTGTCCTCCTTTTCGGCGACTAAATACCCATCCCAAAATGGCCGCCACTTTTGTAGACGCCTCGCAAAACTAAATCGCTTTTAACTGCACTATGTATTGATTCAATCAAAAACGGAAACACAGATATCATGTAAACTTTTCACTGTGATACAAATATAGTGTTACATTATTTCACGAAAATGAAACAAAGAAAAGATCAAGCAATAAGACAGTCACAGACTCACAGCCTTCATTGCACGCATTTGTTAATCATTCAAATCTCCAATGCCACTTAGATGATGCGAATGCACACACAGTTGTGACGTTTCATCTCTAAACGTCACAACTATGGGTGCTTCCCTATCCTCTACGAAATGAAACATTGCATACAGAGGCAGAGGCAAGTGGATTGTCATCTTAGGGTGACCACTTCCGGTGGGGACATTTTAGGAATCATTCAAGCAATCTATTTCTTTATAGATCAGGGGTGCCGGCTCTCATCATTGCACGAAAGAAATGATCATGTCATCTCAGCCATTCCTATCTTAATCAACCGGGCCTAGACATGGATGGGCACTGACCTCCAGATGTACTGTGCTGATGGAGTAGGTCACACACACACCGTTATATGATACAAGTTGCTTATTTTATAAGGGGTAATTTGAGGAAGTGTTACGGACAAATCAGATGGGGATCTCGGGTTAACTCATTTGTTTTACCCAAATTCTTTGATGTTGCACACACTGCTTTTTATTCTTTAGTTCTGAATTTTTTTTTATATAGTTTCAAGCCCAAGTTCGGTTCATGAATGCACGGATATTTCGATATCTCCGAGAATCACTATCAATCAAAATAAATATGCTATTAAAATGTACCCATTGATTCTTAATTCACTCCCTGTTCCATTTTACAACCTTTTGCAAATATTTTAACATAGACCTCACGGGCTATGGTTGTGTGAATAATGCTTGTCATCTCGAATCAAATCTCAAATCAAATCTAAATTGTTGGCGTGCACAACAACGTGTCGGGAATAGTACAACTTTTAAAAAAAAACCCTTTGTTTTATAATAGGGAGGCCCCGTCTGAAGCTAATGCCCGATTATTGGCATGCTTCAGTATAGTTGCCATTAATGTGGACATGACCTTTGGGTCAGCACTACATGACAGATTTTAATCCCCATCTTTTCGGTTTCGTGGGATTTTTTCTCCTGATTTAGGTCTAAAATCTGATCAAAGAAGGTCAAAGAATGTAATTTCCACAATTACCCCACAGCCTACTATTATGTACATGCATACAAATCAAACCAAGTACCCAACAAGATTCGATCCCGACTGGAAATTCGAAGGTTCACAGCGTATTATTATAGTCCCTGGAAGTTGGCCATGTCTTCACATTCCTGAGACGATAAAATTTATTTATTTATTTATTTGGATTTAAAGACACTTCAACAGCAGAATCGTTCAGTGTCGGTAAAAGCTCTACATGCGGAGGAAACTGGAGTCCCCCAAGCCTCTCCTCACATCTCCACCCATACAGACAATGACTTGGTGAGCACGGATGAGCAGCTATCAGCTATCCAACATCAAGACGTACACAATCGATGTGCAGTGTGCCTTAATGCACGGTGTCATTGTGCCCCACATGTGCAAGTGAGCTCAGACAGCCAGCTTAGCGTACTAACAATGTGTATTCCTTTGCCGACATTTGTCGAAGGAAAGGGAAAATGATAAATTCGGAGATTTAAATAATTTTTAGATGAGCTTAAAGAGTAGCTAAAACCGTATTATAAACTCGCAACCCTCAAGATCCCCCCTCCTCCCCATTTACAGAAGTCATAACAAGACGCATAAAACAAGAGTTGCTCATAAAATATCCGCACATGCAACATTCATAGTATAAATGCAATATTCAAGTATTCATGCATACTTGCAGACTGACTAGGAGGAATATATCGATTGAAAATGTGTTTTATAGAATGAATATGTGCGGTCAGCTGCCATTGGACTGAAGGCATCAAACATTGACCACTTACCCAACATAAATACAAAAACGGCCCGAACATTGACCACATTAAGCCTAAAATAGCCTTAAATATCTCCAAAATTTCTCGCAGATGTATAGAAATTTGAATATTATCAGAATAGGCTTTTGGGGTTCTAATGATGTCCAAATGTGTATACCATGTGTAGTTTCACTGAAAATAGGTGGAACTTATTTTGGAAAAAATACGAAATTTAATATTCTCAATAAGTGCCGTGTTAAGTAAAGATTTAAAGTGCCATTTTTTTTGCATGGATTTCTCACAGCAATTGGTCAGTATAAGTTTGGGTCGAATTCTACAAAGTTCCATCACTGAGAAAGGGCAAATACTTTGATTTAACTCTGATCATATCGTGCGAATAATTTTAGCCTTTGAAACTGGGAAATATTTGTTTACTACAAAAGTGGTAAAAACGTTACTACAAAAGTGGTGACTTTGTTTTTTTATGACAAAAGTGGGCGACGGTTACTACAAAAGTGGAGACCTCATTTTACTACAAAAGTGGGACGGCGTTACTACAAAAGTGGTGAGCTGCCACAAAAGTGGGAGTTTTCTACTACAAATGTGGTGAGCTACCACAAAAGTGGTAATTACTACAAAAGTGGGCGTAACATACAATCAATAGTAATATCAATCAATAAAAAAAAAAACCCAAAAAACTTTAAGGTTGACTAAAAAACTTTAAGCAAAACTCCAAATGTTAACAGACAGGCAGAAGAAAGTCATGACTAAACAGGAAAAAAAAAACCCACCTAAACCTTCAGTAAAAAACTTTAACCACACACTTTAACCAAAATTCTAAATGTTAACAGATGGACAGATGGACAAATGGACAGACAGACGGACAAAAGTCATGACTATAGCCCTCACTGTGAACAGTCGGGCTAAAAAGGCCCAAAGTCAGTAACAGATTATAAAGCTACCAGATGTAAAGCAAGATCTTCAGATGAAGAAAAAAACAATACATTGGATAGAAGATGCATGACCCAAACGACCCAACACCCCTAGGGTGAGGACGTAACCATGGGGATAAACAGAATAAACATTCTGTAATACACAGTAAACTGCCAAGAAATTTAATAAGAAAATTCAATAAAAATAAGCCAAAAAACTTGGGAGTTTAACAGGAGAGCTTCAAGGAAGGATAGGGAAAGAAAACTTAACAAGCTGTGGATAAATCATTACCAAGAATGATGACGTCAGGCACATGTCCTGAAATTGGGAAACATGAAATAATTTTAATAAACATTATAAAGTTACAGCCCTGAACATTCCTAACCATCGTTGTTCACTTCTATTATCCAATTATGACCTTGCATCTACCAATTTTACCAATGATTTGTGTCTGGCATCCTCAAAAATGAGATTTAAAAGCACAGATGTCAGTTCATTGTTGCTGACTTTAGGGCCAAACAAAGAATGATGGTTTGCGCCAATTTCGGTGTTGTCCTGGATACTGTGCATGTGCAGATCTGAAAAGTATGGAGGACCAGATAGGACATCAATTTTTCGGTTTTGCATGCAAATTTTGGGGATTTGGGGGCAAAATTTGTGTTTGGCACTGGATTAATTTCTGAGTTAGCAGCAGCTATTCTGGGCCATTAGTTGTTGTATAAAAATATGAGTGAAGTAAAAGTACATTAATCGCATTACCCCATAATGCATTTACAGAGAACTACCAAGTTCCTACACATGTATAGAAAACACACTGATAACCATTTATTTGATTGATAACTTTTGACTGGAACTAATCAACTAATTACTGTCACAATTGTCACACATTATATACATTGTTTTCAATGAACTGTGAAATATAAATTCTGGTACATGTATTATACGATTAAAACTAACTATCATTACTTTTTCGTGGATGATATTCAACCGGTGAAGATTTACATACCGACATACCAGTATTACAAATATATCAAAATACTGTGCTCCCATATCACTACTGCTGTACCAATCCATTAATTTCCCATTAAATTCCATTAAAACCCCATTAAAACCATCATTTTTCATTAAAGGTGGCCATTAATTTCCGTTTCTTTTTTTTTAATGGAAACTCGTGGAGCCCATTAAAAAGTTTAAATAACTGTATTTAATGACCATGAAAAACAAGAAAACCCACTAAAAACCCACTAAAAAACTGTTAAAAATTAAAAAATATTCTTTGGATAGATTTTAATGAACATAAAAGCCCATTACTTTTCGTAATATAGAGATTAACAGCAATTAAATGACAAAACTCTTCAACTTTTAATAGCTATTAACTGAACTGATGGATAAAACTTGTTTTAATGGCAATGAAAAAGTGATTTATTTTCTTCTCTTTAAGAAAAAAAAATTAATAGCAATTAATTATCAGAATAAATATTTTATGAAATTAATGACCATTAAAAACGTAGTGACAGTCATGCAGGTTCGGTAAGAAACAACAGCTCGATCTTGTGTCACTGATAAATTCATTATTGTGTTTCACTGGGATGCATTTGACACAATGGCTCATTGACAGGTAGGGCCTATCATACTCTTGAGTAATGAATCATCAGTCGAAGAAGGGTGCAAATTGTCTACCAGTACTGACTCGTGTCGAAGCCCAGGGGGTGCTTGCAGTGGATAAATTGAAAAGGGGGGGGGGTTTGGGACGAGTAATAGTGCTTGCAAGTCGCGTCTGAAATTGGCGATAGGCCTATATAAGACAAGTGAGTATCCACTGCTGGGTATGTTACGTTTTTTTGGAAACCAATTTTATAGAATTTGCCTTAAAAATTCTCATAATTATCTTGTACATACGTTTCATTTTCAGATTTCGGGTTTTAATCATCAATTTAATGAATAAAACAAACAGAAAACTATGCGGTGTTGTTTTCGTTTTTTTGGTTACAATACAGTATTTTCGTGCAAACAGCGCCTCTAGTGGTTGACACCCAACCTTTAATGGAGGATAAAAGTTCCTGGAATTATCCGATTGGTGGAAAATGAACTGAGCTTGTAAGTGTGAATAAAATTTTTAAAGTGCATGTTTTGGAAAAGATATAAAATATTGGTGACTATTGTCTTCTGAAATGTGTGAGAGAAGATTAAAATCTGGTGGGGGTAGGTAAAAATATGTCTATTTCATTCAGTGCAAAACTTCACGGGAGTATAGGACGCTCCAAATTTAAATGCAAAATTCACGTGCGACCTATATTTTTTTTCAGTATCTTTTTTTCATGAGATGATAAACTAAATGGATAGATGGTTGTTTTGCCCAAATCAGCTTGATGAGATAGGGAGAGGAGGAAAGATTAGTACTGTTGTCAATGGAAAAAAAAACACTGTATTGTAACCTAAATTTTTGTACAGCCTTCATGTACAGCCTCATGCCCATTTCGAAGCCAGAAATGGGCATAAGTGTGTCAATCAACACTGCAAACCACCCCCTTGAAAACAGACAAACATAGTCTGTTTAAAAATAGCTGTTTTTTTTTTTTAAATATGTACACTTATTACGAATAAAACAAAATATAGCTCCATACAAAATCAGTAAAAAAAATCATAATATGAAGACCAGAAAAAATTTACACAGCGGAATATGAATAACAAAATAGTTGCCTCCCTTGTCAACATTCAAAAAATTGATTTTACACTGAAAGTCATAACTTCACATGTTGCAGGGCATGATGAAATGATAAATGAGCATGTTTTATTGAAACAATAAGTCATAAATGATATTCCTGGTTACATTACTATATAATTCTCAAATACCAGAGTTTTAATTATTTTTTATTTTTAATTACCACTTTCTCATTAATTTCTGAACACCCGTTTTCACAGCGAGTTGTGCATGCTCGAAAGTGGCAGTGTTCTTTCACAATGAGTTGAGCACTGTTCGAAAGTGGCAGTGTTCAATCAGTATCTTTCTGATGATGTTCAACCACTGTGAAAACTATATGTTGTGGCCGTGTTTCAGGCAACTATTGACAACAGCGTGCACACTCATTTGAAACAAGTGACAGCTTCCAAAAACGAGGTTGACAAAAAAATAAACATGTCAATTTTGCTTGGGATATATAATTTTTTAATAAAGACTTATTACACTAAACACAGACATAATGACGAATTTAACAACACAGAAACCTCAACTCCAAAAAATATGCATAATACAGTATCACAGTTCTATTTAGTAAGTACAGTGTTGCAACAAGTGACCTGTTTTTCCATTTGATGCCTGTAAATTTGACATCTTGTCTCAAACAACTTTCATCCAATTTGAAACTTTGGGAGTGAGCTTTGACTCGAGTAGGGCACCCTGGTTCACAAATCTGAAAAAGCAGGGGGTGGGCTTAATCACGAATATGGGCTTCGACACGGGTCAGTATGGTAATTGTGTGTACAATTTGACAGTATTCCAAGTTGACATGTATGCTTGCCTTGGGTACGTCTGTCTCAACTTGACACAACCCAAGCGGCGAAAACCGTTTAGGTGCGTGATTGCCAAAAATGCACTTAGTCATCGACACGTTTAAAACTGACGGATTTTGAGAAACAGAAAGAAATAATCCAGTACGGACAAACTGAGCAGCCAGGCTGTTGAAACCATGAATGGTTTGTTTTCCGATACATTTTGAAAGAACTTGTCTAATTTAAGCGAGCAGTTAAAAACCACTACAGAAATGACGAAAGTGTTGCATGCATTTCGTACCAGTGCTGAATATTTTTTTTCTCAAAAATTGGGAATTTGTTGGGATATCAATAGGAATCAGGTGAAAATGGCATCAACCGGTTGAAAATGAACCTACTAACTGTCAGACACAACACTTGAATAGGTTTTTGTTACTTTAGGTACTGGGACATTTCGGCCTGGGACGTTTCGGCCTCCATATAATGAGGAGCCGGGGGTGTCGGGTCGGGTCAGTAATATAATTTTGGGGATTGGTACAGCCTCTAGGTCCCACGCTCTCGATCCCTGTGCTGTACTCTGAAGTGCCAAATAATAGTGATGGCTGAATAATAGTGATGGCAGGGATTTTTGTAGGTGTAATGGGTCCTACTAATTACAGACCAAAACTGTCCAAAAGTGCTAATTACCGACCAAAAGTCAATAAGTACCGACCAAAAACATAAATGAGCACCGACCAAAAATATAAGATTTTTTAGAATCTCGTAGGTTTTAATCAGTGATTTGTGGGTGATTAAAAATAGAGGTAGCGGCCGACCTCCAGCTGGAGAGAATTTTCAAGGAAGATGCTATCGTGGGGATAAGGCGAGTTGATGATGTCTCTGTAAAACGGGTTTATTGTGGTATCATATCAACGGATAATAATCTGGAGGGGTGGGGGTGGTTGAAACTCACATTGAGTGAAAATTGGAGTGAAATTTTTTTTTTTGGGGGGGGGTGGTTGAAAGTCACTGTGAGAAGGCACTCGTGTAATTATTTGTGGGTAAAATGAATGCACGGTATGGTGTATGGGTTTCGATTCTCACTGTTTTAGGGGGGTAGGGAAGTAAGCCTCAAAATAAGCAGCCTGTCATGGTCATTGTCAGCTCAACTTGCATGTTTGACAGGCACCAATTTACTTGAGCCTGTCATAATGAGCAGTACAATTTTTAGAACTGAGAACTACCCATGTTTTTTTCAAAGTTGTCAAACCGGCACACTGAATATTTCATAAGACGTTTTTAAAAAAAAAATAAAAATAAATCTAGGTTCGATTCAAATGCTGATAATAATCAAAATAGTGTTCTTTGGGTGGAAATTGGGGGTTGGGCGTCCACGTATGGACAATTAATACTACACTGATATGAGCAATATGAAACATTAAATAATCAGCGATGTCTGGATTTGGATTTTTACATTTTTTAACGATAATTAAAACAGAAGGAAACAAAAAAAAATTCATGAGTGTTTTTTTTTTCATGAACTCTTTACCTAACCTAACGGTCAAAACCGGCCAGTGCAATATACGAAAATCGCCATTCATTTTTTTAAATATTCTAATTTTTTGCTTCCAAATCATAGCTTATGACCCCTCATTGGAACAAGCGCATTGCACTCGTTCCAATGATGGGTCATAAGCTATGTTTTGGGAGCAAAATGAAAATTGTTAGTTATACGAAACTTTTTTTACGAGTGCCGTCTGCTGCGAGCATTAGGTAATTTATGCTGTTATATATCAATTCATGAATACCTTTGTAAACTATTGCAATTACAACACCACAGCATCACAAAATAACATGTAACTCGTAATCAAATAATTCAAATTTCATGACAGGCACAATCTTTTTGGTATCTGTTATGGTGACAGGCTCACATTTGGAAATTATTTTGAGGCTTGGGGCAAAGTGCCAAACATGCCACCCAGGCAAAATAAATCACCAGTGTAGGCTATATATAATGAACAAATACACAACCTCAGTTCTGTAAAAAGGCAGACAAATCCTACCCTGAATTCATTTCAGCCACAATTAAACATATGTAACCCCCCATTTTTTACTGGAAGCGAGTTTCAACGTCACCCCACCCCGGTTATATTACCCGGGGATATGACACCACAATAACCCCATTTTACGGAGACAACCCCGACTTATGAATAATGCCTCACCTTATCCCCTATGATACTCACTTCCCTGAAAATTATCTGCAACTGGAGGTTGGCCGCAAACTCTATTTTTAACCACACACAAATCACTGATTAAAACCTTTGAGATTCTAAAAAATCTTCCTTTTTTTGGTCGTACTCATTTATTTTTTTGGTTGGTACTTACTGTCTTTTGGTCGGTATTTTGGTCGGTAATGGGTAACTTTTGATCGGTTTTGGATGGTTTTGGACTGTTTTGGATGGCTTTGGACTGTTTTGGTTGGTAATTAATAGGACCGGGTGTATTGGGAATGGGGCCAGGGGCCCATGCAATTGGGAAAATAGCCATCTTATTGGACCAAATTGGGAATACTGTTGACTCTGTAGGTTTAGAAAAGTATACATTTCTTCTATACAGGCACATTAAAAATAAAAAAGTTGTTTTTTTTTATTTTAAATTATCGTTTGATAGCTCCTTTATCAGCATAAGAAGGCCTAATTTTGCTGTAAATGTTCATAAATATTGTGAACAAATTGATATTGGGTACCAATTGGGAATTTAATGTTGGAAATTGGGAAAAATAATGCCAAAATCTCATTGGGAATGGGACCTATATTCGGCCCCTATCGTCACCCAGAAAAATCCCTGGATGGCTTGCATTTTCACCAAATATAAATAATAGTGATGACATTTTAATTTTTTGTCTCATTACCAAATAAAAGTGATGGCCGGAATTTTTCTCCAAAATTAACCCTTCACCCAATGAATCGCCCGCATCCGCCCGCATAATATGCAGATTCAGCAGCTGAAAAAACATTTTTCGAAAAATGTCAACAAAACCATATCATGTGACCCCTCTTTGGAACGAGCTCGACGAGCTCGTTCCAATGAGGGGTCACATGATATGGTTTTGTTGACATTTTTGGAAAAAAATTAAAAAACAATATTTAAATTAATAAATTTTGATATCATCTGCAATGGGTAAAGGGTTAATAAATAATAGTGCCAACACTATTATTCGGCACATTAGAGTACTATATGATTGGCAAACGATTTACTTGCCGGTCTTAGTCTATCTCGCCTCGTGAGAACAATATGGCATATCCTTAAGTTTTGTGTCAATATTTGACAGAAAGAGGGATAATTGTAAGAGAAAGAAACTGGCAGCTGTGTCTGGTATCTTTAAACATTATGACATCATTCCTTCCTTATGCGATTGGTTGAAACAGCCCTTATAAAAAAGTACCACGGTAAACCATGGTAAATCCCCAAATACCCTGGTAATACCAGGGTATTTTGGGACATACCATGGTACATTTTTATAAGGGAGAACACACCCCCAAAGGTGAAGGGCATGTATTGCATTTCAACCAGGGATTCCCTGGTTGCAACCAATTGCTTAAGGAAGGAATGACGTCATAATGTTTAAAAATACCAAACATGGCTGCCAGTTTCTTTCTCACGAACCACTTCGATGATTTGAATCTTTCATTTCTGAACAATTATGGTGACCGACACCGAGTTTTTGGTTTTTTACAATTATCCCTCTTTCGCAGTTTCGGACACATATTGACACAAAGCTTCAGGATATGCCATATTGTTCTCACGAGGCGAGATAGACCGTCAAGTAAATAATTTGTCGATCATACAGTACAGCACAAGGATCAAGAGCGTATCAACCCCCAAAATTATATTAAGGACTGTGGATGCCAAGTTTGGACTAACATCATAGAACTCCATAGATACCCCATAGAACCCCACAGAGCATTACAGATACCTCATAGTACAGCATGGAACCATGAACAAACATTATCGCACCCTTCAAGTGCCCGAGTTTACGAAAGTTATTTCACTTGGTCGAGTGGGTGGAATAAGATGGCAAAGTGAAACGAGCATGTACAAATAACGAAAAATGGGTTTATATTATATTTATGCACAACTACTTTACCAAATATTTTCAATTTTATTCCAACAACATCAAGACATGTCCATTTGACAGTGTTCACGACTTTCCTGCATGAGTGTGTGTGTGGATAGCTGAGGTGGGGGGGGGGGGGGGAATCAGGGGCGTAGCTACTAATTAACCAAGACAATACAATAAAGATTTGGACAGTTAACATGTTACATATCATTATATTAATATAACCTTGTTGTTCTTCAAAACAAAAATAGTGTTAATGTTGAAAGATATTCGTAAAAAAAACAAATGCACCCCATAAAAAAATGTACTAATGAAATGTATGTACGGTTCATGCAAGGATGGTCTATTACCATTAAATCACAGTTGGGTGGATTTTCCACTTGAAGATTATTTACAGTTTCTGAAAACAAAGTGCCTGTTGTAAAATCAAATTTTCACACTAGTCCATGAGCTCAACATTATTAGCTAGTTCTTTTTGTTACTTTTTTGAAAAATTGAAAATATTTATCTGGTGGAAAATCTACCCCCACCTCGATTTAATAGTAATACACCCACCAGTTCAAAGAAAAAAATTCCAGCCATGCAGAAATGCCACAGAGGGGAGGGAGACAAGCTGGCATCAATATCTAGGCCTCTTTTTCAAAGGCATTAGAATGCCATTTCATTTCAGGGTAAACTTGTGTGTGCCATAATTTTAATTTTAATTACCATTAACAATTTAATACTAGTTAAAAGACCTGATCTGAGAAACTGCTGCATTATAATTATTAAGTGCCATTAAAACTGGTGTTATTTTTAATTGCTATTAATTTATCCACTAAAACTAATGATAATTTTAATAGCCATTAATTTTATCCATTAAACTGGTCTTATTTTTAATGGCTATTAATTTTAGCCATTAAACCTGTTCCCTTTAATGAAAATTAAAGACCATCAAATGTTTTATGTCATTAAAAGACACTTAAAAATATTTTTAGAGGGGCCCTGAAAAACCATCAAATGTTTTATGTCATTAAAAGACACTTCAAAATATTTTTACAGGGGCCCTGAAAAACAATTAATGGCTATTAAATATTAATAAAATTATGGCAATTAAAATGGTATTTAATGGTTATTAAAGAAGTGGAGAACCCTTAAAATATTTAACACTTATTTAATGGCATTGGCCATTAATTTCTTGAAAATTAATAACACTTAATTTGGTTCCCTTTAATGGAATTTAATGGGTGCACTTAATGGGGTTTTAAAGGGATTTTAATGAGATTTTTTTAACTGGATTTTAACAACCTTTTAATACCCTGAGCCTGCAGTAGTGTATGTCATAGTTCATGTCATAGATTAGCATGTTTTGTGGTACAGTAGTACCATGTTAATTGAATAGCCACTTTGCTAGTGAAATATATTCAAGTATTCAGTTAACAGGAATCAGACCATTTTCCTATTTTCGAGTTATATTCTAAGCATTATTTATTCTATTACATCCTGTTTGACAGAGGTCAGTGAGCCCTGTCAAAGAAGACATATTAGACCAAATGCCTATATCGGATGTACTGAAGCTATAAATATCTATAAATGTAGGGAATTTGGTTGATGTTGTTATTCTTTGACAGCTTATAAGATTTTTTATTGAATAAACTGGAGTTTACTCTATAACCTGCTTTCATTTACCAAATCAAATTTGTACTGAAGGTGTGGTAAATGGTTGGGTATGTGTAAGTTATATACATTTAACAGAAGTTATTCAATTAGAAGACATGCAATTAAGCAAGCTCCACTGTACATCTGAATGTCATTTCGCTGATTAACACTACATTACAAATATTCAATTTGTCTTTTATTTCACTTTATTACACTTTAAAAAAAAATTTCAAAATTATATATCTGGAAGTGTACCAACAAAAGTTTTCCTAAGAACAGGCAGTTTGAGAAATTCAACAAGAGTTGAAAATGGCATGCAAATGGCATGCAACTAAATTGACTAAAATTTTTACAGTTTTTATGTCTCTTCTTTTCAGACCATTTTCATGCAAATTTATAGAAATTTAAATTTTATAGTAAATTTCCTTTCTTATTATACCTATCAAAATTGTTTACTACAGGCTTGCACTACAGTGGAAGTCCCTAACTCGGATAATATACTCTCTATTTTTGTCTTTCCAAAGCAATTTGGAAAAGAAAAGTGGTGCAAAAGCACCAAGAAAATAAGCCAAAACTGGGTCGCGTGCAACCAGAGCAGACCCAGTACAGGACGCTCTCTTCCAAGTACAACTCCACAACTTCCGTTGTCAGTGTGCATATGCATCGCTAATGACTCATTCTTTTGAATCTGCCAACGTTAGAGTTATGTGATCAGCGGGAAGGAAGTATTCTTACCCGTATAAGAAGACGGGAGGGCCTCCATGTAAACAATTATTTCTTTATTTATTGATGTTTTTAAGGTCACATATTTATGCACAATGGCTAACCATGACCGTGACAGTTTTATGGGTGGAGGAAGACTGAGTACCCGGAGAGAACCACCAAGCAACGACGAGCAGCTGCCAGCTCCCCAACATCGTAACTCCGCACTGCAGCACAGGCAGGGTTAGATTGGTTGAAGACATGCGTACCATTGACGTGCAGTACGCCTTAGTACACGGCGTCATCGTGCCCCCACGATGTAAACAATTGTGGTAGGTATAATAAGAAAGGAATTTACTATAAAATTTAAATTTCTTATCAACCTACCCACAATTATTTACTACAGGCTGAATAGACAATAGGCTGGAGGGAATTGCATAACCAACCCTACACATAACCCAAGTGCACTGGAACCGTGAACAGACGGAAGAGGTCCAGAGGCTTATCAACCATAGCATCACAAACATCAGTAAAAGACAATGAAAGATGAGGCATATGGTTCTATGCGACGCACAGACAGAAAGGGCAGTAACAGAATAGAGCTGGAACTGACCCTGTAAAAAATTGAATGGCTGGAATAGACAACAGCCTGAGCTGAAGAAAGAGGGCCCCTAGGACAAAGGTCCTCTGTCGGCTCTTGCAACTGTCACAGATAAATGGAGAAGGTAGCATTTCTCCAGTAGGCTGCCAGTATAACATCCGACAACATGACGGAGTTAGTAAAAGCCCCGAGAGGAAGACAATGCATGCACCTCGTGGCAGAAAAAAAACAATTGGTAATACAATCACCAGTAGCTAGACGAGCGGAAGCTGCACGAATAGCAAGACAACTCCATCGAAAAATGGATGCAGGAGAGATCTGGCATGTGAGAAAACGCATATCCATCCAGGATAAAGGCGCAAATGCCCCCTCATCCCCCACCCCCAAGCAGAGAAGCGCCCAAGAAAGTGTCCATCTTGGAGTAAACTGCAAAGTCCTAGGCATTTTCAAGGAAAAGAGCTGAACAAGCTTGGAGAGGCAAGGATGAGTGTCGAAACAATGCGGTACCACATATGAAAAAGATCTCCGAAGCATGGACTTGTACCCATTGCTGGAGACCCCTAGAAACAAACATATACCAGAAACTCCGCAAGCGGTGTGATCGAAGAGTGACAGAAGCAACAGAGTGATCGCACACCATTGACAGAAGAACCTTCCACTTAGCCACAGAGGCTAAACCAGTGGCGTGAGTGCCTCCTTGAAGAAGAAAAGCAACTCCACTGCTTGTCTCGAAAAACCACTAAGGAGGAGACAGGACCCGATAAAAGACATGTGTGAAGGCACAATGAAATCGGGTCAACTTGAAACCTCCTCGGGCAACTTTGGCAAAGAAAGTCGTGACGTAGAGGGAGACATGCCGGAACCGCCGCTAACAGAGAGCGGAGCAGATTGATCCACACCCACCGAGGCGACAGGAGTGTGATCGAAAGGATTCGACTGCAGGTTCATATATGGGCGAGAACCTGAGGCAGAATCGGAACCGGCAGGAAGGCGTAGATGACAAGACCGTCCCAAAGGAGGGCCAGAGCGTCCATGGCGAATGCCAGAGCATCTGGATACTGGGACACGAAAGTGTCCACCTGATGGTTCCAATGAGTCGCAAAGAGATCGATGGAACACCGCCATGTGGAGCATCCACTCGGTGGAAAAGAACCTGCCCCGTCGGAACAGGGAGTGGGATAGGACGTTCAGACGACCGGAAATGTGATGAACAACCACCCCGGCGTTGACATCCTAAGCGAGCAGTAGAAGATCCCGAGCCAATTCGTACATTGGAACTGAGTGCGTGCCACCCTGGTTCCGAATGTAAGCAACCACTGTCGAATTGTCGAACAACAGAAGGACCTGACGATTTGACAGGTGAGGGATCCAAAGCCTTAAACTCAGAAGAAGAGCAAGAAGCTCCTTCTGGTTGATGTGCAGAGATGCCCGATCCTGGTCCCACATCCCGTGAAGGGAAAGACCTAGAGGATTCAATGTCGCACCCCATCCGAGATTGCTGACATCTGCCGTCAGAACGCGATCGGACATGGGTAAGTCCAACGGGACACCCTGCGTGATCCACTGAACATTCGACCAGTGGAAAAGGTGAGGATAAGAGATTCAGTCGGGTGAAGGCCCAAGGAGCCAGGTTGAGGCCGTAAGGCATGGCCTTCAACTGGTAAACTTGCCCCAGAAAAGCGAACCTGAGATACTTCGCGACACCCGATGAATCGGAACGTGAAAGTGTCTCACAGGTCGATGCTGGAAGCGAAAACTCCCTAGTGAATGGAACGGCGGATCGACCTGAAAGTCTCCATGCTGAACGTGGGAGCAATGATAGACTGATTCAGGAAACTCAGATCCATAACCGGTCGGAGTCAGCCGCCCTTCTTCGGCACCAAGAACAGGTGGGAATAAAACCCCACTGACTGAATGTTCTTGACGACCTCGATCGCCACCTTGGCCAGGAGATTGTCTATCTCCGTGGACAAAAGCTCCCAACGTAAAATCTCTGAAGGAACTGTGGTTGGAGGAGGCACTCTGGACAGAGTGGGGTGCCTTCGGAAGGATATTCGCAGCCCGGACCGAACAAAATCTAACACCCAAGGATCGGATGTGATGGTGGCCCAAAAGTCTGCTATCCTTCCACCAACCTGGACGAATCTAGGTGAGGACCTTCAGTTCGAGCCCTGAAGAGACCCTCGAGAGGAGAAACCACCTCCTCTACTGAATGAAGAATCCTGAGACTTCCCTCTACCCTGTCGGCGCTTACCCTTACCCCATGAGTAAGAAGTAGAAGCGGTGGCAGAAGGATCAGCCCTTTGCTTTGAAGAGGAAGCAGAAGGGTACTTGTTAGGCTTTGAACGGTTCCTGCCTCCCCTAGAAGGCTGATCAAGCTGACAAAGCAGCAGCTGATCTTTGGAATGACGTAGGATGTCATCCCCGGCCGTCGATACGGAACCCATGGAACAGTAGCGGACCTGCCAAAGAAGCAGATCGAGGAGCAGTGCGCTGCCCCCAGGAAGGGATCGCCCTGTGTCCAGCACAGAGTCCCTTCGAGCTAGTTCTAAAATAGCTGTGTCACAGACATGCATGTGAGTAAGATGCATGAGCGCCTTGGACAGCACATGCAAAGGAGTCTGTACATCGTCAAACCTATCTGGAGGCAGATATGACGTGATCAGAGAGAGAAAGCACACCCAGCATTTCTCTCGATAAGCCCAACATGGACTCCAGAGTCGTCATAGGAATGACGGCCGACTTGGGCTTGGAAAGCTCGAGGGAATTGGAGTCCTGATCCAAAACCGTCAAATTCAGGCAGACTGACGGATTGGCGAAATCGTAGAAACGATAATGCACTGGAGGCAAAAAGGTGTCAACCCTGGTGAAGAACGGAGCCTTCATAGCCTTGGAACTCAGAGTCCAATGCTGAAAATGCTTCAACCACCTGTACTGACTGGCACAGTCGAAGACGCCCAGAAGCAGGTTGCTCCACAGGCTGTAGGCCCGCGACCGATGATCGCGGCCTGGCTGACACTGTCGGCTGATTTGATGGTTTGAGATCCGGAAGGAACCCAAATACAAAGTCAAGAGCTGCCCCCAAGTCAGAAGACTGCTGGCTCTCGACATCAAGGATGTCTGACTCCTCCCTGGAGTCGGAAGACACATAGCCCATCGTGGGCAAACCAGCCGATGCCTCCCATGGTGTAGGCACGAGGGGGATCAGACAGTGGCCTGTTTCAAATTCCGGGAGGTGGCGCCATAGGGGCGCCTGGAAACCACTCGCTGCCTCTCTGGAAGCAACGGAAAGGCTCTTGGACAGAACCTGAGTGAGTAAGGAGAGGGCCTCCCTAAGCTCACTGCCCGTTCCAGCCGGTTCGACATGGGAACGAACCAGCAAAGTGGCTTCACACCTGACCCTCTTAACCAGCAAAGGGTCACGATCCTCCAATACACCCGAAGCGGGGCGACGGGTGGCAGCCGAAACATCTGAGGGCAGATGTGTATAAGGGTATGACACACCCCGAGGATCAACATAGCAGGAACTCGGGAGAGTTGCCGCGGACCTCTGCGGGGCAGAAGGTCCAGGCTGCACAGAAGGTGTTGGTCCCGCAAAACTGGCCGTGTGACCAGAATGAGTGGACGGAAAATGCCAATGACAAAACTGTGGTACTCGAAGGCGCAGAGACCACAGTAGAGGGTCTGGCTGGTAGCCACTTCCAACTTCGCCGAGCTGAAGTTAGGGAAGGCTGAGGCCAATACCCCCACGTCTACACTCCCAGACACCGCTGCAGACCACTGCAGGTATAAAACTACTGTGCTCAACGGCTGAGAGGACACAGTAGGGGGTTCAGTCGGCAGCCACTTCCGACTTCGCCGAGTTGAAGTCGGGGAAGGCTGAAGTCAATACCCCACAACCACACTACAGGCATCCCTGCAGACCCTTGCAGGGATAAGCCGAGGCCGCCTAAAAACGGTGCCCAATGACGATGTAGACAGAACAGCAGTAGCAGCAGATACGACGGGAGGTGTTGAAACTGGCGGAAAAGTGGAGAGAGCCACCTAGCTCGGCCTCCAAAGGAGGAGTCACAACCCTAGTGACAACCTCAGATGTCGACTGGAGAGGGCGCATAGTCCCGGAACCAGGCATCTCTTCACCAGAAATCCAACAGCTCCCACAGTATCCACCACGGTAAAAAAAAACTGCACATTCCCCACGCAAGGGGAATAACTCTCACCAGACATGGTCGAGTTGGGAAGCCCCAAAACGACAGCGTTCCCCACCCCCTGCTGGTGTGGGAGGAGCTGCACATCCCCCACAGAGGGGGAGCAATTCTCACCAGACGTGGTCGAGTCAGGTGGCCCCGAAATGACAGCGTTCCCCACCCCCCGTGGGAGGGGGAGCAATTCTCACCAGACGTGGTCGAGTTGGGCGGCCCCGAAATGACAGCATTCCCCACAGGAACAGGAAGAGCTGCACATCCCCCATGGAGGGGGTATAACTCACACCAGATGTGGTCGAGTCGGGAGGCTTCCGAAATGACAGCGTTCCACACCACCCACGGGTGCGGAAGAAACGGCCACGAGAACGCACCAAGGCGAGGGCAAAAGGAATTGTCCTAAAGGAACCGAACTGGAAATAACAGAGGTGAGAGCAGTAGAAGAAAAAAATGAACTCAACAGAAACAGAAAGTAGAAGAACACCCTCAACTTCGAGAGAAGGTGGCAGAAAAAAAACGGTGGCTACACGACAGAACCCAGATGGCCGACAGGGACCGAAAAAACAGAAATTCAGCTCTCAACAGAGTGAAGAAATCCTGTTCAGACAGTCCCTGATTAACACCTAACTTCAATAACAATTAAATTTATCAACCGAAAAATTCATTGTTGACACGTTGACACGATGTCGAAAACAAAACATTCGCGAAAATGGAATAGTAAATAATATACAATGAGAATGTGGTTGAAAATATTAACAAGAATATTTAAAACACAGTCCTGTTATTATACGATCTTCAGATCCATAATTCCAATCACAGGAAAACCATTATCGACGAGTTGAATTATCACTGTTTCATAATGCATATGGCGGAGACACATCCTTCACGTGTCTTGGATAAAAAAAGAATGAGTCACTAGCGACGCATATGCATACTGGCAACGGAAGTCATGGAGTTGTACTTGGAAGAGAGCGTCCCGTACTGGGTCTGTGCCAGTTGCACTCGACCCAGTTTTGGCTTATTTTTTCTTGGTGCTTTTGTACCACTTTTCTTTCCCAAATTGTTTGGGAAAGACAAAAATAGAGAGTATATTATCCGAATTAGGGACTTTCACTGTAGTGCAAGCCTGTAGCAAACAATTGTGGGTAGGTAGATAAGAAATAAAATGTCAACATTTTAGGCATAACCTGCTTTAGACAGCAAATTTTCTGGAATTTCTTAAACTATAAAACTGTCAGAACACAAAACATTAACTCAAACAGAGATGCTAGTATGTAATAAAGCAAGTTGTGCAAACCAGGCACCCAGTATGGTTCAGCATGATCTCCCTTGCTGTAAACACCTACCACTCATGTACATCTTTCTCCAAATTCATTTTCAGGAATGCATAATACGTCTGAATTAGGAAGGCACAATCAATTAATTGTCCTTGATCGGGAGGGAAGTTAGATATACTGGAATGTTAGGTATATAAAGAAATAAATTTTACAAGAAAAACTGAATTACTACAACCTACAGTACCAATATAATATACTGAATAAACAATAGGATGTGACGCATACATGAACATGTTATTTAACACTGCCCGACTCTGGCGAGTTTGTAGTCAACTACTTACTTCTGTTTGTTAGTTTGCAATGTCTGTTTGTTTATTGGAGTTTAATCAACTGTTTAATGACATTTTTAATAGCAAGTGTTGTATCGTTTCAAGAGGGTTTTACAGATGGAGGACACCAGAGTTCCTGGAGAGAACCACCAAGCAACTGTGAGATTCTCTAACTTACTAACTCTGTAGAAGCTGTGTTAGCAGCAGGTGAATGCAAATGCACCATGTAGTATGCCTTAGAACACTGTGAGCCCACTGTCTTTAATGTATGCTAAGTGTGGTACAACAGGTATCAAATTTGTCATAGTCATATATATATATGCAGTGATTCTTCTGTCCTCTTTGGGAAAGGGTTTGGGGCCTATGCAATTGGGAAAATTTGCATCATCAACACTCCAATTGGGAGTTTTTGGGGAGAAGAAACACACATATAGCAAGACATATTGTCTTCATCTCAAACTGAGAACAATGATTCAGAAGCTATCACATGCAAAGTATATTTATACATTTTATAACAAAACAATCGCATGACATAATGATCAGTCTCTGTAATCTCTATTAAATAAATTGTTCTTAGGCCTAAAAAAGTTAAAAAATTTATAGTAATTTATATATTTTTTATACTTACCAATGACCCAGACTTAGCTGGTGCTAACTCTTATTTATTCAGGACCAAACACAAATTTTGCCCCCCAATCCCCAAAATTTGCATCAAAAACCGAAAATTAGATGTCCTAGAAGGTCCTTCATACTTTTTCTCCACTGCGCATGCGCAGTGTCAAGGAGGTCTTGAAATTGGCACCAAATGTCATTCTTACAACCAGTGCCTGGTAAGTGTCATGTACTCAGCGGGGAGGTAAGAGTTCCCAACTCATGGAAGGGCCATTCCCGTCTGGGTCATTGGTAAGTATAAAAAATATATAAATTACTATAAATTTTTTAACATTTTTATACTGTACCAATGACCCAGACTTAGCTGAATAGTAAAAAGGCTGGAAGGCCTAGGACATAAAGGAAAATCCATTAGGCTCAATTACATAAAAACAGAATTACCCCTAAAGGAGAAAAGGAGAGATAGGCTTTACATGTATCTTTCTTATTCTTATCAAAGAAGAAAGACGCAATACCATTCCGTAATTGAGCACAACAACATCAATGATCTCTATTAATATCCAGTATAACCCTTTATATACTAATTATTTTTAAAGGTAAGCCAATAAATAAAGGAAGTCCAGAGAAATGAGACTCTTTATACTCATTAAAAGTGTCCGATGATTGTATATTAACGCTCGTTTGACACGTGACATATACAAATGCTTCACACCGAGCTACACTTTAAAAATATTACACGAATGAGTAAACACTAGCTTTACACTTTAAAACCATCCTAGTACCGACTCGGAATTACTGGCTCTAGGGGATGTATTCCCTTGCTTTTCACTATAAAGCAGGCGACCTAAGGGAACACCCCCCTCCCCCCCTTCCCCTTGCCCTGGGTCAAATACCCCAGAGCGAAGAGGGCAGCAGGACAGAGTCACTGCCGGAACAGAAAGCCTACATAACTATAGTTGCAACTGTTTAGTGGACGATATTCTGAGCAACTGATAATGGACCTAAACAATGCAGATCTCCAGAAATGGACTCAATATTTCTAAGATAAAAATTTGTGAAAGTGGAAGGCTGATCCAATATGCAGCCTTCATTAAATCTGTAATAGCAACACTATTAGCATAAGCCCAAGATGTTGATAGAGCTCTTACTTCATGAGCCGAAATCTTAAGCGCAGGCTGCTGAGAAGAAGATAACTTTTCATAAGCAGTATGGATAGTTAATTGAATCCATCTAGCAATAGAATGGACCATAATGTCCTTTCTATTAGGCATCAAAGACAAAAAGAAATGCTTACGTCCCTTTCTTATGAACTCAGACCTACGTTTTATAGATATGTATTGTTCTAACAGGACATAGTAAAGGCCTACGCCCGTCGGAAGACAGAAGGGCCTTAACAGCAATAGGTTCAGGATACTTATTAGGAGCCTGATTCTTAGCCAAAAATCCAACATTAGTAGTAAAGGTAATAGTATTACCGACACTACGATAGTGAGAATCATCCACAGATAATGCATGACACTCGCTAACTCTTCTAGCAGAAGAGAAGGCTAAGAGAAAAGCTGTCTTATAAGTTAAGAATTTGAAGTCCACTGTGTCAAGAGGCTCAAAAGGCGCTTCTTTTAGCTTAAGAAGAACCTAAGCTAAATTCCACTTAGGAATTAATCTAAGGGTTCTAGGTCTATTTATCTAAAAGTTTCTTACTAATTTAGCTAAAGAGACATTAGATCCAATCATTAAGCTATCATGGTGTGCATAGGTATCAGATAACATAGACCTATAACCCTTAATAGTAACAGGCTGCAGTTTGATCTCATCAAACAAATAAACCAGAAAATTTGCAATGTCAGGAATGGAGTGATCATAAATATCTACAGAGTGATCCCTACACCATTGATAAAAGACCTTCCATTTAGCAGCATAATTTAGCTAAGAGGAGGTCCTCGTACAGTTAGAAATCGCGTCCACTGCTCGTCCTGTAAAATGCTTGCTGTGCAAGAAGGACCGCACAACGGAAATCTAAATTTTATAGTAAATTTCCTTTCTTATTATACCTACCACAATTGTTTACTACAGGCTTGCACTACAGTGGAAGTCCCTAACTCGGATAAAATACTCTCTATTTTTGTCTTTCCCAAGCAATTTGGGAAAGAAAAGTGGTGCAAAAGCACCAAGAAAAAATAAGCCAAAACTGGGTCGAGTGCAACCGGCGCAGACCCAGTACGGGACGTTCTCCCCCAAGTACAACTCCACGACTTCCGTTGCCAGTGCGCATATACAGTCGCTAAAGACTCATTCTTTTTGAATCCGTCAACGTTAGAGTTATGTGATCAGCGGGGAGGAAAGATTCTTTAACCGTAAAGAAGATGGGAGGGCCTCCATGTAAACAATTGTGGTAGGTATAATAAGAAAGGAAATTTACTATAAAATTTAGATTTCTTATCAACCTATTCACAATTGTTTACTACAGGCTGAATAGACAATAGGCTGGAGGGAATCGCATAACCAACCCACACATAACCCCAGTGCACTGGAACCGTCAAGCAGAAGGAAGAGGTCCCGAGGCTTATCAACCATAACGTCGCAATCATTGGTAAAGGACAATAAAAGGAGACATATGGGCCTGTGTGACACACAGACAGAAAAAGGGCAGTAACAGCACAATGCTGAAACTGACCTTCAAGAAGCCTAATGGCTATGGCAGACAACAGCCTGAGCAGAAGAAAGAGGACCCAGGGCAAAAAGGTCCTCCGACTGCTCCTGCAACTGGCGCAGATAAAAGATGGAAAAAGTAGAGGCATTTCTCCAGTAGGCTGCCTGCATAACATCCGACAACTTGACGGAGTTAGAATAAGCCCAATAGGTGGATAGTGCCCGCACCTCGTGGGCAGAAATACAATTGGTAATACAATCGCCAGCTGCTAAACGACCGTAAGCCGTATGAATAGCAAGACAAATCCATCGAGAAATGGATTGAGGAGAGATCTTCTGTCGACCCGGAATAAGAGACAGAAAAAAACGTTTCCTGCCTTTCCGTATGAAACGTGTCCGATCGAGATAAATGCGAATAGTACGAACAGGACAGAGCAAAGGGCGATTACCCTCAACAGAAGGAAGAGCCCTGATACAGATAGGAGGAGGAGTAGTATCTGGTAACTGATTCTTGGCCAAAAAAGAGCAATCAGTGGTAAAAGTAACACTGTTGGGAGAGCTCCTAAAAAAGGCCGGGTCAACCGAGAGGGCGTGAAGCTCACTAACCCGTCTGGCCGAAGCAAACGCCATCAGAAAAGCCATCTTATATGTGAGAAAATGCATATCCACCTGGGATAAAGGTTTGAATGGCGCCCCCCCCCCCCCCCCCCACCCCCCCCAAGCAAAGCAGCACCCACGAAAGATTCCATCGTGGAGTAAGCTGCAAAGTCCGAGGCCTTTTCAAAGAAAAGTGCCGAACAAGCTTGGAGAGGTAAGGATTAGTGCCGATACGACGCTTCCCCACATAAGAAGAAGTCTCTGAAAGCATGGACCTGTAACCCTTGATGGTAACATGCTGGAGACCCCGAGAATCAAACAGATATACCAGAAACTCCGCAATCTGTGAAATCGAAGGATTTGCATAATCAACAGAGTGATCAGCACACCATCGACAGAAGACCTTCCATTTAGCTGCATAAGCTAAACCAGTGGAGTGCCTCCTTGAAGAAGAAATGCACTCCACTGCTCGTCTCGAAAAAAACCTCTACGGAGGAGACAGGACCTGACAAAAGATATGCGTGAAGGCACAATGAAGTCGGGTCGACGTGAAACCTCCTCGGGCGACCTTGACAAAGAAGGTCGCGACGTAGCGGGAGACGTGCCGGAACCGCTGCCATCAGCGAGCGGAGCTGATTGATCCACACCCGCTGAGGCGACAGGGGAGCGATCAGAATGATTCGACAACTGCTGGTTTGAATTTTGGCTAGAACCTGAGGCAGAATCAGAACCGGCGGGAAGGCGTAGCCGACTAGACCGTTCCAATTGAGTGACAGAGCATCCACGGTAAAAGCCAGAGGATCTGGACACGGAGACACGAAAGTGTCCACCTGATGGTTCCAATGAGTCGCAAAGAGGTCGATGTGGGGACGTCCCCAGAGATCGCAAAGCGACTGGAACACTGCCCTGTGGAGCATCCACTCGGTGGAAATAACCCTGCCCTGTCGGGACAGGGAGTCGGCTAGGACGTTCAGACGACCGTGAATGTCACGAACAACCACTCCGGCGTGAACATCCTGAGCGAGCAGTAGAAGATCCCGAGCTAATTCGTACATCGGAACCGAGTGCGTGCCGCCCTGGTTCCGAATGTAAGCAACCACTGTCGAATTGTCGAACAGCAGAAGGACCTGGCGATTCAACAGGTGAGGGATCCACTGCCTGAAACTCAGAAGAAGAGCGAGAAGCTCCTTCTGGTTGACGTGTAGAGCTGCTTGAATCTGGTCCCACATCCCAGGTAGGGAAAGACCGAGAGGATCCAACGTCGCACCCCATCCGAGATCGTTGGCATCTACCGTCAGAACGCGATCGAACGTGGGTAAGTCCAATGGAACACCCTGCGTAATCTACTGAACATCTGTCCAGGGAAGAAGGTGAGGATAAAGAGATTCTGGAAACGGAAGCACCTGATCCAGAGAATCTACATTCGGCCTCCAACGACTGTGCAGAAAGTGTTGGAGAGGTATGACACGCAGCCGACCTAGAGGAATGAGATCCGTCACCGAACCGCAGAGACCGATCAGCCGGAGAAAACTCCGAGCGGTCACGGACGTCGAATGGGACAGAGTCAGAGCAAAAGCTGAGAGAATCACAGCCTTGGCCTGGTGAACCACTAACAAATTGAATTGGGTTTGGAAAGCCATCCCCACATGACAAAACGACTGACAAGGGACCAGGTCCGAATTCTCCTCGTTGACTCTGAATCCTAGCGACGTGATTAAGCTCAACAGAGTGGCGACATCTGACTCCAGTAAGGCAGCATTGGAATGCCTCTGGAGGATATCGTCCAGATATGCCGAAGTAGTCACCCTGGACTGTGTGCGATGGAATGTTATCACATGCGACATCAGTCTGGTGAAGGCCCAAGGAGCCAGGTTGAGGCCGAAAGGCATGGCCTTAAACTGGTAAACTCGCCTCAGAAAAGCAAACCTGAGATACTTCCGTGACGCCCGATGCATCGGAACATGGAAGTAAGCGTCTCGCAGGTCGATGCTGGCAGCGAAATCTCCCTGGTGAATTGATTGGCGGACCGATCTGAAAGTCTCCATGCTGAACTTGGGAGCAATGATAGACTGGTTCAGGATACTCACATCGATAACCGGTCGGAGTCGGCCGTCCTTCTTCGGCACCAAGAACAGGCGAGAATAGAAACCCACTGACTGAATGTTCTTGACGACCTTGATCGCCCCCTTTGCCAGGAGATTGCCAATCTCCGTGGACAAACGTTGCCGACGGAAAACGTCTGAAGGAACTGTGGTTGGAAGAGGGACCCTTGACAGAGTGGGGTGCCGTCGGAAGGATATTCGCAGCCCGGACCGATCAACATCTAACACCCACGGATCAGATGTGATGGTGGCCCAATGGTCTGCGAACTCTATCCTTCCTCCAACTTGGGACGAGTTGAGGTGAGGACCTTCATTTCGAGCCCCGACGAGGCCCGCGAGAGGAGAAACCACCTCCTCTACTAAATGAAGAATCCTGAGACTTCCCTTGATTCTGCCGACCTTTACCCTTACCCCCTGAGTAAGAAGTACAGGTGGCGGCAGAAGGACCAGCCTTTTGCTTCACAGAGAAAGCAGAAGGGTACTTGTTAGGCTTGGAACGGCCCTTGCCTCCCCTAGAAGGCTGATCAAGCTGACGAAACAGCAGCTGATCTTTGGAATGACGTAGGACGTCATCCCGGACCGTCAACACGGAACCATGGAAAAGTTGCGGACCTGCCAAAGTAACAGATCGAAGAGCAGCACGCTGCTCCTCGGGAAGGGATCGTCCTGTGTCCAGCACAGCATCCCTTCGAACTAATTCCAGATTAGCCTTGTTACAGGCATGCGTGTGAGTAAGATGCATAAGCGCCTTGGACAGCACACACAAAGGACCCTGTACCTCGTCAAACTTATCTGGAGGCAGATAAGCAGCCAAAGCTGAGACGACGTGATCTGAGAGAGAAAGCATGCCAAGCATCTCTCTAGATAAGCCCAACGTGGACTCCAGAGTCGTCATTGGAATGATGGCAGACTTGGGCTTGGAAAGCCCGAGGGAAGTGGAGTCCTGATCCAGAACCGTCAAAGTCTGGCAGACCGACAGATTGGCGGAATCGTAGGAACGATAACGCACAGGAGGCAAAAAGGTGTCAACCCTGGTGAAGAACAAAGTCTTCAGAGCCTTGGAATTCAGCTTGGAGTCCAATGCTGAAAAAGCTTCAACCACCTGTACCGACTTGCACGGTCGAAGGCACCTAGAAGCAGGTAGCTCCATAGGCTGTAGGTGCGCGACCGATGATCGCGGCCTGACTGACACTGTCGGCTGGTTAGTAGGTTTGAGATCAGGCAGAAACCCAAACACAAAGTCAAGAGCTGCCCCCAAGTCCGAAGACTGCTGGCCCTCGACATCAAGCATGTCGGACTCCTCCCCAGAGTCGGAAGACACATAGCCCATCGTGGGCAAACCAGACGATGCCTCCCATGGTGTCGGGACACCAGGGGAATCAGAAACCGGCCTGTTTCCAATCCCGGGAGGCGGCGCCATAGGAGGCGCCTACAAACCACTCGTTGCCTCGCTGGAAGCAACAGGAAGGCTCTTTGATAGAAGCTGAGTAAGTAAGGAGAGGGCCTCCCTAAGCTCACTGCCCGTACTGGCCGGTTCGACAGGGGAGCGAACCGGCAAAGTGGCTTCACCTCTGACCCTCTTAACCAGCGAAGGGTCACGATCCTCCAAAACACCCGACGCGGGACGACGGGCGGCAGCCAAAACATCTGAAGGCAGACGTGTATAGGGGTGCGAGGCACCACAAGGATCAATATAGCGAGAACTCATGAGAGTCACCGCGGACCTCTGCGGGGCAGAAGGTCCAGGCTGCACAAAAGGCGTTGGTCTCCCAAAAACTGGTCGTGTGGCCAGAATGAGTGGACGGAAACGCCACAGAGTTCATAGTGTCTCCACTAAGAACATCCGAATCCAAAGACACAACTGTGGTGCTCGACTGCGTAGAGACCACAGAGATGGGTTCGGCCGACAGCCCCTTCCAACTTCGCCGAGTCAGGGAAGGCTGAGGCCGATATCCCACGTCTACAGTACCAGACATTCCTGCAGTCCCCTGCAGCAAAAAGCCGAGGGCGGCTGAAACTGACGACGAAGCAGACAGACCAGCAGTAGTAGTAGATACGTCGGGAGTCGTTGAGGCTGGTGGAATAGTGGAGAGAGCACACCTGCTCGGCTCCGAAGGAGGAGTCACAACCCTAGTGACAGCCTCAAATGTCGACTGGAGGGGGACCGTAGTCCTGGAACCAGGCACCTCTTCATCAGAACACTCAACGGCTCCCGCAGTATCCACTACAGGAAAAGACTGCACATCCCCCACGGAGGAGGAATAACTCTCACCAGACAAGGTCGGCTCGGGAGCCCCGGCCACGAGAACGAACGACACGGTTAACTGATGCCCAGAAAGTGGATGACCGCTCGGCCAAACACCCATTACAGGAGGAACAAGAAAAATGTAAATCGTCCACAAGCTTTGGCAGCAGACATTGCCCACAAGGAATTGTCCTGGGCATGATAGAGGTGAGAGGAGCAAAGAAGGTGAAATCAGAAAACAGAAGAACACCCCCAAAGAAGAGAGAAAGGTGACAGAAACAAAGACCCCAGACGGTCGACCGGGAACCACACAACAGGATGACTACTCTCAAAAGAGAGAAGAAAAACTGTAGGAGTGGTACCCCGCTGACACCTAACTCTAACACAATTAGAAAATTTAGCAAATTAAGCATTAACAATAATTGTGAAAAATAATAAGTCCGAACCACATGGCACATGAAATTCGCGCGCGACTTGAGAGAGAACAATTAAAATACATTATGGATATATAATATTGAAGAGAATATAAAGAAAACTGTTCCTGAGAATACAAAGGATACACTGATGCACTATGAATCAGGAATCATCAAACAACGAGCTGGATAAACACTGATAAGCGTGCAGAAACATCTCGACATGAAGCGGATGATAAAAAGAATGAGTCTTTAGCGACGGTATATGCGCACTGGCAACGGAAGTCGTGGAGTTGTACTTGGGAGAGAGCATCCCGTACTGGGTCTGCACCGGTTGCACTCAACCCAGTTTTGGCTTATTTTTTCTTGGTGCTTTTGCACCACTTTTCTTTCCCAAACTGCTTGGGAAAGACAAAAATAGAGAGTATTTTATCCGAGTTTGGGACTTCCACTGTAGTGCAAGCCTGTAGTAAACAATTGTGAGTAGGTTGATAAGAAATAAGTGAAGGTTGAGACCTTGCGGATTGTGGTGGAGAATGCGCGATTTCCCCTGCGACAGAAGATCCTCCCGTGGAGGAAGCTTCCTTCGGCATGTCCCACAACAGACACCTGAGTAGATTTATCCACGGTCTTTGTGGTGGCAGAGATGCTACCAACAGAATCTTGCATTGTGGTTGTTCTATCTTCAGCAATATCTGCTGAATCAACGGCGCTGGAGGAGACGCATATCCTATTATCCCATCCCACAAGATCGATAGAGCGTCTACTGCAAACGCTCGAGGATCCGGACATGGCGACACATACATCTGCAACTGATTGTTGAGATGCGTCGCAAACAAATCTATCATTGGCCGCTCCCATTGGTAGCAGATCTGATTGAATACCTGTTTGTTGAGAGTCCATTCCGATGGCAACAGGCGACCCCTCCGTGAAAGGGAGTCTGCTAACACATTCAGAAGACCCGGAATATGATGGACCGATAGGAGAACTTGATGTTCTAATACAAACAGAAGGGTTCTTTCCATTAGCTTGAACAACGGAATGGAATGAGTGCCTCCCTGATTCCGAATATACGCTACCACCGTCGTATTGTCGGATAGAATTTGCACGTGTGCATTCTGAATAACGTCCATCCAATGACGTAACGCAAGCTAAATTGACATCATTTCTTTGATATTTATGTGCCTGCTTAAAAACTGTGGATCACAAAGACCCTGGCACCTCGAATCCGATGGGCTCACTGTCGCGCCCCAACCTGTTTGACTGGCATCCGTCATAACAGTAAAACTCGGATCCGGCAATTGCAGTCGAAATCCCCGAGTCAACCACTGAATGTCTGCCCAAGTCTGTATCTCTTGTTTCACTTGGTTTGACAAGAGGATGTCCGTATCGATCGAGTGAGTCTTCGCCTCCAATTCTGAGTCAGAAAGATTTGGAGAGGATGAGTGTGTAGCCGCCCCATTGGAATGAGATCCGCGGCAGCTCCACACAGACCTATCAGTCTCATGAATTCTCTCGCTGTAACCTTGTCTGAGTGAAGACAATAGAGAGCGTAACAACTAACTTCGCTCTGGTTAATGGCAGATGAACGAGATTGTTGTGCGCCTCGAAGCTCATACCCAGGTGGGTGAACGACTTGGATGGCACCAGATCGGACTTCTCTTCGTTTACTATGAAACCGAGACATCGGAGCAACAGAAGCAGATTTTGCACATCGTTCTGAAGTGTTAACTCGCTGCCGTACCTCTGAAGAATATCATCTAGGTAGGCCGACATTACCGCAGACGAACGAGCTCAGAAATAAGTCATTACCGAGTTCATTATTCGAGTGAAAGCCCAGGGCGCTAGATTCAGACCGAAGCACATTGCACGTAACTGATATACGACACCTAGGACAGAGAAACGAAGATACTTTCTGAACGCTGGATGTACCATGACGTGAAAGTACGCATCCTTGAGATCTATGCTTGCGGCATAGTCATTCACTCGAATGCTCGCTCTGACAGATCGAATGGTCTCCATATAAAATTTTGGAGCCACAATCAGCTTGTTTATCCAGATCAGATCTATTACTGGACGGAACGAGCCGTCTGGTTTCGGAACCAGAAAAAGATGGTTGTAGAAACCTGGAGATTCCTGGTTTTCTACAACGTCTATCACGTTCTTCAATAAAAGAGACTGGACTTGATAGAAGCGAGGCTCTCTTTTGTTGATTTGACGGAAGATGAGTCCATCTTGGACTTCGAGTTAATGGAGGTTTTCCTTTGAAGGACAGTTTCAGTCCTTCCGCTATAACTCCTCGAACCCAAGGGTCCTCCGTAATTAAATCCCAATTGTCTGAGACACTCGACAGCCTTCCACCCACAAGAATGCGCCAGAGGTTTAAACCATCACCTCCTGGACCTGCAAGGCTTGCGGAAGGAGAAACCACGTCCTCCACAGCCCGCACCTCGCCCCATCGACCTAGGGGCATCTGACCGGTTATTAGGGCCAGAGTTACAGCCCCTATTAGAGTCACTGCCTTGACGGTCTCTAGAGTAAGACCTAGAGGACGCGTACGAACCTCTATAGGAACTTCCCCTGGACGTACTCATCCCAGAAGTGCCTGGCCTACTCTTCTCCACTGGCTCCGACTTTTTGGAAGCGGATTTAAATAGCAGAGAGTCTGAAGCTTTCTTTAATTAACTGATCATAAACTGCAGAAAGCTTGCCGTCAAAGAGACTCTCTCCGGAGACCGAAGGAACTCTGAGAGAGTTTTTCACCTTACTGTCCACTCTCGTGGATGTAGCTAGGGCTCCGTCACGTCTAACTAACTCCAGCTTTGCCACTGAAAGGGCAGATTTATAATTCTAGGACATCTAATTTTCGGTTTTTGATGCAAATTTTGGGGATTGGGGGGACAAAATTTGTGTTTGGCCCTGAATAAATAAGAATTGGCACCAGCAAAGTCTGGGTTGTTGGTACAGTATAAAAATATAAAAAATCTGTTTCTGAGGCCCTCCTGCATGGTCCTTTTGGCTGCCGCATGCTCTCTTTTTATAACCAATGCAAACTTAAAAAAAATAAAAAATAAATTGTTTGTGTCTAATATTTTATGCAAGTTACCAGTAATAAAATTGATAATTTTGTCCATTGAGTGCAACAAGGCCTTGCAATGCTTTAGCATTGCAAAGCCTTCTTGTACTCAAAAGGACAAAATACACCAACAACCATGCTATTGTGCAGATAATGAGGCCTAAAACAAACCAAGAACATAAATTTTTGATGTCAAAGAAAGAATTAAAAAAAAAATAAAAAATAAAATAAAACAAGAGGCCCCTGGGGGCTTTAGGCACTCACCGAATGTTCCATACTGTTAAGACACAAATTTTATCAAAAGCTATTCTTAAGGTTCTACAGAGTAAATCCATACTTTCCGTGGAGCTAAAACATCAACAGGACTGAATGGGACAAAGCTGCTGATCAAATATCAAAAGATTCTGCATGATGGTTCTGAAGAAGATTTTTAAAGAATTTTCCTTGAATTGCACAAAGTAAACATTCACGCCCCCATAGTGAGCCCCAATATTGTTCAAAAGACTCAATTTGAACAAATGTGAATCCAACCCATACCAAGATGCTGCATACCAGATATCTAAAGATTCTGCCCACTGGTTCTGGTGAAGAAGATTGTTGAAGATTTTTTTCTCAAATTGCACTAAGTAAAAATTCACACCACCATAGTGATTCCCAATATTGAACGGGGGATTCAATTTGAACAAACTTGAATCAGACCCATACCAAGATGCTGTATACCAAATATCAAAAGATTCTGCCCACTGGTTCTGGAGAAGAAGGTTTTTAAAGAATTTTTCTTAAATTGCCCTAAGGAAAAATTCATGCCCCTATAGGGAGCCCCAATATTGATCAAGGGACTCGATTTGAACAAACTTGAATCAGACCCATATCAAGATGCTGCATACCAAATATCAAAAGATTCTGCCCGTTGGTTCTGGAGAAGAAGATTTTTAAAGAATTTTTCTTAAATTGCACTAAGTAAAAAGTCACACCCCCATAGTGAGCCCCAATATTGGTTGAGGGACACGACTTGAACAAACTTGAATCAGACCCATACCAGGATGCTGCATACCAAGTATCAAAAGATTCTGCCCACTGGTTTTGGAGAAGATTTTTTAATAATTTTTCTATAATTCATACGGTGCTATCCGAGTTATGCCACATACACAGCCCCCAAGGGATGTGGCCATTTCATTTGAACAAACATGAATTGCCATATAGTAATAAACATCCACATGAAGTTTTGTGAAAATCGGACCAGTGGTTTTAGAGAAGTCGTTTGAAAAATGTTCACGACGACTGACGACGATGGAAGGCAAGTGATAAGTTGAGCTCCCTTCGGTGAGCTAAAAATTCCTCATATTGACTAAGTTACAATTCAAGCTCCCACAGTGAGCCCAAATATGGACATAGGGACATGGTTTGAACAAACTTGAATCTCACCCCCCTAAGGATGCTACATACCAAATATCAAAACATTCCGACTGCTGGATCTGAAGAAGATGATTTTTAAAGAAAATTCCTCATAATAAGTTATAATTCGGGCTCCCACAGTGAGCCCAAATATGGACCTAGGGACATGGCTTGAACAAACTTGAATCTCACCCCCCCCTAAGGATGCCGCATACCAAATATCAAAACATTCCGACTGCTGGATCTGAAGAAGAAGATTTTTAAAGAAAATTACTCATTTTGAACTAAGTTATAATTCGGGCTACCACTGTGAGCCCAAATATGAACCCAGGGACTTGGCTTCAACAAACTTGAATATCACCCCCCAAGCATGCTGCATACCCAATATCAAAAGATTCTGACTGCTGGATCTGAGAAGAAGATTTTTAAAGAAATTTGCCTGAAATGCACTAAGTTCAAATTGAGCTCCTATACTGAGCCCAAATATGAACGCAGGGGGCCGACTTGAACAAACTTGAATCAGATCCACTCCACAATGTTGCATACCAAATATCAAAAGATTCTGCCTGCTGGATCTGGAGAAGATTTTTTAAGAAATTTGCCTGAAATGCACCAAGTTCGAATTTGGGCTTCTATAGTGAGCCCAAATATGAATCCAGGGGGCCGATTTGAACAAACTTGAATCAGTTCAACCCCACAATGATGCATACCAAATATCATAAGATTCTGCCTGCTGGATCTGGAGAAGAAGATTTTTAAAGAAATTTGTCTGAAATGCACTAAGTTCGAATTTGGGCTTCTATAGTGAGCCCAAATATTAATCCAGGGGGCCGATTTGAACAAACTTGAATCAGACCCATACCAAGATGCTGCATACCAAGTATCAAAAGATTCTGCCCACTGGTTCTGGAGAAGAAGATTTTTTAATAATTTTTCTATAATTCATGTGGTGTTATCAGAGTTAAGCCCCATACAGACCCCCCAAGGGACGTGGAAATTTCATTTGAACAAACATGAATTGCCATATAGTAATGAACATTCACATGAAGTTTCGTAAAAATCGGACCAGTGGTTTCAGAGGAGAAGTCGTTTCAAAAATGTTCACGACGACGGCCGATGACCACGGAAGGCAAGTGATAAGTTAAGCTCCCTTCGGTGAGCTAAAAACGCCTGCTCGCATGCAATTTTACAAAATATGGCCTGAGAAATAGAAATTCTACTTTGTGAGGCCTCACATCTGCTTATACTATTAAATAATGAAGATATTTATGGATTTTGCTCAAAGTAGATTTCTACAGTCTACTTTCTATAGCTTTGTAGTTGTGTCCAGGCAAGTGTTGGCTGCCTACACTGGCAGCCAAGCCTTGCCTAGAAACAATTGACAAGGTTCTTGGGATATAACTTGCAAATGTATGTAAAAACTGTCTGTTGAGGCACATGTTTGGCCGCAGCAAAAAGTCAAACTTAGGCCTTCAAGAGTTAAAGAAGAATTAAATTTTCATTTGAATGAGGATTGGGATTGGGACATGTTTGGTTTGAATTGGGAAAATCACGCCAAAATGCCATTGGGAAAGGGTCCCATATTCGGCTCCTGTAGACATCCAAAAGAATCTCTGATATGAAATATTTAAGAATGTAGAAGAAAAGTAAGATATACATATTCGCAATACTATGTGTTTTTCGGTGATCTCTATGCAGCTAGATTGCTGGATAAGTGTAAAGTTAGTCAAACAATAACTCCTTCCAATCAATGACATTTGATCATGTGAGGGAAGTTATGTGACTGTAGTCACAGCGTTACAGATTTCGCTTCATCAATCATGGGGTTTACCTGGCATGAAAACTAGTTACATTATTTCAACTTTCCAATCTTGGCACTTGTTTTTTTCAATAATAAGTAAAATTTTGCGTAATAAATATTCAATTTGTAATGCCATGAAAAAAATGCTCACTGCAAACATATTCATTCTTCACAGATATCAAAGTATGTTTTTTAAAAAACGATCTGCAATTGCGAGGAGTCAGAAAACTGAAAGCCTTTTGAGAATGTTTTTTTTCAGCATGGGTTATTTATAGCAACATCTGTCCCTGCACTATGATGGTGGTGGTTGAGACACTTTGCTATATGTGACCAATGAGCATTCCAGCAATCTAGTGGTATAAAGATCAGTAGTGTTATTCCACTCATCTTCAAAATCTCTGTATATTAAAACTGAAACACAGTAAAATACTTGCATGTGATAGAACATGAGTGGTATGTAATATATTGATAGTATCCAAACCATGTTCCCTAGAATAAAATCTGAAATAAGTCCCTCAGAACTATATACTGTAAAGAAAAAACAAGGTCTGCATCAAGACACACTGTACAGCTTTCCCTTAAAGTAAATTCTGGAATAGTAGAGCCACGTGGAATGAAGCAATATACTGTAAGGTATCATCCATGAAACAGCATCCTGCCTGATGGTTCAATGGACAATGCAAAACAGGACAGAACATGAAAGCAGCAAAACAGGATCTTAGGTCTAAAAAAATGAAAAAATGTGTTTCTCAGGCCCTCCCGCATGGTCCTTTTGGCTGCCGCATGCTCTCTTTTTATAACCAATTTAAACTTAAAAAAAATTAAAATTAAATGGTTCATGTCTGATATTTTAGAAAGTTAAAAAAAATTGATGAATTTGTCCCTTGAGTGCAAGAAGGCTTTGCAATGCTTTAGCATTGCAAAGCCTTCTTGCACTCAAGGGATGAAATAACCACCACCCATGCTATTCTGTAGATTATGAGGCCTAAAACTTGAACCAAGAACATGAACTTTTAATGGCAAAGAAGTAATTACTGAAATAAAAAATAAAATAAAAAACCGCTCGCCCGCATGCAATTTCACAAATAATGGCCTGAGAAAAAGAATATCTACTTTGTGTGGCCTTATAAGAACAAACTATTAATTGAAAATAGATAGAGGATATCTATGCTATTTTAGTGAATATGGGAATTATCTCGTGAGTGTGGACCTGAAAGTTTTATTTTTTGTGATTGCTTGCATGAGTGAAAAGTATTTTCAGGTCCACATGAATGAGATAATTCCCGATATTCACTAAAATAGTGTAGATTTTCTTCTTTTTTATGCTACATGACATTTTACCGTGCAATATATCTTTTAGATAATTTTTGATAATTCACAGGCTAGCATATAATAAACTACATTTTCATTTTTGGAATTCACTAAAAAAAAAACTTTCCACAATCCATTCCAATGAGAAGTCATTAGCAGAGTTTAAATGCTTTTGGAGATTACTGGCTGGTTTTGGCCATTATGTTGGGTAACGAGTTGTTATAGATGAAAGTTACATTATGGCTGTTCACTGCACTGTACAGGGTTAGTTACGCAGTTAATAATGATAATATTTTATAACCAGTCATGCTTTCTGGTAATAAAAAACTGATAACTGCCATATCACACACTACATGAAAAATGTACACTCAATGAGACTGTGCAATATATGGGGTTAATCACACAAAAGAGATTATATATGCAGTGCATTGGGTTAATCATACATAAGAGATTATCTTATTTATGACCAGAAAGGAAAGAGTGACTAACCCCATGCATTGCAGTGTTAGCTGGTAAGCTAACATACACTACATACAACTGTAGGCATTGCACAGGATTAGTTGATAGGCTACCATATCATACACTACATGAAAATATACACCGAATATAGTTGTAAAAATGCATAGGGTTATTTATTTATTGGGGTTTAACGATACTTTCAACAGCCAGTGTCACCTTGTGTCAGAACATAGGGTAAGTTTGTTACATGTTACATAGGGTGCAGACTCAAAAAACTTATGGAAATATTTGTACTGGATTATAGAAATTTTGTTTTCAAGTGAATTACAAAATGAAAACATATTTTGTTTTCAATTTCAATTAATATTTTGTTCAAGTTAGCATTGCTTAAATTAGCACATAATAGGAGTTTTGTCCACCTATGCTTGAGATTTCATCCACATGGAGGTTTGTGCTGTGGGGTTTTATCTGCATTCTATATTCTTTTATTCATACTACCTACCGGCGTGGAAGCTTGAGTGCCAACATTCTTCTTCCTAATGATATTAGGCATCTTATCATTGTCTAAAAGATAGGAAAAAAATGAAAGTGAAAATGACACTGTAGCTCAACTTAACAAACTTGAACTTGGTAAGTTATAAATAAAATGGCAAAATTGAAGATCATTGGTACCAATGTTATTTGATGAAATTACAACATAACAGCATTGAGTGTGCACAATGTCAGAGTAATCCATGCATTTTTAAATGTAAACTGTAAGACTGGCTAAAGGAAGAAAGCTAATACACAAATGCAGTATGTTCAGAGGTTATTGTAAATGGCAACTTTTTTCACAGAAATGAATGCTAATCAACAGCTCTTATCTAGAGTTCTTGACTAATGAGTACACCAAGTTCAAAAACAATCCTATGATAAATGTGGCCTGTAGGCCATGTCAAAGAATGTTGATGCACAAATGCAATAAATTCAAAGATTGTTGCTAACAGCAACAGTTTTTGATGGAAATGAAAATAAAATCAACAGCTCCTATCTTTGTCACCCTGCATAAGCATACAAAGTTCCAAAACAACCCGATAATGAATGTGCACTCTGAGGCATGCCAAAGGAAGATGTTAATGCACAAATGCACTAAGTAGAAGGTCATTGCTTTGTGGCAATGTTTTTTTTTGGAGAGTGGGGGGGGGGGGGGGGGGGGGGGTTAGGGAAATTCATAAATATACCCAACAGAGAGTGCAAAAGGGATAAGTTGATGCACAAATGCAGTAAGATCAAAGGCTGGTGATAACGACAATAACTTTTTATAGAAATTAAAAGGGTGTGTTAAAGGGAAATATTAAGGTCTGACTAAACTAAGTTCAAAAGGTCAGCGGCAATATTTTTTGACAGAAATGGAAGAAAGTTAAAAAATTTATAGTAATTTATATATTTTTTATACTTACCAATGACCCAGACTTAGCTGGTGCTAACTCTAACAAAACCAGGGCCAAACACAAATTTTGCCCCCCAATCCCCAAAATTTGCATCCAAAACCAAAAGAAATCATGTCCTATAGGACCTCCATACTACGCCCCCACTGCGCATGCGCAGTGTCAAGGACGTCCCGAAATTGGCGCCAATTATCATTCTTACTGGCCGTGCCTGGTCAGCGCAATGTACTCAGCGGGGAGGCAAGAGTTCCCAACTCCTGGGAAGGCCATCCCCGTCTGGGTCATTGGTAAGTATAAAAAATATATAAATTACTATAAATTTTTTAACATTTTTATACTGTACCAATGACCCAGACTTAGCTGAATAGTAAAAAGGCTGGAGGGCCTAGGACATAGAGGAAAATCCAATAAGCTCAACTATATAATAAAGAGGTAACCCCTTAAGGAGAAAAGGAGTATTTGGCTTTACATGTATCTTTCTTATTTAATATTAAATTAGAAAGATACAATACCCTTAATAATTGAGCACAATAATATTCATGTTCTCTATTAACATCCAGTATAACCCTTATACTAATTATTTTTAAAGTAAGCCAATAAATAAAGTAGTCCAGAGAATTGAGACTCTTTATAATCTTTTAAAAGTGTCCGAGTATTGTATATTAAAGCCCGTTTGACACTTGACATATACAAATGCTTCACACCGAGCTACACTTTAAAAATAAGACATGAATGAATTTTAACATTAATATTACACTTTAAAACCATCCCGGAAGCAACTCAGAAATACTGACTTTGGAGGAGGCATTCCCTTGCTTTTCACTAAAAAGCAGGTGACCTAAGGGAACACCCCCCCCCCCCCCCCCCCTTCCAATTTCCCTGGGTCAAATAGCCCAGAGCGACGAGGGCAGCCGGACGGAGTCACTGCCGGAACAGAAAGCCTGCATAACTATAGTTGCAACTGTTTAGTGGACGACATTCTGAGCAACAGATAACGGACCTAAACAATGCAGGTCTCCAGAAATGGACTCAATATTTCTAAGATAAAAATTTGTGAATGTGGATGGCTGAGACCAATAAGCAGCCTTCATTAAATCTGTAATAGCAACACTATTAGCATAAGCCCAAGAAGTAGCAAGAGCTCTTACTTCATGAGCGGAAATCTTAAGCACAGACTGCTGAGAAGAAGATAAATTCTCATAAGCAGTACGGATAGTTAATTGAAACCATCTAGCAATAGAATGGACCGAAATGTCCCTTCTATTAGGCATCAAAGACAGAAAGAAACGTTTCCGTCCCTTTCTGATAAACTGAGATCTCTGTTTATAGATACGCAACGCTCTAACAGGACAGAGTAAAGGCCTACAGCCGTCTGAAGACGGAAGAACCTTAATAACAATAGGTTCCGGATATTTATTAGGAGCCTGATTCTTAGCTAAAAAACCCACATTAGTAGTGAAGATGATAGTGTTCCCAACACTACGATAGTGAGAATCATCCACCGACAGTGCATGAAGCTCACTGACTCTTCTAGCAGAAGAGAAAGCTAAGAGAAAAGCTGTCTTATAAGATAAGAATTTGAAATCTACTGTCCCAAGAGGTTCAAATGGCTTTTCCTTCAATTTAAGAAGAACCCAAGCTAAATTCCATTTAGGAATTAATCTAAGAGTTCTGGGTCTATTTATCGAGAAGTTTCTAACCAACTTAGATAAAGAGACATTAGATCCAATTTGTAAACTATCATGATGTGCATAGGTATCAGATAACATAGACCTATAACCCTTAATAGTAACAGGCTGCAGTTTGATTACGTCAAACAAGTATACTAGAAAGTTTGCAATGTCTGGTATAGAGGGATCAAAAATATCTACAGAATGATCCCTACACCAACGACGAAAAACCTTCCACTTGACCGCATAGTTTAGCGAAGAGGAGGTCCTCCTACAGTTAGAAATCGCGTCCACTGCTCGTCCTGTAAAGTGCTTGCCATGCAAGAAGGACCGCACAACGGAAAAACGTGAAGGTTGAGACCTTGCGGGTTGTGATGGAGTTAATGCGATTTCCCCTGCGAAAGAAGATCCTCCTGTGGAGGAAGCTTTCGCGGTAGGGTAGGTCCCACAACAGACACCTGAGTAGATTTATCCACGGTCTCTGTGGCAACAGAGATGCTACCAACAGAATCTTGCATTGAGATTGCTTTATCTTTAGCAATACTTGTTGAATTAACGGCGCTGGAGGATACGCATATTCTATCATTCTGTCCCAAGGGATCGACAGAGCGTCTACTGCAAATGCTCTTGGATCCGAACACGGAGACACATACGTCTGCAACTGATTGTTGAGATGTGTCGCAAATAAGTCTATCATTGGCCGTTCCCATTGGTAGCAAATCTGATTGAATACTTGTTTGTTGAGAGTCCACTCCGACGGCAACAAGCGACGCTTTCGTGAAAGGGAGTCTGCTAGCACATTCAGACGACCCGGTATGTGACGGACCGAAAGAAGAACCTGATGTTCTAGTGCAAACAGAAGGATTCTTTCCGTTAGATTGAACAACGGAACTGAATGAGTGCCTCCCTGATTCCGTATATACGCCACTACTGTCGTATTGTCGGATAGGATTTGGACATGAGCATTGTGAATAATGTCCATCCAATGACATGACGCAAGCCAAATTGACATCATTTCCTTGATGTTTATGTGCTTGCACAGGAATTGCGGATCCCAAAGACCCTGGCATCTCGAATCCGTTGGGATCAATGATGCACCCCAACCTGTTTGACTGGCATCCGTCATAATGGTAAAACTCGGATCCGGCAACTGCAGCGGAACTCCCTGAGTTAACCACTGAATGTTTGCCCAAATCTGAATCTCTTGTTTCACTTGATTTGACAAGAGAACGTCTACGTCGAGCGAATGAATTTTCACACTCCAATTCTGAGTCAAGAAAATTTGGAGAGGACGCGTGCGTAACTGCCCCATCGGAATGAGATCCGCAGCGGCTCCGCACAGACCTATCAGTCTCATAAATTCGCTCGCTGTGACTTTGTCTGCGTGCAGACAATAGCGAGCGTAACAACTGACTAATTTCGCTCTGGTTAACGGCAGACGAACGAGATTGTTGTGCGTCTCGAAGCTCATTCCCAGATGAGTGAATGACTTGGACGGCACCAGATCCGACTTCTCCTCGTTTACTATAAAACCGAGACGTCGGAGCAATAGAAGTAGATTCTGAACATCGTTCTGAAACGTTAACTCGTTGCCGTACCTCTGAAGAATGTCGTCCAGGTAGGCCGACGTTACCGCAGACGAATGAGCTCGGAAATAGATCATTACCGAGTTCATTACCCGAGTGAAAGCCCAGGGTGCTAGATTCAGTCCGAAGCACATCGCCCGGAATTGATACACCACTCCTAGGACTGCGAAGCGTAGATACTTTCTGAATGTCGGATGTACCATGACGTGAAAGTACGCATCTTTGAGATCTATGCTTGTTGCATAATCGTTCACCCGAATACTCGCTCTGACCGACCGAATCGTCTCCATATAAAATTTCGGAGCGACGATCAGCTTGTTTATCCAGCTCAAATCTATGACTGGACGGAACGAGCCGTCTGGTTTCGGAACCAGAAACAGATGGCTGTAGAATCCCGGAGTCTCCTGGTTTTCTACGACCTCTACCGCGTTCTTCATTAAAAGAGACTGCACCTCTGATAATAGAGCGTCTCTTTTCTGCGGATTTGACGGAAGTTGAGTCCACTTTGGACTTCGAGTTAATGGAGGCTTTCATTTGAAGGATATCTTTAGGCCTTCCGAAGTCACTCCTCTCACCCAGGGGTCGTCCGTAATCAACGCCCATTCTTGTGAAAAGCTCGACAACCTTCCGCCAACTGGTACGCGATAGAGGTTTAAGCCATCACCTCCTGGACCTGCGAGGCCTGCGGTAGGAGAAACCACGTCCTCCACGACCCGCACCTCGTCCCGTTGACCTCGGGGCGTCCGACCGGTTGTCCCGGCCCGAAGGACGTCCCGAACGAGAGTCGCTACCCTGACGGTCTCTCGAATAAGACCAAGAGGACGCACCGGAACCTCTATAGGAACCTCTCTTGGGCGCATTAGACCCAGAAGTGCCTGTCTTATTCTTGTCTGCCGTATCCGACTTCTTAGAAGCAGATTTGAACAACAGAGAATCCGAAGCTTTCTTTGTAATTTTATCATAAATAGCAGAAAGCTTGCCGTCAAAGAGAAGTTCTCCGGAGATCGAAGCAACTCTGAGAGAGTTCTTCACCTTAGTATCCACGAGTGTGGATGTAGCTAGGGCTGCGTCACGTCTAACCAACTCCAGGTTTGCCACTGAAAGGGCGGAGTTACACGTGGAATAAGCTACTGCCCTTGAAAGAAGTCTTAAAGAGGATTGTATATCCTGAAATTCTTTCCCTTGAAGGCGCAGTGATAACGCCTTAGTAAGGTGATCTGCGTAAGATAAGGCATCTAAATTGGCTCTGTTAGACGAAATAGCTGTTTCCAACACCGCGGTTGGAATAGAAGCCGACGACGGTAATGATAGCTCTAAGTCTTCCGCCTCGTCGTCCATACGCAGAGGAACTCTCGGTATACCCTGTCCTGCCGTGTCGAACTTATTCCTTGCATTAATGAAAGGCCGGTTGAGAGTATTGGCGGACAAGAAACCTGCTTTCCCCGTCTTGGAAGCAAGTTTAAATATAGCGTCGTTCAATAATTCAAATGTTCTTGCAACATTATTGGACTGCGACGGAAACTTGGGAGCGATGTCCCTGAACCGCTCAAAAAATTCAGAGTCCAATGACGCTATAATCCTCTTGTCCGGAACCGCAGCAGTCTGGCCCGACGGAACAACTTGAGGGAGAAAGTGCCGGATGAAGTCCACGGCAGCTTTATGTTGTTCCGAAAGGGATAGCTCCAAATCATCCGTATCCCTTTCACCATCCGGTCGGACCTCATGATGCTCCCGGTCGTCCGCCCCCGATGCTTCGGCGGAGCGTACCGACCCAGCGCCGTTGGATAATTCCCGATCCGACACCGTCTCTGTCGGCTGCTGCGATAAGCTGTGCTATCTGCACAAGAATGTCCGGCATCGAGTCCTGCGGAGGCGCAGTCTTTCGCTGCTTCGCCGAGGGCAGCTCCGCATCAGATGGCTCCCGCATACTTTTTCTATGCGAACGTCCGGAGTCCATCGGCCTCGTGTCTCTGGCTGCCGGATGGTGTGACCTGGTCGCCGAAGAATCCTTGATCGGTGAAGCTGGTAAGATATCGGCGGTCACGCAGCCAAGGTGCGGTCGTGTGCGCTGACGAGAAGAAGAAGCCTTAGCAGTCTCCGCGGACTGCCTATACAACGGAGCGTCCCGAGCGACGGACGTATGCTTCGCTTGCGACACATTTTGTACCACAACATCTGGTCCCAGATGTTGTTGTACGAGAGAGGGGCCTCTCTCGCTCGCGGCCCGGCTGGACCTGGACGAGCTAGGAACCGGACTCAAAGGCTTCCTCCGATCTCGCATACTATCCGCCGTCACTGGGTGTGCACATTGAATGTTTATAGTGCTCGCATCACCCAACATTTCCTCCTGGACCGCATCGGACGAACCCGGCTGCCGAACCATTCGGTGAATGGACGCTACACCGGGCGAGCTAGCAGACGACATTTGTTTAATCTCCATGAGCACTTTTGCCGCTAGCTCTGAATTCATTTGTGACGACGGAAGCGCACTTGCAGAAGATAACATGGAAACATCACCCTGTTCTTGTTCCTCTGAAATAGAAACTGAGAGAGTAGAGTGACCTTGCGGAGAAAGAGCCGGCATAGCCCTTTCTCCCATAACAACATACCGTGACACACGTTTCCAATGTTTGTCATCCCAATATTGACATATAGGACAGGGATTAGTGCGAGAACACTGACTACAATTAATACAATGATCATGAAAGTCAGAGGAAGATTTCTTCCCATTACAATTTGAACAATATCCTTTCATAGTGAAAAGTCAACAACAAGTCCTAGATACTCGCACAAACCCCTGACACAAAGATACATAATAACATGATCCATTAATAAATGAAAAAACAATTGCAAATCAAAATAATTTTGAAAAAATATTTTTTCAGCGAAGCCCAAGTTTCTGAAAAGTAACGTTGAGCCCCGATGGAACCGATGGCAAAGTGTGGTCAAATATTTTAAATTTATATTAAATAATTAATGAGACACTTACGGATAATATAAATGTATCTTATAGTGAGATAAACTACACCAAAGGCAAACAGCCCCCCTCAAAAAAGGCTGTTGCCAATGTAAACAAACAGTGTAAAACACCAGAAAACATGACTCCAGGCACTGAAAAAACTGGCCCGAAATCAGTCATCAAAATTACACTCTATCTGATGCAAGACAGAGACTCCCAGTCGAGAATCTGCAGAACATCAGATGGAAGATGCAGAACACAACGTTTATACACCCATGGGTGAAAACGTAACTATGGGGAAAATAACAGAAAACATTCTGTAACCAAGCAACTCTCCCAAGAAAATTTTAGAAATGAACTTTCTCAAAAATATGCCAAAAGCATGGGAGAATTGCAAGGGGGGACTTAGAAGGCTAGGGGAGAGGAAACACTGAATAACCAGTGCAACATTTTAGCAAGAATGACAACAAGAGGCCCATGCCTCGAAAATAGGCAACTTAACACAATTTCATAAAAAAATTTAAGTACAGCCCTGATTATTTTTTGTCACTCCTTTTTCCTCTCCTCCTTCTATATCCTCCTTAGAATCACCATTTCTCCAAAAATTACGTGTCTGGCATCCTTTAAACTGAGATTTAGAAGCACAAAGATCAGTGAGATGTTGACTGATGAAGGGCCAAACAGAGAATGATAATTGGCACCAATTTCGGGACGTCCTTGACACTGCACATGCACAGTGGGGGCGTAGTATGGAGTCCTATAGGACATGATTTCTTTTGGTTTTGGATGCAAATTTTGGGGATTGGGGGGCAAAATTTGTGTTTGGCCCTGGTTTTGTTAGAGTTAGCACCAGCTAAGTCTGGGTCATTGGTACAGTATAAAAATATCGACAGCTCCCATACAGATGTCACCCCACACAAGCACACCAAGTTTGCAAGCGATCCAATCTTGAATGTGTCCTGCAGGGTGTGTCAAATGGAAATATTGATGCTTCACTGAACTAAGTTTTTACTTAGTTCATCGAAGGTCATTGCCAGTGCCAGTGGCAACATTTTTTGACGGAAATCGAAGAAAATCAATAGCTCACATCTAGAGGTAACCCCAAACAAGCATATTAAGTTTCAAACCGATCTGATCATAAATGTGCCCTGTAGGGCATGCCAAAGGAATATATTGATGCCTGACTAAACTTAGTTCAAAGACGGATAGAATTGGAAGAAAATCGATAGTTCCAATCTAGAGGTCACCCCAAACAAGCATGCCAGGTTTCAAAGCAATCCAAACATAAATGTGCCCTGTAGGGTGTGCCAAAGGGAAGTATTGAGGTCTGACTAAACTAAGTTCTAAGAATGTTGACCGCGGCAAGATTTTTCGAGGGAAATGGAAGAAAATCGATAGTAACCATCTAGAGATCTCCCTAAACAGGCATACCAGGTTTCAAAGCAATCCGATCATAAATGTGCCCTGTAGGGTGAGCCAAAGGGAAATATAGAGGTCTGACTAAACTAAGTTCTAAGAACGTTGGCCACAGCAACATTTTTTGACAGAAATTGAAAAGAATCGATAGCTACGATCTAGAGGTCACCCCAAACAAGCAAACCAGGGATCAAAGCAATCCAATCATAAATGTGTTCTGTAAGGTGTGCCAAAGGGAAATATTGTGGTCTGACTAAACTAAGTTCTAAGAACGTTGGCTGCGGCAACATTTTTTGACGGAAATTGAAGAAAATCGATAGCTCCCATCTAGAGGTCACCCTAAACAAGCATGCCAGGTTTCAAAGCAATCCGATCATAAATGTGCCCTGTAGGGTGTGCCAAATGGAAATATTGAGGTCTGACTAAACTAAGTTCTAAGAACGTTGGCGGTGGCAACATTTTTTGACGGAAATGGAAGAAAATCGATAGCTCCCATCTAGAGGTCACCCTAAATAAGCATGCCAGGTTTCAAAGCAATCCTATCATAAATGTGCCCTGTAGGGTGTGCAAAGGGAAATATTGAGGTCTTCTGACTAAACTAAGTTCTAAGAACGTTGGCTGCGGCAACATTTTTTGACAGAAATTGAAGAAAATCGATAGCTCCCATCTAGAGGTCACCCTAAACAAGCATGCCGGGTTTTAAAGCAATCCAATCATAAATGTGCCCTGTAGGGTGTGCCAAAGGGAAATATTGAGGTCTGACTAAACTAAGTTCTAAGAACATTGGCCGCGGCAACATTTTTTGATGGAAATTGCAGAAAATCGACAGCTCCCATCTAGAGAGCACTCCAAACAAGCATACCAAGTTTCAAAGCGATCTGATCATAAATGCAACCTGTGAGGTGTGCCAAACCGTACGTACGTACATACACCGATGGACGAGAAGTGATGGCAATAGCTCAGCTTGACTTTGTCAAGTTGAGCTAAAAATCAATCAGCATTTAAATGCAAATTATAAATTCAAAGTAATTTGTATATTTTTTATACTTACTAATGGCCCAGACCAGCTGGTGCTAACTCAAATGAAAGTGTCAATGACACCGTAGCTCAACTTGTTCAGACATGTACATGTATAGTATGTGACACAGCAATGACAAACATCTAGGTAATGACCTGATAACAAAGGTACATATAAAGTATTGTAATGGTCTGTCCATAAATACTGACCATAGCCTGTAACAAATGTATAAATAAAGTATTGTAAAGGTGGGCGACAGTCAGATGCTAAACTAGAAAAGAAATTTTTGATTCCCAGAGTGGGTCTGACTGAACCCCAAAATATTTGTTCTCATAGCACAGTGATAACAAAGGCATCCAAAAACACTTATTCCTGTCCCAAGGTGATAACAAAGGTACCTAAGAAGTTTCATGAAGATCAGTTCATAAATACAAGCCGTATAGAAGTTGACAAAAAACTGATTGGACCTAATTTCGATACAAAATGGCCACTGGCAGACATATTGAATTTTGGACCACACCCAGAAACACTTGTTCTTGTCCGAAGGTGATAACCAAGGTAGCTAAGAAGTTTCGTGAAGATCAGTTCATAAATACAGCCTCTAGCCCAAGGCGTATTGACATGTGCACTTACTGTGTATAAGTAGCACTGAATAAATCAAAATTCATCTAATTTGCATAATTTCTGCACGAGAAAAAAACCCATATTATATGTGATGTATTCCATGTTATTAAACATTCAAACAAAAATTTATTCGAATCAGAACTTTCATACAGTTTCAAATTCGAGGTAAGCAATATTCAATCGCTTGCATAATAATGGTCACTCATGAGACAAGCCACTTGAACAGTTGAGAAAGAAAAGTAATAAAGAAACGTTTTCTGGTCTGTGAGGGTAGACAGAGATGAAAAAAAGGGAAACAAAGTAATTTAAAATAACAATAATCCACACCTGTGAAGTACAATCAGTTCTTGTAAACCGTGATAAGCAAGTTGAAATTTACATACCGGGGTAAAAACGATTTTTGGATATACTGTTTATGATTTAATTTGAAGGGATCGGTGATGATATTGAAAATTGTTATAATTATAATTGGTACACCAAAAAACCACCCAGAACCAGACCACAAACAATGAAAATGTGAAATAGCATATCAAGGGAGCTAACTGTTGGTCATGATACAGCCATAGATTTTTCTTAACCCTTTGCACCCTGATGTCAAAATACCAAAATTTCAAACAACAAATTTTTCCCATACTGCAAATGCAAATTTAACCAATTCAATCTTGTCTGACAGGGCTCAAGGAGCTCTGTCAAACAAGACTGAATTGATTAAATTTCTAGTTGCATCATGGGACAAAGTGGCAGGTTGAAATAGTGATATTTTGATATCAGAGTGCAGAGTGTTAAGCACCAAAAATAATAAATAAGGATTGCAATAGCCAAACAAATTTAATTGTAATGTTAATAGCACAGGTAAATAGTATTTGAGATTTAAAATGAATGTTTTAAATCAATTAAGAAATACTGTTTCTTTAGTTTGAACCAAAAATTACAAATATTTTTTATATATTTTGGCAAAACTTCAAGTTACAACAGCCTATATGCAAAATAAAATACCATCTAGCAGTTTTTACCTCAACATTTAACTCTTAACGGAAGAGTATTTTAAAAAATTCATATAAATTTAACTCAAGAAATCACTGGTAAAAAATTCCATTCAATTGTCTGGAAGCATGCAAGGAGTTAATAGTGCATAAAATGATCAGGTGATAGAGGCAATATTTATGGATTTTGGAACCCTCAATAAAAATGTCACAGTGACTATTTTGGAAAAGACTTAAAAATATTTTCACTGGAAGTCCTTCAAAATTGTGTGTTGAAAAATGATAAATTTAAAGTAATTTGTATTATTTTTTATACTTTGCAGTAATAGCCCAGACTTAGCTGGTGCAACCTCAATATTACCAAGGGCCAAACAAAAATTTTGAACCCCCCCAATCCCCAAAATTTGCATACAATACCAAAATTTAAAAGTCCAATCTGGCCCTCCATACTGTTAGTACTTGCGCATGCGTAGTACCCAGGAAGAGACTGGAATTGGCGCCACCCATCATTCTTCCTAGTTGTGCCTGCTAATGTTATATATAACTCAGTGGGGTGGTATGAGTGCCCACTCATGGGAGGGCCATCCGTGTCTGGGCCATTGGTAAGTGTACAAAATATACAAATTACTTTGAATTTATCGTATTTTTATACTAAAACCATTGGCTGAGACTTTGCTGAATCATAAAAAAGCAGGAGAGCCTAGGACTTGAAGGAATAGCGGACTAAAATTCAGCTCCATAGCCTGCATAGAACTCCCGTAGTTGAAAAGGAATTTAAAATTTTTAGGAATTACATAAATGTCTTTCTATACAACAATAGAGAAGGACATACCACCGAAATAAGGAGCAATATCCAAGTAATTCCCTATTACTACCATAAATGATTACTCTAATTGGGTGTAACGGGCCCCCAATTTTAAGGCTAGTCCAGAATAAGACACTTAAAATTAGAAAAAGCGTGTCCGAGAGGGCGAGACTAATGCACACAAACACACAGCGTATATAATGTAACAAGCTGTACATAAGATCAGAATAATCTACAGAAAATAATAGCTTCACTCATAATTACACACTTATTATAAAGCCAGAAGAGATAAAGAGAAATCCCCCCCCCCCCCCCCCCCCTCAAAACAAAGAGGGAAGCAGTCTGGAATCAGTGAAAAAGCAGTACCGAATACTATATAGTCACCTAAAAGGCTCACAGTTATTAATTATTTATTGGTGCTTAATGCCACATCAGCAGCTAAGGCTATATTGTGGTGGTCCTAGATATTAAAATCTCAAGCTTCTAAATGTATGCTGCATCTGAATTACGTAGATAGGTCGATAACCAGTGATTTAATTATGTACAACCTTAAACTTGTCCAATTCAATCCCAATGGAAAGTTATCTAATAGAACTTATAAGCATCTGTGCCAACCAACAAGCGACAACGTTCAGGTGTACAAGTAAATTCCAATAATGAACTTCCAACTTGTAACCATTCGATTCCTCCAGAATGAAAAAATAGAATTCCCCTTCGTGCACCGCTTCCGGATGAAGACTGGATTCAGGACATTGAACAGGATATGAATAAAAACCCGTCAGAGACTGTCCCCAGATAACCGACATGCCTGCCACACAGGTACACGAAGGCTAGCAATATCAACCAAATGTATTCATGAAAGAATTCGAATCCAAAAACAGTTGCTGTTCAGGAATCATATGCTCAAGTATGACTTAAAAAAGAACAACCACAGGAAGCAAACCAACTAAAGAGTGGATGCACCCAAGAAGTCGCCATTAGACCACAACCACACCCGCCAATCAAAGAGCAATGAAAGACATGCATATAATTGAATGCTTAGAAGGCTTACCAGAATGAATGTAGGTCCTGCCCTGTAATTGCGTCTTAACATATTGGCGAGGGGTGGGGGGGGGGGGGGGGGGGTGAGGGGAGGGGGGGGAATAAATCATATCGAACCCTGCCACCCGCATTATTTGAATTGCTAGATAAGTAAGGCTGGTGCAGTAATACAAAAGCTAGAAACTGTTACAAATTCCTTTTTCACTATAGGGAAAGAAAACCTCACACTATAATTCCAAAGCTATACTGCTGCTGCTATTCTCAATAAAGGGTAATACAGCTAACAGAAGCTTATTGTTAAGACAAAACAAGCATAACCAATTTAAACCTGGCACGACTTGTAACGTTTTAGTGATAGTCATCTAGAATAGTATAAAACTGTAGGGCTTCATCATGTCTGACCAACTCCATAATGCCACTAAGGACGGAGAGGGACGTGATGAACATGGCACTATTGCAAGGAATACACCCGCTGATATAGCATCAACATATCCCTTAAACTCAAGACCGTATGCCATAACCCCAAACAATACAACATATAGACATAATATCCAAATTTTCTGAGTGAAAATATAATCCATGACAATAGATTGGATAAAAAATAGGCCGATAAAATCGTCAGATGTGTACCCATACGCGAAACTAGTAGAAAGCTTATGACGGAGGGCCACCACGGATGCCGACATTATGTACACCATACATGATATGGGTACATATAGAAATGGATTGGAGGAGTGTCTAATCTGATGGATAAAGGGTTAATATCTCCGGTTCAAATTATCAGATTTACATAAAAAAAACTATACAGCACAGCACATCAGTAACCTGAATAAATATATAAAGTAACATGACAATCGGATTGATATTTTTTGAGTTATCTCATGCCAAAGGGATTGGAGGAATTTTCAATTTGAAGGATAAAGGGTTAATATCTCAGGATGAAATTATCAGATTTACACCAAAAAGTATACAGCTCGGTACATCAGTAACCTGAACACAAATATAAAGTAACTTGACAATCCAAGCAATATTTTTCAAGTTATTGAATGCCAAAGGGATTGGAGGAATTTTCAATTTGAAGGATAAAGGGTTAATATCTCAGGATCAAAATAACAGATTTACACCAAAAACTATACAGCTCGGTACATCAGTAACCTGAACACAAATATAAAGTAACTTGACAATCCAAGCAATATTTTTCAAGTTATCGAATGCCAAAGGGATTGGACGAATTTTCAATTTGAAGGATAAAGGGTTAATATCTCAGGATTAAATTATCTGATTTACACCTAAAACTATACAGCTCGGCACATCAGTAACCTGAACACAAATATAAAGTAGCTTGACAATCCAAGCAATATTTTTCAAGTAATCGAATGCCAAAGGGATTGGAGGAATTTTCAATTTGAAGGATAAAGGGTTAATATCTCAGGATTAAATTACCAGATTTACACCAAAAACTATACAGCTCGGCACATCAGTAACCTGAACACAAATATAAAGTAACTTGACAATCCAAGTAATATTTTTCAAGTTATCGAATGCCAAAGAAATGGATATGGATGTTGGATGGACAGACGGACGGATGGACGGACGAACGACGTATGGCCACCCCGGATGCCGGCATTATGTGTACCATACATAGTACGGGTACACATAAAAATGAAGCGGGCGACGAAAAACAAAGTTCCGGTACCCGATCATTTATTTTTTTATTTATTGGTGTTTTAGGTCACATATTTTAAGACATGTTGCCCATTTTAGAAAGAGCACCTCCCAGGCATTGGTGACTGGGTCCTATTTTTTACCTGTAAAACAGAGCCTGTTTACCACAGTGAAAAGACACAGCTTCACTTCTCAGGGTAACCGCGGGGAGGCACTGATCATAAAAACCAAGACAATCTCCTTGCACCTCATATCAACTATAGCAGGAAATATATTTCTGAGAAACGAGCTAACTACAGGCATCAAAAAAAATGCTCATTATTCTCACTAGGACAATATGGAGTGAGTCATCAACAGGACTACAAGCCTAAGCAACTAACACCAAACAATACCTTTAAGAAGAGAACAACCTCTTCTATTATTATAACGGTATCTTGTCCGATAGGACAGTGGTCTCGGCCTAGCTAAAGGTCTTCCTATTCGCGAAAACAATTAAATGGCTGTTAACTTAGAAGCTCACTAATGGAGACTTACAATGCTAGCCGCTAATGATAGGGAAAGAACACCCCTCATAATTCTAGCTAGGCTACTAAGGTGTGAACAATAAGACGAAAGTCTGTGACACCTAAGAAAACAACACCGAGATGGAAAAAAACACTCTCTCCTTTAGCAGTTCTTTTCCCAAAAGACAGCGGTCTCAGCCTAGCTAACATAGCTTAGAAGTCTTCATCTCTGTGAAGACAGATTTCTCGGTGTAATTTTTGCGACTTTAGAAAGCTCACTAAATGGAGACTTACAACGTTAGTCGCTCAAGTTAAGGGAAAAAGGGCGCACTTGATTCTAATGAGGCATCAACAAAAGGACTAAAAGCCTCAGACACCTAATAAGGAAACAACATACTCTTTCCTTTTAAAGGCCCTAATTCCAAAGAGACAGCAGTCTCAGATTAGATAGCACAGCTAAGAAGTCTTCATCCCGTGAAGACAGATATCTCGGTGAAACTTGCGACCTTGAAAGCTCATTAAACAGAGACTTACAACGTTAGTCGCTCAAGGTAAGGAATAAAGGACCGCTCTTCAAACAGCCGTAATTCCAAAGAGACAGTAGTCTCAGCTTAGCTAATGCTGCTTATTAATCTTCATCACCATGAAGACAGATATCTGCGGCCATGAAAAGCTCACCAAATGGAGACTTATGACGTTAGCCACAATGTATAGGCAAATACCGGTGTAAAATATATAAGGCCATTATGACGTGATCCGCTAAAGATATATAAATGGACCGCTCTTAATTCACATAAGACAAACTAAGGCGACCAGAATAGGACTAAATGCCTGTGACGCCCTGGAATACCACACAGAGAAGGAAAATGTAAACTTCATTTCTAATGGACTTATTCCAAAAAGATAGCGATCTCACCATATAATGGTGAAGACAGATATCTGTGTGTTACCCTGCAGCCTTAGACAGCTCACTAAACAGAGACTTACAACTAATGTATAAGAAAAGGCCGCTCTAACAGTACATCAAACTACTATGGTGTCAACAATAGCACTAAATGCCTCTGATGCCTAGGAATACAACTCCGGGAAGAAAAAGACGTACTTATTCCTTCTCACGGCTCTATTCCAAACAAGACAGCTGTCTCAGCCTAACTATGAGTGATCAATCTTCTATTCGTAAAGAATAGATCATTGCCTTTCTTATACTATTGCTAGGGAGGTGTTGTTAAGTGGACCAAAGGCCTTAAACACCTGAGCTGAAAGATCTTCGTCTTTCTTTTGCCCGGTACCTTAAGCTGTTTTTTTGCCTAGCAAACACAGACTTTAGTTCAGATGGAACAAGATTCGAGAGAACTCATGAATAAAATTCATAGTCTTAATGTGCAGTTCCGTGAGGGATGGAGAATCAACCTCCATAGCCCTCTCACCATTTGAATGTTCCATCTGAAAAACATGGTCAACACCATCCGAATGTATAGATGACTGGACCAACCCAGCACAGTCCGACAGCTCATTACCAGAGACTGAAGCTAAACCTGCGATATCTAAGGCAGCAGGTCCGTGAACGAGGCTTGCGGAGCAGCGGTTATCCATTTCTTTACCATATGCTGCTCACAGGATGGAGATCTGACCCCAGATCTTTTGATGCATGTCCCGTATAAAAATGCCTCGAACCACTAGCAGCAGGTTAATCCGACTTCAGTGGTGAAGACTGGGAACATCTCTGTGGAACAGCATGAACATGCGAAGTCGGACAGCTAGTCTGCAGTCTAATGTGCTTCATCGATGAAGCAGAGGAAGAAGCCATAGATGCAACTGGCCCTGGCTGCAGTGTGGAAGGTGCATCACGGGCCGCAAGCATGAATGGACGTCCCAACTCACTAAAGTTTCTTGAAGCGGAAACAGTTGACCCCGACTGCTGACGGAAAGGAGAGGGTTCTCCAACTTGAGGTCTGACTCCAGACCCTGCCGTGCATTCCATTTAGAAACTTGTAGGCTTCTACCCCTTAGCGTGCTTTTCCATGGAAGAAGAGGAAGCCATAACAACAGCTAACACCAGCTGAAGTGTGGAAGGAGCATCCCGACTCGCACATTTTGGATGGGTGCTCCGACTCATTGAAGTTTCTCATGACAGAAAAGTCGACCCCGACTGCTGACAGGAAGGAGAATGCTCTCCAACTCACGATCTAACCCCAGATCTTGCCGAGTATCTCATTGAGAAACTTGTAGGCTAATCCCCTTTGTGTGCACTTCCATGTAAGAAGAAGCCATAACCACAGCCGATCCTGGCTGCAGGGTGGAAGGAACATCCCGACGCATATTCCTACTCATTATATTTTCTCACAATAGATACATTCAACCCCGACTGCTAACGGGACGGAGTGGGTTCTCCAACTCGCGATCTGACCCTAGATCTCGCTGAGCATCCCGTAGAGAAACTTTCAGGCTTCTTCTCCATTTGCCATTGTCGCTGGGTGAGCTTTATATATTATGAGGTGCTTGCTCTACCCACATTAAACAACACAACTGCAATGGACCTACCCTCCATCCCGGCTCCCATATAGGGACAACCACTTCACCGGTCGAGCTAGCTGCATGCAGAGGATTAAGAGAACTAACTAGAGACCTCAATCCCCTGCTAGTAATCATGAGCACCTTGGCAGCTAGCTTTATTTACTCGTCAGAGTGCGACAACGGCAGCACGTAACTGGCAGGTGTCAAAGTACCATCACCATATTCTTGTTTCTCTGAAAAAGAGACTGAAAGACTAGTATTAGCCTGGATGAAAGCTCCAACATTGGAATTTTACCGCCCACCACACAGGTCGACACCCATTTCCAGCATTCATATCCATAGTACAAGTAGTGAAAAAGTGCAGCGATTACTGGCAGACAACAAACATTTAAATCCTAAACTTCCTGGACTTACACTAGGTAACAATTATTATAAAAGATACAATAATAATGAAGCCAAAATCATAAGTACACTGCACTCCCAAATAATACAGAATAAACATTGCAAGGATACATAACCCAGAAAATCACAAAAAAAAATTTTTTTTAATTTTTAAAAAATTTCTAAAAATTTGGAATGAAGCCTAAGTACTCCAAGGGAACCTCATGAACATCCCAATAGAGCCTAAGTGTGGACAAGCACTACCTAATTAAACTACCAGAATAGATATAATATGTGTCCTAAATGATTGTTTTAACCAAACACTGAATAAAGAGATATCCAAAACATTATTGAACAGATAACAATGTCAAGAGGAAAACCAGAAACTAACTAACAACAGGCACAACCGAGGCCCAAAGTCAGTAACCGATCAACAACCACCTGATGCAAAGCTGGATCTTCAAATTTAGAAAAACAATGCATCTGGTAAGATGCAAGAATACAAAACATCCTGAACAGAAAATGAACAAGATGTAAACACAGGAGATAAATGGAATACTCATTCTGCAAAACAACAACAACTCCCAAGAATTTTAATAAAAAATTTTCATTAAAAAACCGAAAGAGCTTGGGAGTATAACAGGAGGGTTCAGGAGAGGGAAGGGAATCAACACTAATAAAATAACAGTGGAGTCATATTACAATGACGAAGTTCAGAAGCATATCCCGAAAATGCAAAACATGAATAATTTTACATAACAAGAGGCCCCAAGGAGCCTTAATCGCTCACCGGCCAAAGTGGTTCAAAGAAGTATTTGGGGGGGGGTCACATTGAGTTAGACATGGTTCATCAACACTACAAAGGAATGAAGTCATGAGAGACAAATTTTATGGAACTAGGGCCATGGCTTGAACAAACTTGAACTAAGTTATCATTCGGGCTCCCACAGTGAGCTCAAATATGGACATAGGGACATGGCTCAAACAAATTTGAATCTTACTCCCCTAAGGAGGCTGCATACCAAATATCAAAACATTCCGACTTCTGGATCTGAAGAAGATGATTTTTAAAGAAAATTCCTCATTTTGAACTAAGTTATAATTCGGGCTACCACAGTGAGCCCAAATATGAACGCAGGGACTTGGCTTGAACAAACTTGAATCTCCCCCCCTCCCCCCCAAGCATGCTGCATACCCAACATCAAAAGAAGAAGATTTTTAAAGAAATTTGCCTGAAATGCACTAAGTTCAAATTGGGCTCCTATACTGAGCCCAAATATGAAACCAGGGGGTCGATTTGAACAAACTTGAATCAGATCCACACCCCCCCCCCCCCCCCCCCCCCCACACACACACAATGTTGCATACCAAATATCAAAGGATTCTGCCTGCCGGATCTGGAGAAGTAATTTGCCTGAAATGCACTAAATTCGAATTCAAGCTTTTATAGTGAGCCCAAATATGAATCCAGGGGGCCAATTTGGGGCCAATTTGAACAAACTTGAATCAGATCCACCCCACAATTTGCATACCAAATATCAAAAGATTCTGCCTGCTGGATCTAGAGAAGAAGATTTTTTTAAGACATATGCCTGGAATGCATTAAGTTCGAATTCGGGCTTCTATACTGAGCCCAAATATGAATCCAGGGGGCCGATATGAACAAACTTGAATCAGATCCATCCCAGAATGTTGCATACCAAATATCAAAAGATTCTGCCCACTGGTTCTGGAGAAGAAGATTTTTTAATAATTTTTCTATAATTCATATGGTGCTATCCGAGTTATGCCCCATACAGAGCCCCCAAACGACCAGGCCATTTCATTTGAACAAACCTGAATTGCCATATAGTAATGAACATCCACACGAAGTTTCGTGAAAACCGGGCCGGTGGTTTCAGAGAAGTCTTTTGAAAAATGTTCACGACGACGGACGACAGACGACAGGCAAGTGATAAGTTGAGCTCCCTTTGGTGAGCTAAAAATTATAAAGTTATAGCCCTGAACATCCAAAACCATCATTATTCACTTCCAACATCCTGCTACACTGTTGAATACATGAAAACCATCATTGATTTGTGTCTGGCATCTTCAAATGAAAGTGTCAATGACACTGTAGCTTAACTTGTGTGTTGTGTTTGATGAAAAGTATAATGTTCAATGTTTATGAAAGGATTATGAAATAAGACAAGAATTGTGATAATTGGGAATATGTTCATTTCTGTTCCCTGTATGCTATGTTTATGATAACATTAATATGAGGTGTACACTGTACTAAAGAGCTGAGGGTTAATATGACCTCCCAGTTAATCTATGTGGCCCTCACAGTTAACGTATATCAAGAAAAATATTACCAAGTTACAGTGAAATTATTCCAAAACGAGTCATCCTATCAAGTTACATTAAAATCCCTCATAAATATGGCCTGTTGACTGTGCTAAAGGTTTTCGGGCTTCAGGCCCCTGTAGCCGTCAGTTTCCCAATTGCGTCCAAAGGTGACGTTCTCATCTAGACATTATATGAAGTCAACCTACCAAGTTACAATGAAATCCCTTAATAAATATGACTTGTAGACTGTGCTAAAGGTTTTTGGGCTTTGGGCTCTGGCAGCCATCATGGTTGAATGATCGCAACCAAAAGGGGACATTCTCATCTGGGCATCATCTGAAGTGATCCTACAAAGTTACAATGAAATCCCTTCATAATTATGACCTGTAGGCTGTGCTCAAGGTTTTTGGGCTTCAGGCCCCTGAAGCCGTCACAGTTGACCAATCATGACCAAAAGGGGATGTCATCATCTAGGCATTATATAGAGTCAAACTTACGGGTTACAATGAAGTCCTTCCATAAATATGACCAACAGACTATGCTAAAGGTTTTGGGGTTTTGGGTTCAGGCAGCCATCAAGGCTGAATGATCGCGACCAAAAGGGGACGTTCTCATCTAGACATTATTTAGAGTCATCCTACCAAGGTACAATGAAATCCCTTCATAAATATCACCTGTAGACTGTGCTAAAGATTTTCGGGCTTTGGGCCCCTGTAGCCAACACAGTTGCCTAATGGTGTCCAAAAGAGGCTATTCTCATTTAGACATTACATGAAGTCAACCTACCAAGTTACAACGAAATCCCTTCATAAATATGATCTGAAGACTGTGCTAAAGGTTTTCGGGCTTTAGGCTTGGGCAGCCATCATGGTTGAATGATCGCAACCGAAAGGGGACATTCTCATCTGGACATCATCTGGAGTGATCCTATGAAGTTATAATGAAATCCCTTCATAAATATGACCTGTAGACTGTGCTCAAGATTTTCAGGCTTCAGGTACCACGACCAAAAGGGGATGTCATCATCTAGGCATTATATGGAGTCAACCTAACAAGTTACAATGAAATCCTTCCATAAATATGACCTACAGACATGCTAAAGGTTTTTGGGCTCGGGCAGCCATCAAGGCTGAATGATCGTGACCAAAAGGGGACGTTCTCATCTGGACACTATTTGGAATTTGGAGTCATCCTACCAAGCTACAATGAAATCCCTTCATAATTATGACCTGTAGACTGTTCTAAAGGTTTTCGGGCTTTGGGCCCCTGAAGCCGTCACAGTTGCCCAATCGTGTCCAAAAGGGGACGTTCTCCTCTAGACATTATATGAAGTCAACCTACCAAGTTACAATGAAATCCCTTCATAAATATGACCTGTAGACTGAGCTAAAGGTTTTTCGGGCTTCGGGCTCGGGCAGCCATCATGGTTGAATGATCGCAGCCAAAGGGGACATTCTCATCTGGGCATCATCTGGAGTGATCCTACAAAGTTACAATGAAATCCCTTCATAATTATGACCTGTAGGCTGTGCTCAAGGTTTTTGGGCTTCAGGCCCTTGAAGCCGTCACAGTTGACCAATCATGACCAAAAGGGGATGTCATCATCTAGGCATTATATAGAGTCAAACTTACGGGTTACAATGAAGTCCTTCCATAAATATGACCAATAGACTATGCTAAAGGTTTTGGGGTTTTGGGTTCAGGCAGCCATCAAGGCTGAATGATCGCGACCAAAAGGGGACGTTCTCATCTAGACATTATTTAGAGTCATCCTACCAAGGTACAATGAAATCCCTTCATAAATATCACCTGTAGACTGTGCTGAAGATTTTCGGGCTTTGGGCCCCTGTAGCCAACACAGTTGCCTAATGGTGTCCAAAAGAGGCTATTCTCATCTAGACATTACATGAAGTCAACCTACCAAGTTACAATGAAATCCCTTCATAAATATGATCTGAAGACTGTGCTAAAGGTTTTCGGGCTTTAGGCTTGGGCAGCCATCATGGTTGAATGATCGCAACCAAAAGGGGACATTCTCATCTGGACATCATCTGGAGTGATCCTATGAAGTTATAATGAAATCCCTTCATAAATATGACCTGTAGACTGTGCTCAAGATTTTCAGGCTTCAGGTACCACGACCAAAAGGGGATGTCATCATCTAGGCATTATATGGAGTCAACCTAACAAGTTACAATGAAATCCTTCCATAAATATGACCTACAGACATGCTAAAGGTTTTTGGGCTCGGGCAGCCATCAAGGCTGAATGATCGTGACCAAAAGGGGACGTTCTCATCTGGACACTATTTGGAATTTGGAGTCATCCTACCAAGCTACAATGAAATCCCTTCATAATTATGACCTGTAGACTGTTCTAAAGGTTTTCGGGCTTTGGGCCCCTGAAGCCGTCACAGTTGCCCAATCGTGTCCAAAAGGGGACGTTCTCCTCTAGACATTATATGAAGTCAACCTACCAAGTTACAATGAAATCCCTTCATAAATATGACCTGTAGACTGAGCTAAAGGTTTTTCGGGCTTCGGGCTCGGGCAGCCATCATGGTTGAATGATCGCAACCAAAGGAGACATTCTCATCTGGGCATCATCTGGAGTGATCCTGCGAAGTTACAATAAAATCCCTTCATAAATATGACCTGTAGCCATCACAGTTGAACAATCACGACCAAAAGGGGATGTCATCATTTAGGCATTATATGGAATCAACCTAACAGATTACAATGAAATCCTTCTATAAATATAACCTTTTGCCTATGCTAAAGGTTTTTGGGCTCGGACACCCATCAAGGCTGAGTGATCACGACCGAAATGGGACGTTCTCACCTAGACATTATTTGGAGTCATCCTACCAAGTTACAATGAAATCCCTACATAAATATGACCTGTAGACAGTGCTAAAGGTTTTCGAACTTCGGGCACCTTTAGCCGTCAAAGTTGCCCAATCATGTCCAAAAGGGGATGTTCTCATCTAGACATTTTATGAAGTCAACCTACCAAGTTATAATGAAATTCCTTCATAAATATGACCTGTAGACTGTGATTAAGGTTTTCGGGCTTCGGCTCGGGCAGCCATCATGGTTGAATGATCGCAAACAAAGGGGACAATCTCATCTGGGCATCATCTGGAGTGATCCTACGAAGTTACAATGAAATCTCTTCATAAATTTGACCTGTAGACTGTGCTCAAGGTTTTTGGGCTTCGGGCACTTGTAGCCATCACAGCTGACCAATCACGACCAAAAGGGGATGTCATCATCTAGGCATTACATGGAGTCAACCTAATAGGTTACAATGAAATCCTTCCATAAATATGACCTTTTACCTATGCTAAAGGTTTTTGGGCTCGGGCACCCATCAAGGCTGAATGATCACGATCAAAATGGGACGTTCTCATCTAGACATTATTTGGAGTCATCCTACCAAGTTACAATGAAATCTCCTCATAAATATGACCTGTAGACTGTGCTAAAGGTTTTCAGGCTTCGGGCACCTTTAGCCATCACAGTTGCCCAATCATGTCCAAATGGGGACGTTCTCATCTAAACATTATATGAAGTTAACCTACCAAGTTACAATGAAATCCCTTCATAAATATGACCTGTAGACTGTGCTAAAGGTTTTCGGGCTTCGAGCTTGGGCAGCCATCATGGCTGAATGATTGCAACCATAGGGGACAATCTCATCTGGGCATCATTTGGAGTGATCCTAAGAAGTTACAATGAAATCCCTTCATAAATATGACCTGTAGACTGTGCTCAAGGTTTTTGGACTTTGGGCATTTGTAGCCATCACAACTGACCAATCACGACCAAAAGAGGACGTTCTCATCTAGGCATTATACAGAGGCATCCTACCAAGTTACAATGAAATCCCTTCATAAATACGACCTGCAGACTGTGCTAATGGTTTTCGGGTTTTGGGCCCGGGCAGCCATACCAGTTGCCCGATCGTGACCAAAAGGGGACGTTCTCATCTAGACATGACCCCAAAACTGCATATGAAATTTCGTGACGATCAGACAAGAACTGCGAGGTGTAGCCCGTGCTAAAGGAAAATGTGAACAGACATCACAGACTAACAGACTTCCGCACGCGTGATGGCAATAGCTTATCTTGACTATGTCAAGTTAAGCTAAAAAGAAAATTTATTGCACAGATGTCAGTTCAATTGTTTATAGACCTGGGCCAAACAAAAGAATGATGCTTTGGGCCAATTCCGGTCTCTTCCTGGGTACTGCGCATGCCCAGTACTAAAGTATGGAGGTCCAGATAGGACTTTCAAATTTCGGTATTGTATGCAAAATTTGGAGATTGGGGGGTTCAAAATTTGTTTGGCCCTTGATATTATTCAGTTTGCACCAGCTAAGTCTGGGCCATTGGTTCTAGTATAAAATGAAAGTGTCAATGACACTGTAGCTCAACTTGTCAAGACAAAGACATGCACGTGTAGTATGTGACACAGCAATGACAAACATCTAGGTAATGACCTGATAACAAAGGTACATATAAAGTATTGTAACGCTCTGTATATAAATACTGACCGTTGCCTGTAACAAATGGAAAAGGTAAAGTATTGTAAAGGTGGGTAACAGTCAGATGCTAAACTAGAAAAGAAAACTTTGAGTCCCAGAGTGGGTCTGACTGAACCCCAAAATATTTGTTCTCATAGCACAGTGATAACAAAGGCATCCCAAAACACACTTGTTCCTGTCCCAAGGTGAAAACAAAGGTACCCAAGAAGTTTTGTGAAGATTAATTCATAAATACGAGCTGTATAGAACTTGTGACAAAAAACTGATTGGACCTAATTTTGGTACAAAATGGCCACTGGTAGCCATCTTGAATTTTGGACAGTACCCAGAAACACTCATTCTCGTCCCAAGGTGATAACAAAGGTACCCAAGAAGTTTTGTGAATATCGGTTCATAAATACAGCCTCTACCCTGAGCCGTATTGACATGTGTGCTCACATTGTGTAAGTAGCACTGAATAAATCAAAGTTCATCTAATTTTCGTAATTTCTGCATGAAAAAAAACCCCTTACAATATGTGATGTATTACATGTTACTAAACATTCATACAAAAATTTATTCAAATCAGAACTTTCATACAGAAGTTCTGTACAAAAGACTGATTGCACTAATTTTGGTACATCTTGCTGGTGGCAATCTTGAATTTCGGACCACACCCAAAAACACTCGCTCTCATCCCACGGTGATAACAAAGGTACCCAAGAAGTTTCATAAAGATTGGTTCATAAATATGGCCTCTAGTCTGAGCTGTATAGAAGTTGTGTACAAAAAACTGATTAGACCTAATTTCGGTACAAAATGGCCACTGGCAGCCATCTTGAATTTTAGACCGTAACCAGAAACACTCGTTCTCGTCCCAAGGTGATAACAAAGGTACCCAAGACATTTCGTGAAGATGAGTTCATAAATACAGACTCTAGTCTGAGCCATATTGACATGTGTACTTACTGTGTGTAAGTCGCACTGAAAAAATCAAAGTTCATCTAATTTGCATAATTTCTGCACGAGAAAAAAACCTGTATTATATGTGATGTATCCCATGGTACTAAACATTCACACAAAAAATTATTCAAATCAGCACTTTCATATGGAAGTTCTGTACAAAAAGTTAAAAAATTTATAGTAATTTATATATTTTTTATACATACCAATGACCCAGACATAGCTGGTGCTAACTCTTAAAATATAGGGCCAAACACAAATTTTGCCCCCCAATCCCCAAAATTTGCATCTAAAACTAAAGAAAACATGTCCTGAAAGGCCCTCCACACTTCGCCCCTACTGCGCATGCGCAGTGTCAAGGACGTTCCGAAATTGGTGCCATTTATCATTCTAATAACCAGTGCCTGGTAAGCGCTATGTACTCAGCGGGGAGGCAAGAGTTCCCAACTCCTGGGAGGGCCATCCCCGTCTGGGTCATTGGTAAGTATAAAAAATATATAAATTACTATAAATTTTTTAACATTTTTATACTGTACCAATGACCCAGACATAGCTGAATAGTAAAAAGGCTGGAGGGCCAAGGACATAGAGCAAAATGGAATACGCTCAATAAAATAAAATAGAGTCATCCCCTGTAGGGAAAAGAAGTAATAGGCCTTACATGTATCTTTCTTATTTATGATAAATTAGAAAGATACAACACCTTCCAAAAATTGAGCTTCATACATCCATGTACTCTATTAATATCCAATATAATCCTTATACTAATAATTTTTAAAGTAAGCCAATAATAAAGTAAGTCTAGAGAATAGAGACTCTTATACTCCTAAAAGTGTCTGAGAATTGCATAATCATGTCCGTTGACATATGCAATATTCAAAAGCTATACTTTAAAAACTAAGACTTGAATGAATTTTATAAACTTAAACTTCTCACTAAACAACCATCCCAATAACAGCTCAGAATTACTAACTCCGGAGGAGGTATCCCCTTGTTTTCATAGTAAAAACAGGTGACCCAAGGGAACACCCTCCCCCCCCCCTTTTTCTTGCCCTGGGTCAAATAGCCCAGAGCGAAGAGGGCAGCCGAACGGAGACACTGCCGAAACAGACAGCCTACCTAGCTATAGTAGCAACTGTTAAGAGAATGACATTCTGAGCAGTAGATAATAGACCTAACAAAAGAGGCCTCAAGAAATTGACTCGATATTTCTAAGATAAAATTCATGAATGTGGATGGCTGAGCGCAATGAGCGGCCTTCAAAAATCTATAATAGCGACACTATTAAAGTAAGCCCAAGAAGTAGAAGAACTCTTACTTCATGAGCCGAAATCTTAAGCACAACTGCTAAGTCAATGATATACCATAAGCAGTACGCTAGTTAATAGAATCCATTAACAATAAAATGGAGCGTAACGTCCTTCTACTAGACATCAAAGACAGAAGAAGCTTACGCCCTTGTAATAAACAGATATCTGTTTATAAATACATAAACTGTACCCGGAAAGAGTAAAGGCCTATGCCGATACGAAGACGGAAGGACCTTAAAATAATAGGTTCCGGATAATAGGAGCCTAACTCTTATGCAACAATCCAACCTAAATAGTAACGGAAGTATTGATTCCGAAACTATGAAAGTGAAAATCATCCATCGATAGTGCATGAAACTCACTGACTCTACAGTAAAAGAGAAACCAACAGAATTACTGTCTAAAAGGTCAGAATTTGAAAACTACTGTTTCCAGAGGCTCAAATGATTACTTAGCTAAATAAGAACCGAAGTTAAAATCCGTATAGGAATTTAATCTAAAGATTCTAAGTCTATTTATCAAAAAGTTACTAACTGACTTAGATAAAGAGACAAGAGACTCAATTGTAAACTATCGTAGAGTGCATAGGTATGAGGTAACATAAACCTATAACCTAAATAATAACAGGCTGCAGTAGATCTTGTGAAACAAGTATACTAAAAAAAAAAAGCAATGAGTAGTATGGAGGGATCAACAATATGAACATAATGATCCCTACACCACGACGGAAGAGCCTCCACTTTAGTCGCATAGAATAGCAAAGAAGAGGATCTCCTATAGTAAGAAATCGCGTCCAAAGCTCGTCCAGTACAGTGCTTACAATGCAATACGGACCACACAACGGAATACATGAAGGTTGCGACCTTGCTGGTTGTGATAAAGATGACACGATTTACCCAGTGAAAAAAGATCCTCACATAGAGGAAGATTTCACGTTAAGATCCACAGTAGACAAGAGAGTAAATTACTCATGATCTCTGTGAAGATAGAGATGCTATCAACAGAAATGTATTGTGGTTGTTTATCTTAGCAATACCTGCTAAAACAACAGCGCCGGAGGATACGCGTATCCTATCATTCCGTCCTATAGATCAATAGAGCGTTAACAGTATTAGCTCAGAGATCTGGACAAGCCAACACATACGTCTGCAATTGATTAGCAAGCTGTGTCATAAATAAAACATCATTGGGCGCTCCCATAGATAGCAAATCTGATTGAATACTTGTTTGTTGAGAGTCCATTCTGACAGCAACAAGCGACTCGTAAGAGAACGGGAGTCCGATAAAACAATCAGACGACCCAGAATATGACGGACCAAAACTGAACTTGGTGTACTATAACCAACAGACGGATTCTTTCCATTAAATTGAATAACGGAAACGAAAGAGTGCCTCCCTGGTTCCGGAGATACGCCACTACTGTCGAATTAAAGGACAGGAATTTGGGCATGCGTTTCTGAATAATGTTCATGCAATGACATAAAGCAAGCCTAAAAAACATTATTCCGCGGAAGTTAAACTGATAGCTAAAAGACTGCGGAACCCAAAGACCCTGGCACTTCGAATCCGTAGGGATCAGTATATATCCCAATCTGTTTGACTGGCAACCGTCATAACAGCCACACTCGGGTCCGGCAACTGCGGCGGCACTCTCTGAGTCCACCACCGAATGTTTGCCCCAGTCTGAATCTCTTGTAACACTAGATAGACAAGAGAATGTATAAATCGAGCAATTCATGGATTGCCGGAAAGTTGCCGTCGAAGAGAAGCTCCTCCGAGAACGAAGCGACTCTGAGAGAGTTCTTAACCTTACTATCCACGCGTGTGGATGTAGCTAGGGCTGCGTCACGTCTAACCAACTCCAATCAGCCACTGAAGGGCGGAGTTATACGTGAACAAACTACTGCCCTCAAAAGAAATTACATTGAGAATAATATCCCGTAAATCTTTTCTTGAAGACGTAATGATAACGCCTCAGTAAGGCGGATTACGTATAATAAAGCGTCTAAGTTAAGTGTACTATACATAATGTCGTTCCCAACATTGAAATTGGAAAAGACATAAACGGCGATAAAGAATATATGCAGTCTTTAATCACACCGTCTAGACGCATATGAACTCTCGGTATGCCCTGCTCTGCCAAAATAAACTATTTGTAAAAATGATAAAATGGCAGAAATGAGCCACGCGGACAAGAAACTAAACTATCATGCTTATTAGCAGGCTTGTATATATATATAAATATATAGCGTCGAAAAATAAAACACATGTTGTAATGACAATATTGGACTGCGTCGGTAAGTCAGGGACAATGTCCCTGTACCGATCGAAAAATCCGAGTCCAATGACGCTATAAGTCTCTTATCCAAGATCGCAGCAATGAAGTCCGAAAAATAATCACTGGAAGAAATGCCAGAAGATATGAAAGGCATCTTCCGATACTACTAAAGGGAAAACTCGAAATCTTTCGAATCCCTTTCGCCATCCTGTCGGACCCTATAAAGCGTTCGGTCGTCCGTAGCTGATGCAACCGCGGACCGCACCGACCCAGCGCCGTCGGATAATTCCTGATTCGACCGAGAAACTGTCAATTGCTGGGATGCTGCGAAACAACTGTGCTAACTCGGATAGCACGTCCGTCACTGAGGCCTGAGGAGAAGCGGTCTTACGATGCATTGCCGCAGGAAGCTCCGAGATCGTTACCCCGTGCATACTTCCAATATGCGAGCGAACGGAGTGTATAGGCCTCGTGTCCCTTGGCTACCGGATGGCGCGACCTATTCGCCGTGGAATCACTGAATGCCGAAACTGATCGGATACTCGAGGTCACGTAGCCAATGTGCGGTCGTGTGCCCTGCTGTGAGGATGAGGAAGCATTAAAGACAGTCTCTCGGACTGTCAATATAACGGAGCGTCCCGAGCAACGGACATATGCTCCGAATGTAAAATATCTGAACCACAACATGCGGTCCCCTATGTTGTTGGCTTCCTCCGATCTGTCCTCAATCTGCCGTCACTGGGTGAGTACTAAAGTAATTAAAGTGCTCGCATCACCCAAATCTCCTTCCTAGACCGCAACGGACGAACCCGGCAGCCGAACCATTCGATGAATGTACGCTACACCGGGTGAGCTAGCGAATGTCACTCCGTAAGCGATAGACATATTCCATGAGTACTTATTGCCGCTAACTCTTCATTAACTATGACGACAGAGGCACACTTTTGAAAGACATCTCCATAACTCTTCGAACAAGAAACCAGAAATGCTTGGATAGCAAGCATAAAATAATAATATATATAGCGTCGTTCAATAATTCGAAAGTTTGTGTGACATTATTGGACTATGTCGGAACTGAGGGACGATGTCCCTGAACCGAACCAAAAATTTCTAAGTCCACCGACGCTATCAGTTTCTTATCCGGCATCGCAGCATATGTTGTTCCGAAAGGGAAAGCTTGAAATCCTCCGAATCCCTTTCGGTATCCCGTCGGACCGGATGAAACTTTCGGACGTCCGTACCCGCTTCCGTGGAGCGTCCCGATCCAGCATCGTCGGATAAAATATATGCGACAGATTCAGTTGATGCTGGGATGCTGCGATAAACTGTGCTATTAAGGAAAGCACGTCCGTTCCCGAGGCCTGTGCCGTAGCGGACTTACGATGCATTGCCGCTGGAAGCTCCGTGTACGTTGACTCCCGCACACTTCCTATGCGAACGTCCGGAGTCTGCAGGCCTCGAGTCCCCGGCTACCGACCCAGCGCTGTCGGATAATTCTCGATCCGACACCGTTTCTGTCGGCTGCTGGGATGCTGCGATAAGCTGTGCTATGTGCACAAGAATGTCCGGCGTCGAGACCTGCGGAGGCGCAGTCTATCGCTGCTTCGCCGAGGGCAGCTCCGCATCAGATGGCTCCCGCATACTTTTCCTATGCGAACGTCCGGAGTCCATCGGTCTCGAATCCCTGGCTGCCGGATAGTGTGACCTGGTCGCCGAAGAATCCTTGATCGGCGAAGCTGGTAATATATCGGCGGTCACGCAGCCAAGGTGCGGTCGTGTGCGCTGACGAGAAGAGGAAGCCTTAGCAGTCTCAGCGGACTGCCTATACAACGGAGCGTCCCGAGCGACGGACGTATGCTCCGCTAGCGACATATTTGTACCACAACATCTGGGGCCAGATGTTGTTGAACGAGAGAGGGGCCTCTCTCGCTTGCCGTCCGGATGGACCGGAACGAGCTATGAACCGGACTAAAAGGCTTCCTCCGTTCTCCCTCCGATCCGCCGTCACTGGGTGTGCATTAAGTTAATTTTATAGTGCTCGCATCACCCCAAAATTCCTTCTAGACCGCAACGGACGAACCCGGTTGCCGAACCATTCGGTGAATGGACGCTACACCGGGCGAGCTAGCGGACGTCAAAGGCCGTCGAACCTACTAGGGTCCTCTTAGGCAATTGGCGTATTACATGAGCACTTTTCCGCTAGCCCTTCATTAATTGTGACGACGGAGGCACACTGTTGGAAGACATCACAGATACATCACCCTAATCTTGATCGTCTGAAATAGAAATTGATAAAGTAGAGTGACCCTGCGGGGAAAGGACCGAGTGTCCAAATCCCCAACAACATACCGTGACATAAGCTTCCCATATTGTCATCGAAATCATACGATACAGAACAGGAGTTAATGCGAGTACACTGACCACATATAGAATGATAATAAGGTCAGAGGAAGACTTCCTCTTAAAACAATTGATCAATATCCTTTCAATGTGAAAAGAAAACAAGTCCTGGTACTCGCACTAACCCCTGGCAATCAAAATACATAATAATAATATGATCCATTAATATAGAAAAAATAATTGAAATCAAAATATTTTGAAAAAATATTTTTTCAGAACAGCCCAAGTTTCTGAAAAGTAACGTTGAGCCCCAATGGATCCCAAGCCTAAGTGTGGACAAAAATTTTAAAAATATTTTAAACAATTTATTCAACACTTACGAACAATAATAATGTATCTAGTTATGATTAAAATAACCTAAAGATATTATTATTTAGAAATCCCCCCCTCACACAGAGGGCTGTTGTAAATGTAAACAATGAGTGTAAAAACACTAAAATAAGACTCCAGGCACCCAGGCCCGAAATCAGTTACCAAAAATACACTATCTGATGCAAAACAGAGACTTCCAGGGAAGAAACTGCAGAACATCAGATGGTAGATGCAGAACACAACGCCTAACCACCCGTAGGTGAAGACGTAAACATGGGGAAAGAACAGAATTCATTCTGTTATTCAGCTAAAACTCCCAAGAAATTTTAGTAATAATAATTACAGAAACTATGCCAAAAGCATGGGAGAATAGCAAGGGGGAACTTAAAGGACAGGGAGAGAGGAAAACACTTGAAAAAACAGTGTAACTAAATAATCAGAATGACAACAAAATGGCTGCTGCCTTAAAAATAGGTAACTTAACATAATTTCATTAAAAAATTTTAAGTTACAGCCCTGATAATATTCTGTCACACATTCTTTTCCTCTCCTCCTTTTCTATCCTCCTTAGAATCACCATTTCACTAATATTTATGTGTCTGGCATCATTTAAACTGAGATTTAAAAGCACAAAGATCAGTCAGATGTTAACTGATGAAGGGCCAAACTTAGAATGATAAATGGCGCCAATTTCGGAACGTCCTTGACACTGCACATGCGCAGTAGGGGCGAAGTGTGGAGGGCCTTTCAGGACATGTTTTCTTTAGTTTTAGATGCAAATTTTGGGGATTGGGGGGCAAAATTTGTGTTTGGCCCTATATTTTAAGAGTTAGCACCAGCTATGTCTGGGTCATTGGTACAGTATAAAAATACAGATTTCTGCATCGTCGGTACAAAATGGTGGCTGGCAGCCATCCTGAATTTTAGACCGCACCCAAAAACACTCGATCTCGTCCCACGGTCATAACAAAGGTACCCAAGAAGTTTCGTAAAGATCGGTTCATAAATATGGCCTCTAGCCCGAGCCGTATCCAATTGTTGACATACGGACAGATGGCCAGACGGACGACGGGTCATGACAAAAGCTCAAATTTGGCTTCGCCAAAGCTGAGCTAAAAATGAATGTGCCCTCTGAGGCATGCCAAAGGAAGATGTTAATGCACAAATGCACTAAGTAGAAGGTCATTGCTTGTGGCAATGTTTTTTTTTTGGGGGGGGGGGGGGGGGGGGTATGGAGTTTCATAAATAGGGATAAGTTGATGCACAAATGCAGTAAGTTTAAAGGCTGGGGATAACAACAATAATTTTTTATGGAAATGAAAAAAAGCAATAGCTCACATCTTGAGGTCCCCCCGAACACACAAACCAAGTTTCAAAGTGATCCAATCATAAATGTGCCCTGAAGGGTGTGTTAAAGGGAAATATTGAGGCCTAACTAAACTAGGTTCAAAGGTCAGCAGCAACATTTTTTGACAGAAATGGAAGAAAATCGACAACTCCCATATAGATGTCACCCCACACAAGCACACCAAGTTTGCAAGAGATCCAATCATAAAGGTGCCCTGCAGGGTGTGTCAAAGGGAAATATTGATGCTTAACTGCACTAAGTTTTCACTAAGTTCGTCGAAGGTCATTGCAACATTTTTTGATGGAAATCGAAGAAAATCGATAGCTCCCATCTAGAGGAAACCCCAAACAAGCATACAAAGTTTCAAATCGATCTGATCATAAATGTGCCCTGTAGGGCATGCCGAAGAAATATATTGATATTTGTCTAAACTAAATTCAAAGATCGTTGCCAGCGGCAACATTTTTTGACGGGAGGAAAAGGAAGAAAATCCATAGCTCCCATCTATTGCTCACCCCAAACAAGCATGCCAGGTTTCAAAGCAATCCGATCATAAATGTGCCCTGTAGGGTATGCCAAAGGAAAATATTGAGGTCTGACTAAACTAAGTTCTAAGAACGTTGGGCGAGGCAACATTTTTTGACGGACGGAAATGGAAGAAAATAGATACTCCCATCTAGAGGTCACCCCAAACAAGCATGCCAGGTTTCAAAGCAATCCGATCATAAATGTATCCTGTAGGGTGTGCCAAAGGGAAATATTGAGGTTTGACAAAACTAAGTTCTAAGAACGTTGGCCGCGGCAACTTTTTTTTTGACGGAATTTGAAGAAAACCGATAGCTCCCATCTAGAGGACACCCCAAACAAGCATACCAAGTTTCAAAGCGATTCAATCATAAATGTGCCCTGTAGGGTGTGCCAAAGGGAAATATTGAGGTTTGACTAAACTAAGTCCTAAGAACATTGGCCGCGGCTACATTTTTTAATGGAAATTGCAGAAAATCGATAGCTTCCATCTAGAGGTTACCACAAACAAGCATACCAAGTTTCAAAGCGATCTGATCATAAATGCAATCTGTGAGGTGTGCCAAAGGAAATTGTGCACGTGTGTACTAACGTTCGTACGCCAACGGACGAGAAGTGATGGCAATAGCTCAGCTTGACTTTGTCAAGTTGAGCTAAAAAACTGATTAAACCAATTTTAGTACAAAGTGGCCGCCAGCAGCCATCTTGAATTTTGAACTGCACCCCAAGACACTCGTTCTCGTCCCAAGGTGATAACAAAGGTACCCAAGAAGTTTCGTAAAGATCAGTTCATAAATTTGACCTCTAGCCCGAGCCACATTGGCATTTGCAGTTACAGTGCTGAAAATAACATTAAATAGATCAATTTAGCTTAATTGGCATAATTTATGCTTGAGAAAAAAACACGTATTATATGTGATGTATCCCATTGTACTAAACATTCACACAAAAAATTATTCAAATCAACGGTTTCATATGGAAGTTCTGCACAAAAATCTGATTGCACCTAATTTTGTACAAAATGGCCACCAGCGGCCATCTTGAATTTCAGACCAGACCCCAAAACACTCGTTCTCATCCCACGGTGATAACAAAGGTACCCAAGAAGTTTTGTAAAGATCGATTCATAAATACAGCCTCTAGCCCGAGCCGTATTGGCATTTGCACTTACAGTGCTGAAAGTAACACTAAATAAAGCAAAGTTAGTCTAATTTGCATAATTTACGCACAAGAAAAAAACCTGTATTATATGTGATGTATCCCATGGTACTAAACATTCATACAAAAAAACTTATTCAAATCGGAGCTTTCATATGGAAATTCTGTGCAAAAAATCTGATTGCACCTAATTTTGATACAAAATGGCTGCCAGCGGCCATCTTAAAATTCGGACCGGACCCAAAAACACTTGTTCTCGTCTCACGGTGATAACAAAGGTACCTCAAAAGTTTCGTAAAGATCAGTTCATAAATACGGCCTCTAGCCCGAGCCGTGTGTACAGTGTGACGGACGGACAGACAGACGACGGGCCACGGCAATACCTCAAATTTGGCTTCGCCAAAGTTGAGCTAAAAATGGTCTATAAAACAAAAAATCTACTTTGTGGGGCTGAATGTTCATTTAGTTTGGAATTATTTTTTTACATGTAACCAAAATGACATGGACATCATTTTGTTATTGTATACTGTCATTTGGAACAAATGTTAGAGTGTCAATGTTTTGAGATAGAGCTGGGAAGAATAATGCATATACTGAGTGACATTGGTATCATGCCAATATCAATTAACCATACTGAAGCAATCTCAAAATACAAAAAATTTGATGTCGGATAATACTCCCACAATCAGCTAAAAATAGATAAGACAAGAAAAACAGTATCCCAAAATGGCAGACTACTTTGAGGGCCCTAACCCCAAAAGGTCGTGAGATTTTTATACACTCTTGTTACATAATGAGTCTGTACCCTGTGGTGTTGCAGATTGAATCTCACAACCTTTGAAGTTACAGATATTGTACCTTCTTACAACTGTACATATTGCCAGTCTCCTCTCAAGTATTTTATTGCATGCCTGTTCTCTGAAATCCCCATCTACAGCACTACTATATACCATGCGGAAAATGAAAATCTGTTTGAAATCATTGACATACTATTTTTGGACGATAACGCCATCTGTCAAAATTTAACATAAGCTTGTCTACTTGACCTGCTATCATGGAATCCATGCAGTTCAAATGAAGCGATTGCATTCTAATTATCTATCGCAAAGAAAATAAACTAAATAAAAACATCTTTGCGTATAGAATTACTTCTAAAGTTCAGAAGGCAGAGTTCAAACCAATCATTATTAGCTGTATAATGGTAACAACTTGAATAAACACTAAATCAAATATGCATTTACTATGATAGTACACACATACGTACATCACATGTTTCGCCTATTCATAAATCTGCCCACAGGAATTCTCCCCAAAATTGCACATGTATTTGTAAACATTAGCAGATGATAGACCACCCAAAACTGAACAGATTGCAAAATAACGTGTTGATAGTTGTCAAATGAATTGCTGAGTGTCTTTCTGATGATTGTTTTTATAGATGTGAACTCATCTAATAAACACAGAACGACACATGTGTGTGAATGTGTTAATCGATACGGCACTTGCGACTTGTCTGTTTGGACACATAATCAAACATGAGGTCCCATGCAGTCCATGCAAAATGATGATTTCTAGTATTGGGATGCTACCACAGAAATAATGCCAAGGTTTTCAGTATGACAAAGTCAGGGAGTCCAAATATCAACTTGACTTGAACAAACATGAAGGATGTTGTACATGTATCCCAAATATCAAAAGATTCTGATTGATGGTTCTGGAGAAGAAGATTCGAGAATATTACCAATTTTGCACTATGTTAAAATTTGCACTCCCCTCCCCCCCCCCCCCCCCTCCCCCCCCACTCTTCATGACACAAATATCAACCCAGGGACTTTATTTGAACAAACTGAATCTGAATCCTCTAAGGATGCTGTACACCAAAAGATTCTGATTATTCCTCATACTGGACTAAGTTAAAATTCGGGTTCCAATAGGGAGCCCAAATATGAACCGAGAGACTTAATCTTAGATCTGACCTCCCTAAGGATGCTGTATACCAAATATCAAAAGATTCTGACAGGTGGATCTGAAGAAGATTTTCAAAGATTATTCCTCAGTATCGCATTAAGTTACATTTTGGACTCCCTTAAAGGGCCCAAATATTAGTGCAGGCACTTGATTTGAATTGACCACCAGCCACCCAAACCCCCCTCCCCCCCAACCCCCACTAGAGATGTTGTATACCAAATATGAAAGCATATTGACTGGTGGATCTGAACAAAATGCTTGTTAACCCTTTACCCAACACAGACGATATCAAAATTTATTATTTTAAATACCATTTTTTTAAATTTGATTCGTTGGATAAACGGTTAAAGAAATTTCCTCATATTGCACTAAGTTAATATTTGGGCTACCACAGGGAGCCCAAATATTAAACCAGGGGACCAGATTTAAACAAACTGGAATCTGCCCCCCCTCCCTCCCCCCCCCCCCCCCCCCCCCCCCCCCCCCCTCTCAGAGATGTTGTATACCAAATAGCAAAGATTCCAATAGATGGTTCTCAAATAGAAGATTTTTAAAAAAATTCTCTCATATTGCACGAAGTTAAAATCCGGGGTTTCAAGACCAAATATTAACCTAGGCACTCAATTTGAACAAATTTGAATCTCACCCTACTAGAGATGTTGTATACCAAATATGAAAGGATTCAGACTTGTGGGTCTTAAAAAGAAGATTTTTAAAGACAATTCCTCATATTGCGCTAAGTTAAAATTGGACCAAATATTAACCCAGGGACTCAATTTGAATAAACTTAAATCTGACATAACCCCCTCCACCCCCACATTTCCCCCACCCTCACCCTAGAGCTGTTGTATCTCAAATATCAAAAGATTCGAATTGATGGTTCTGGAGAAGATTTTTTTTAATTTTGGAAAACAATTCATGGGTGCTATCAGAGAATGTCCCTTATGGTGCGCCCTGGGGGAGGGGGGGGGGGGGGGGTGGCAACTTTATTTGAAAACACTTGAACTGACATATGATAAGGAAAATGTATGTCAAATTTGGGTCAATTCGGCGCAGTAGTTTATGAGAAGTCGGGTGGACAGATGACAAGCAGAAAGCAATCACTTAAGCTCACCCTGACTTTCAGTCAGATGAGCCTAACAAAAGGTCCCATGGGGCCTGAAGAGCTCACCTGACCAAAGTTGTTTAAAGAAGGATTTAATAAAGGAATGAAGTTATTTGATTATTTATAACTCTGCTGTCCATGCCAGATGATTTTTTCTAGTATTGGGATGCTAGCACAAAAATAATGCCCAGATTTTCAGTAATGGAAAACTCTGGAGTCCAAATATTAACCTAGGGACTTGGCTGGAACAAACTTAAAGGATGTTGCATACCAAATATCAAAATATTCTGATTGGTGGTTCTGGAGATGATTTTGAGAATATTATCGATTTTGCACTATGTTAAAATTTCAGTTCAAGAGGACATACTTGGTAGTTCCCCCACCACAGATATCAACCCAGGAACTTTATTTGAACAAACTGAATCTGAACCATCAAAGGATGCTGTATACCAAATATCAAAAGACTCTCGAGTGCATCTCAATTAGCCCATTTTTAAAGACTATTCCCCATATTGGACTAAGTCAAAGTTCGGGCTCCAACAGGGATCCCAAATATTAACCCAGGTACTCAATTTCAACAAACTTAAATCTGACCTCCCTAAGGGTGCTGTATACCAACTATCAAAAGATTGTGACTGGTGGATCAGAAGAAGATTTTTAAAGATCATTGCTCATATGGCACTAAGTTAAAATTTGAGCTTCCTCAGAGAGCTCAAATATTAACCCGAGAACTCAATTTGAACAAGTATTGCTCCACAAACTTTGTTTGAACAAACTTGATTTTGATTCCACACCTCAAAAGACAGCTTCATACCAAATATCAAGTAATTGTACCCACTGGTTCATGGGAAGAAGATTTAAAAAAAAATTTGAAGCATTTTCTCCTACTCCCTATGGGGCTGGGCATGTTGATTTGAACAAAAATGCAATGCCCCTTTGGGACCATCACTCACACGAAGTTTCACTTGAATTGGCCTAGTAGTTTTGGAGGAGAAGGCTCAAATACATCTAAACACGTAACGATGGACACAGGATGCTGGACAAAAAGTGATGACACTACCTCACCCTGACTTTAAGTCAGGTGAGCTAAAAAGTAGAATATTCCCAACTGGAATTGAAGTAGTTTTGGAAGCGGAACCATCTTGAAATCTGCTTCTATCATCAGGTCTCCTGTACAGGAGAAGAGTTCAAGAGGACACACTTGGTAGAATTTTGAGAACATGTTGACGATCAAAAAATTTCTGAGTCAGTGCAACTTGAATCCAATCATAAGGACAATTCTGAATCAAACAAAATTTTGAACCTTCACAGAGCCCTACCAGAACATTTATGTATCCAGGAATGTGTCCCACAAACATAAGAAGGATGCACTTCATTTGCAGGAAAAAGATGCATCATTATTTTCCTTAAGTAGGCTACAACTGTCAAATTGTCCAAAAAGATCAACTCAATGGTGATCTGAAAAGAAGGAACAAGAGAAACGCGAAAAGTGGCATATGACCCCTCCTGCAATACCATGGATAGCATTATGCCATCAAAAGCATGACATGTGCCTTCAGCAATCTGTACTAATATAAACAAGCATGGCAAAAATTATTTCAATCCAAAGCATGATGACAGAGCTAGAGCAGCAAATATGTTGGACAGACACATTTTTCAATCATCCCCTAAGTTAAACAAGGGCAAATAATACTGTAAATGCTCATGCGAAGATATTAATTCTACTGTAGGATCTGTTTCCCCAGGCTGAGGAACAAGCATGGTAAAAATTATTTCAATCCAACGTATGGTGACAGTGAGCAACAAATATGTTGGACGGATATATTTTTCAATCATTTTTCAATAATAATTCCCTAAGTTAAACAAGGGAAAATAACTCTGTAATTGTTTATGCAAAGATGTTAATTCTGCTGTAGTATCCGTTCCCCCATGTTGACGGACAAGCATGGCAAAAAGTATTTGAATCCAACAAATAATGACCGTGCTAATATGTTGGATGGACACATTTGCATTTCGCACAAACGTCCGAACATATGAACGTACGAACATATGCAGCTCTCCACTAGATACCCCCTCTGACCATGTTGGAGGCATAATAATATCAAGTTCCTGAAACTCATGAGGGATGCAAGCACCTCCTTATAGTTTATATGAAGACCTGCTGGATTTGGTATCCTGGACTCACAACCTCAGTACAACATTTAAATGTGGTCTGGACTGGGATAATCTATAGAAATCCTTTATGATCCAGTTGACATCTGTCCAAAGAGATGACTGACAATCATTGAATCTACTTTAATCTGTAGACTTAAGGGTCTTTACGACTCTGCCAGTCCAGAAAGAAAAGAGCTATTGCTGACGGCAATTATACCCCCAATGCAGTGCTAGACAGATGAAGCATAAATGAATTAAAAATGAATTTGTTCTTGACACTGCAGCTTAACTTGACTATGTGTTGTGTATGATGAAAAGGATAATGTTCAATGTTTATGAAAGGATTATGAAACAAGAGGCCCCAAAGAGCCTTAATCCCTCACCGGCCAAAGTGGTTCAAAGAAGTGTTTGGGGTCACATGCAGTTAAACATGGTTCATCAACACTACAAAGGAATGAAATCATGAGAGACAAATTTTATGGAACTAGGGACATGGCTTGAACAAACTTGAATCTTACCCCCATAAGGATGCTGCATACCAAATATCAAAAACATTCATCTGCTGGATCTGAAGAAGAAGATTTTTAAAGGAAATTCCTCATTTTGAACTATCATTCAGGCTTCCACAGTGAGCCCAAAAATGAACCCAGGGACTTGGCTTGAACAAACTTGAATCTCACCCCCTAAGGATGCTGCATGCCAAATATCAAAACATTTGGACTGCTAAATCTGAAGAAGATTTTTAAAGAAAAATTCCTCAAATTGTCTAAGTTATAATTCGGGCACCCACAGGGAGCCCAAATATGGACTCAGGGACTTGGCTTTAACAAATTTGAATCTCCCCCTCCCCCCCCCCCCCCCCCCCCCCCCAAGGATGCTACACACCACATATCAAAACATTCCGACTGCTGGATCTGAAGAAGAAGATTTTTTAAGAAAATTCCTCATTTCGAACTAAGTTACAATTCAAGCTCCCACAGTGAGCCCAAATATGGCCTAGGGACATGGCTTGAACAAACTTGAATCTCACTCCCCAAAGGATGCTGCATACCAAATATTACAACATTCTGACTGCCAGATCTGAAGAAGAAGATTTTTAAAGAAAATTCCTCATTTTGAACTAAGTTATCATTCGGGCTCCCACAGTGAGCACAAATAAGGACGTAGGGACATGGCTTAAACAAACTTGAATCTCACCCCACTAAGGATGCTGCATACCAAATATCAAAACATTCCAACTGCTGGATCTGAAGAAGAAGATTTTTAAAAAAAATTACTCATTTTGAACCAAATTATAATTTGGGCTACCGCAGTGAGCCCAAATATGAACCCAGGGACTTGGCTTGAACAAACTTGAATCTCACCCCCCTAAGCATGCTGCATACCCAATATCAAAAGATTCTGCCTGCTGGATCTTGAGAAGAAGATTTTTAAAGAAATTTGCCTGAAATGCACTAAGTTCAAATTTGGGCTCCTGTACTGAGCCCAAATATGAACCCAGCGGGCCAAATTAAACAAACTTGAATCCGATATACCGCACAATGTTGCATACCAAACATCAAAAGATTCTGCCCGCTGGATCTGGAGAAGATTTTTTAAGAAATTTGCCTGAAATGCTTAAGTTCGAATTCGAGCTTCTATAGTGAGCCCAAATATGAATCCAGGGGGCCGATTTGAACAAACTTGAATCAGATCCACCCCACAATGTTGCATACCAAATATCAAAAGATTCTGCCTGCTGGATCTGTAGAAGAAGATTTTTTAAGAAATTTGCCTGAAATGGACTAAGTTAAAATTCAGGCTTCTATACTGAGCCCAAATGTGAATCCAGGGGACCGATTTGAACAAACTTGAATCAGAACCACCCCACAATGTTGCATACCAAATATCAAAAGATTCTGCCTGCATCTTGAGAAGAAGATTTTTAAAGAAATTTGCCTGAAATGCACTAAGTTTGAATTCAGGTTCCTATACTGAGCCCAAATATGAACCCAGGGGGGCCGATTTGTACAAACTTGAATCAGATTCACCCCACAATGTTGCATACCAAATATCAAAAGATTCTGCCATTCTGAATCTGGAGAAGATTTTTTAAGAAATTTGCCTGAAATGCACTAAGTTCGAATTCGAGCTTCTATAGTGAGCCCAAAGATGAATCCAGGGGGCCGATTTGAACAAACTTGAATCAGATCCACCCCACAATGTTGCATACCAAATATCAAAAGATTCTGCTAGGCAGGATCTGGAGAAGAAGATTTTTTTAAAGAAATTTGCCTGAAATGGACTAAGTTCAAATTCAGGCTTCTATACTGAGCCCAAATGTGAATCCAGGGGACCGATTTGAACAAACTTGAATCAGAACCACCCCACAATGTTGCATACCAAATATCAAAAGATTCTGCCTGCTACATTTTGAGAAGAAGATTTTTAAAGAAATTTGCCTGAAATGCACTGAGTTTGAATTCAGGTTCCTATACTGTGCCCAAATATGAACCCAGGGGGCCGATTTGTGCAAACTTGAATCAGATCCACCCCACAATGTTGCATACCAAATATCAAAAGATTCTGCCTGCTAGATCTGGAGAAGAAGATTTTTAAAGAAATTTGCCTGAGTGAGCCCAAATATGAACCCAGGGGGGCCGATTTGAACAAACTTGAATCTGCCTCCCCCCCCCCCCCCCTCCCCTCTAGAGATGATGTATACCAAATAGGAAAGAATTCTGCCTGGTGGATCAGAAGAAAAAGATTTTTTTGAATTTTGGAAAGAAATTCATGGGTGCTATCAGAGTTATGCCCCTTGTGGTGCCCCCTGTGGGTGCGGCAAGTTTATTTGTACAAGTTTGAATTGACATATGATGGGGAATATGCACATCAAATTTGGTTCAATATGATCCAGTTATTTGGGAGGAGTAGGCAAGTGATAAGTTAAGCTCCCTTCGGTGAGCTAATAAGACAAGAATTGGGATAATTGAGAATATGCTAAGTTATGTTCCCTACATGCTATGTTTTCAACAAGAATAATTTGAGATGTAGACTATACAACAGAACTGAGGCCTGGGTTGATGTTGATCTCACAGTTATCTAGGTCATGTGCCCCTCCGGCAATTATACCAAGTCATCCTACCACAATACAATAAAATTGCTTCATAAATAGGACATGTAGAAAAAGCTAAAGGAATGTAGATCATGTGCCCAGGCGGCAGTAATGGCTGAGAATCATGACCAAAATAAGGTAGTCACATCTAGACATCATACTAAGTCATTATACCAAGTTACAATGAAATTGCTTCATAAACATATCTAGGTCACGTACCCATGCGGCCATCATGGTTGACCGATCATGACCAAAACAGGATGTTCTCAGCTAGACATTATACAGAGTCAGTTTACAATGAAATCCCTTCATAAATGCAACCTGTAGACTGTGCTAAAGGAATCTAAATCAAGAGCCCCTGCGACCGTCACTGCTGAACGAACAAGACAAAAATACGATGTTCTCATCTAAATATGATAGAGTCATCCTATCAAGTTACAATGAAATCCCTTCATAAATACGAACTGCAGGCTGTGCTGAAGGTTTTCAGGTTTCGAACCCATGCAGCCATCACAGTTGATCGATCGCAACCAAAATAGGACGTTCTCATCTAGGCATATCCTCAAACCTCCACATGAAATTTAGTGATGATAAGACAAGAACTATGGGGTGTAGCCTGTGCTAAAAAAATGTGAACAGACTTACAGACTTAGACTTCTGCATGCGTGATGGCAATAGCTTATCTTGACTTTGCCAAGTTACGGTAAAAAAGTAAGGACGAAGAAATCATGAAAAAAGGACCATAACTCTGGTGAAAAAAATGCTGGCAACATTTTTATAACGTGCAGGAGTAGCTTATCACAAGGATCCCTCATACAAATTTCACTGAAATCAATCTACTCACCACTGAGATATCACTGCAGACAGATGAATGGATGGACAGACTGATGCATGGATGGATGGATACACTGACAGACGGACACATGTAATCCAGTATACACCCAATCTCTTCAAGAGTTGGGGTATAAAAACTGGAGGGGTCTGTTAAAAGAAGAGGAATAAACTCCATCACAGATCTACTGAGACTGAGGAGGTTAAAGAATTCCTTTGGTTTACCTGTTATCGACTGGCGCAAATTTGAAAGAGAAGACACACTTCATGCTCCAAAACATAAAAGTTCTACAGTTTCTGAATAATGTGGTCTAGGCAGGTTGAAGTGATCGCAATGAACTGAAATTGATGAAATGTCAATAGCGGATGAATGTATTCAAAACTGTACCTCATCTCAGAAGACCATTCTTCTTTGGCACCAGAAAGGGGCAGAAATAAAACCCTTGTGTGTGAACACTTCTAACTACTTACATCACTCCCTTCTCAAGCAGCTTATTTCTTTCTGACGAAGAGGGTCCCATCATCCCAAGCTAAAATACACCCTAAATCCATTCGGTGAGCTTTCAATATTCAATGGGGGAGTTTGGGAGAGTGTCCCTCCCACCCCCTTCCAATGGAAAGAGAGCATCTCTTCTCATACTCCCCCATCTCAGGCCTTCAGCTTTTGAGACATGCATGCTTTGGCATGTCATGGCAGGGCTGCTAGTGTGAGTAAATGCCCTTTTCCTGGGGTCTGATCCCCCCTGCCCTGAAGAGCTTCTGGCACCCTTGTTATTCTGCTGATCAGAAATGATTTTTGGGACCCTATTATGGTTCTCTCATACAAACCTGTCACTGAATCTGTAATTTGGTCTGTGATGTTTTGTTCAACAGAAGGTCTTATTGGAATTTTATTTTCACTTCTCTCCTTCTCACTAAAATCATTTTTCCCCATGCTTGCATCTGGAGAGAGAGGTGGTAACACTAAATTATCTGGAGGTGCACGAGTGGATGGCAACTTTATTTTTTCTTGTGGTATCAGAAATGTTGTTAGTTTTGGGATTATTTCCATTATCTCATCACATACTTGAGGTTGTATCTTTTGATCAGAGTCATGACGGAAGATGTCCTTCTGTGAAAAGTTTGATTGCATTGTTGACGTATAAGAATCTGATGTTTTGGAGTTTGATTCTGACATGTTCAATGATCTTTTGCTATCTTCATGTAAATCTACTGTTTCAGCATCAGTATTATCAGGATGCCCTGTTCTAACTTTCTTACTCCCAGCAGTTGGTATGGCATTATTGCAGACACCTGGAATAAAAATTCAGCTAAACATTTAGCACACAACTTATTCCATCACAACTACAGAACTCTAGACAAAATATCAGGGTTAGGCTCTACAAAGTGGATCTTCTGTTTTCTCAGACCATTTTCTGTAAAATTGCAAATGGGTGGGCTTTTTTTTATTTTTGCAATTTATTTCTTTGCCATCAAAAGTTCATGTTTTATGGTTTAGGCCTCACCTACAGAATAGCTCAGTTTGGTGATGTATTTTGTCCTTAGAGTGCAAAAAGACTTTGCAATGCTAAGGCATTGCAAAGCCTTGTTGCACTCAAGGGACAAATTTATCAATTTTATGAACTTGGGTAAAATATGAAACATAAATCATTTAATTTTTACTTTTTCAAGTTTGCATTGGTTATAAAAAGAGAGCATGTGCCAGTCAAAAGGATCATGCCGGAGGGCCGGAGAAAAAGATTTTTAACTTTTTAGGCCTTATATATTCCTCAATTTGTTTTACAATACAGTCCTTAAAATCTGTTCGATTTTATGTGAATCAGTTTTGATTCACATCTAACATGTCGACATGAATCAAAATGAATTGAATGATCAGTGAAAGGAATTAGTATGTTCAGAATATTAAAAATGAAGTGCTTGCTGACAGGTTTTCCTACATTTTAAAACTAATAGCTAAGTTTTCTATTCATAATTCATACTTTAACAAGAAATGTGAGAAAAAGAAAATAACAAGATCTACGGTGATCGCCCGTCCAAGGATGCCTCAGAACTATGGTCAAATGGCCTATAATACTGGAAGGAAAAGTTGGTGTCGAATTTGGTGCTCACGAAAGTCCCGAAGGTTTCAAATTTAATAAAATACATTTGAACACAGCATCTAAAAGCTCTACTGACCTTATTTGCATAAGGTCAATATAGTTACTAATATGTTTGACCTTTCTCAACAGAACCATGCACATATGGATGCCACTTGAATTTGCATGCAGTACAAGGTAAAACTAGAAACTGTTTTAGCACACTAAAACATATGTCTCCCCTTCCTTTCTATTTAATGCACTGCAAATTATATATACATGAATAATATTGACAATCATACCAAATATCGAAGGTCTAGGTCAAAAGACAAAAAAGTTTTGGTCCGGACGAAGTTTCCCTTAAAAAAGCACATAAAACTGACCTTCAGGTCAAAGGTCAAGTTCACATAAAGGTCACTATGGTACGTGACACACCGGCTCATGGTGATACATCCACATGCCAAATATCTATGGTCTAGGTCAAAAGACAAAAAAGTTATGCCCGGACAATGTTTCCCTTTAAAAGCACATAAATCTGACTTTCTGGTCAAAGGTGAAGGTCACATGAAGGTCACTATGGTACGCGACACACCGGCTCATGGTGATACATCCACATGCCAAATATCTATGGTCTAGGTCAAAAGACAAAAAAGTTATGCCCCGGACAAAGTTTCCTTAAAAAGCACATAAACCTGACCTTCAGGTCAAAGGTCAAGGTTACATGAAGGTCACTATGGTATGCGACACAGCGGCTCATGGTGATACATTCACATGCCAAATATCTAAGGTCTAGGTCAAAAGACAAAAAAGTTAATAATAATAAAGTTGTAGGATACCCAATATAATCTATGTATCCTTCTCTTCCTACACTGATAAGACCAAAAACTAACATCATTTTTGGAAAGCTTTCCAGAAAATGATGTCAGATTCTGGTCTCACCAGTGGACAAGAAAAAGAATACTTAGTTTATTGCAGGTATGTTACAACTTATTTTGACTTGTACTGTAATGTGCAAGTTCTTTTGACAACGATATCTGAATGGTTTTACTGGATAATAGAGATAAAAATTTTCACCAATGAGCAGAATTTAGTTAATTAAAAAAAAACAAACTTTCTTGGATAAAGGGTTGACTTATATAGATTAACCTTTTAACCCTTTACCCAACGCAGACGATATCAAAATTTATTATTTTAAATATAATTTTTTTTAATTTTTCAAAAAATTTTAACAAAACCATATCATGTGACCCCTCATTGGAACAAGCTCAATGAGCTCATTCCAATGAGGAGTTCACATGATATGGTTTTGTTGAAATATTTTGAAAAATTTAATTTTTTCAACTGCTCAATTTGCATATTACTCAGGCGGATGCAGGCGATTCGTTAGGTAAAGGGTTAAACAATGAAAACCCTGCACACAGGGATTGTAAATGATGAAAGCGTTTAAGCAGACAACAACTTTGTCAGTCAAGCATTATGAGAATTATGGCTCCGGACAAACAAATAGAATGCGAGAGAATTAAGTTTTCCCAATCCTGTGACCTTGACCTTTGTCACTCGAGCATGGTATTGCTGTGAAAAAGACTTTCCATTGGTCTTGACCCTTGTGTAAAGTTTTATGGAAATCTACCAAAGCATTATAGAGTTATGGCTCTCGATGGACAAATAAAGTCGGATGGATGGACTGATGGATGGACAGATGGATGGATGGATGGATGGATGGATGGATGGATGGATGGATGGATGGATGGACAGATGGATGGATGGATGGATGGATGGATGGATGGATGGATGGATGGATGGATGGATGGATGGATGGATGGACGGAGTGGCCAATGGACAGATGGATGGATGCACCACCTGGATTTAAGATGCCTCTTTATCAGGGGAATAAAAACATAAAAGTTCTTCCTACCTTTCAAGAGTCTTCTTTATTATCAGATAATCAGTTCACATTATCAGTAAATGAGAATACTTCATTCCTGGTATTTGATACCTCATATTTGCATAAAGAACACACAATGTATATCTAATTGCAAAGAAAAATCTAGTCAAGTGTGCTCTGCCAGACTTGTCAAAGAACAGTCTGCAGGGAACATGTGCAACTGAATAGATGTGTGGGTCAAGCATAGGTGCCAAATGGTCCTTGTCAAGTTATCCGTTTTGATATAAATTCTTAATTCTCAAAGCATCCTACCCTCAGTGGAGACTGAGCAGAATAAAAATTATTAATGTGAGGGAAAGGATCTCAAAGCTTCACTTTTTAAAACAAGAGGCCCCAGGGGGCCTGAGGGCACTCACCTGACATGGTAACCTAAATATCAACCCAGAGAATTGATTTCAACAAGTTGCATCTGCTCCTCCTAAGAAAAGCTTATACCAAATAACCAAAGATTCTGACCAGTGGATCTAAAAAAAAAGATTTTTAAAATTTTTAAAGAATATTCCTCATATTGAACTAAGTTATAATTCGGCCAGGGACTTGGCTTTAACAAACTTGAATCTCCCCCCCAAGAATGCTGCATACCAAATATCAAAACATTCCGACTGATGGATCTGAAGAAGATTTTTAAAGAAAATTCCTCATTTTGAACTAAGTTATAATTCGGGCTGAACTAAGTTATAATTCGGGCTAACACAGTGAGCCCAAATATGAACCCAGGGACTTGGCTTGAACAAACTTGAATCTCACCCCTCTAAGCATGGTGCATACCAAATATCAAAAGATTCTGCCTGCTGGATCTGGAGAAGAAAATTTTCAAAGAAATTTGCCTGAAATGCAAATTCAAATTTGGGCTCCTATACTGAACCCAAATATAAACCCAGGAAGCCAATTTGAACAAACTTGAATCGGATCCACCCCACTATGTTGCATACCAAATATCAAAAGATTCTGCTAGGCAGGATCTGGAGAAGAAGATTTTTTTAAAGAAATTTGCCTGAAATGCACTAAGTTCTAATTCGGGCTTCTATAGTGAGCCCAAATATGAATTTAGGGAGCTGATTTGAACATGAACCTTTCGGTTTGAAGTCCAATGCTGTAACCGCTGAGCTGCGGCACTTCTGTTGGAATAGAGTTACAGAAGGGGATTAATTTATGTTGGAATTAAACAACATGCTCTGGAAGGGTGAACACCTGTTTGTTTCCTGTCAAACAGCAAATTCATCTCCAGCCATGTCATGATAGTACTGCAGAGCCACTGTGCCAGAAAAATTATTGAATTCACAGCATCATTCAATTAATTTTATCATTTTCCTTCAATTAACAGGAGTTTACATGAAGGTATGGTAAATGGTTTGATGTTTTGATGTTTTGAAATTATATGCAATTAACAGTGTTATACAGTTAAGAGATATCCAACTGATCAATTTTTTAAATAAAATTCAAGGAATGATGATAAAGATAACAAGAATGGTGCCATTTGTGTGCAAAGCACACAAAGGTGTATCCCTGCATTTTCAGTATGCCATCATGATGGTCACAAATCAATTCACATTCTCGAACAACAAAAGTGGCACTACTGGTGCCACATGGGGCCACATCAAAAATCCCAAACCTTTATGCACATCTAGAGACTCAACTTGAACATATGAACACACTTTCAACATTTTGAATTAAAACTCATATGAGCCTTTCACCGGAAAACGATTCTCTAATGACAAAAGTGGCGCTATGGGCACCACATGGGGCTGAATAAAAAAATCAAAAACCCTTCATGCACATCTAGTCACCCTACTGGAACAAACCGGGTAGGAACACACTTTCAACATTTCAAATTAAAACCCATATGAGCCTTTCGCCGGAAACCAATTCTCTGACGACAAAAGTGGCACTGCGGGCACCACATGGGGCGAAATCAAAAATCCGAAACCTTTATGCACATCTAGAGACCCTACCAGAACATATGAATACACTTTCAATGTTTCAAATTAAAACCTCTAGGAGCCTTTTGCCGGAAGTGACAAAAGAGAGACATTCCGGAACATATGAACATGCATTCAACATTTCAAATTAAAGTCCCAAGGAGCCATTCACCAGAAACTGATTCTCTAATGATAAAAGTGGTGCTACAGGTGCCACATGGGGCCAAATAAAAAATCCAAAACCTTTATACACATCTAGTGACGCACTTTCAATGTTTCGAATTAAAACCCTTAGGAGCCTTTCGTTGAAAACCAATTCTCTAATGACTCAAGTGGTGCTACAGGTACCACATGGGGCCAAATCAATAAGCCAAAACCTTTATGCACATCTAGAGACCCTACCAGAACATATGAACACACTTTCTATGTTTCAAATTAAAACCCCTAGGTGCTTTTCGCCAGAAACTGATTCTCTAACGACAAAAGTGAAGCTACGGGTGCCACATGGGGTCGAATGAAAAATCCGAAACCTTTATGCACATCTAGAGACCTTACCAGAACACATGAACACACTTTGAATGTTTTGAATTAAAAACTCTAGAAGCCTTTCACCTGAAACCGATTCTCTTAACGACAAAAGTGGAGCTACGGACACCACAAAAAATAAAAATCCGGAGCCTTTATGCACATCTAGAGACCCTACCGGAACCTATGAACACACTTTCAACATTTTGGATTAAAACCCCTAGTGTCTTTCACCAGAAACCGATTCTCTAACCACAAAAGTCACACTACGGGCACTACATGGTGCCAAATTGAAAATCTGAAACCTTTATGCATATCTAGAGGCCCTACTGGAACATATAAATACACTTTAAACAACCGAAATTACATATCCTAGAAGCCTTTCGTTGGAAACCAGTATTTTAGCTCAGTCTTTAAGTGGTGCTACTGGCACCACCTGGTGACAAAAAGTCAAACTAAACCTATTTTTGTCATCTCTATACCATACTTAATATGATAAGTTTCAAAATTATAGCTAAAAAATGGACGTACGGACATATGGACGGTGATCATCACTATTTTTTAAAATTCGGGGATAATAACTGCAAATTTCAAAGCATTTGGACAAGGTGACAATCCAAAAATAGTAGTGCAGAAATGGTTAGACGAATAACTGGTTTGCAACCAGTTATCAGTGTAACCAGTTGGAAAAGCTATCAATCAGATAACTGCTATACCAAAAGTTTACGGGACAGCATCGGGAAAATAAATAGTATTTGACCGTGAGACATTAGAATTCTTTTGCTGATGCCATTGTCAAACTGCCAAACATTTGTCGATTTACAATGAAGTGTACTTGATGTAACATGAAAGGGTTAAGGTGATGGAATGTTCAATGAACAGTTAATTCAGTTGCTTGGGCTGTCAAGTCTCAGATAAATGTTTGTAACAAGTGCCAATGGTCGAGTGAACTGCGGGTTGTTTTCTGCGTGGGTAGCAGTGAGCACATGCCTGTCAATGCAACATAATCTTCAACAGACAAAACTGACATTCTTCTCTTTGATGCGGTGTTGTTATTTGCAGATTATAATGCTGAAAAAATCCTTCAGTATGAGTAATGGGGCTTCCAAAATAAATTGACTGGTACTTTACCAACATGTTTCAGAAAAACCATGTTTTGATTTTATTGAACTGTTTAAAAGTATGAACAGGGAACGGGACAACCCAACGCAACCTGACTGGGACAACCCGTCCCAGGACAACACACCCCATAATTTCATTTCATGATGGTATTATAAATAATAATAACATATGAATGAACTATTCTTCTGTTATTACATATTCCAGATGGTTTATTCCTGTGTCACATAAACTACGTTGCCATCTCCCATGCATGTTGCAGTCAACAGCATGATGCTTTGGCCGAACTTCAAGATCACAATGAAAGCAAGGAAACATGTTTGTGCTGTGGAAGAATGAATAAAACGTTTCAGCATGCAAAAGGCGCACAGGGACAATGTGGGATTGAAATTCCTTGTGACCTGAATAACTTTATTTGCTTATGAATCACGACAGTCGGAAGCAAGGGCCAATAGCTTATTTGATTTGAGTGTGCACACTAAATGAAGGAAGTTTCAGCACGCCGAAGGTGCACAGGGACCTTAGATGCGAGTGTGTGTGTGTGCACATTGGTAGTTGCATACTGGGTTCTTGACTACTCCCAACCACTATAGTTCAGAGAGGAAACATGATTTTTTTAACAGCTAAAACACATTTATTGTCTTAGTCTTAGATAAAGGAAAAGATATCAATGCTATGATGAATCCATATCATGCTAAAATAGCATGTCTTTGTCATTTGATTTATGTGCATCAGACAAATATTATTCCCATTAAAGGGAACACGACTGAAACAACATGACTAAAACAACATGACTAAAACAACTTGACTAAAACAACATGACACTTTTGACTGGTCCCAACATGTTCCCAATTCAGTATAGAACTATTATTAGTTTAATTCAGTCATTCTGGGATGTGTTAATCGGATCAATTTGGATTACTGATAATTGTGGATAATTTTCGATAAAAGACTTGAGTAAATGCCTTTTTTATATAATACAATCCCTGAAAAAGTCAGAAAAAGAATCGGGACGACTCACCCACAAAAATGGGACAACCTTCCCCAAAAATAGGCCTGGGGTGGATTGTCTCTGGGGCAGGCAGTCCCTGATCCGTATGAATGTCAGTCATAAAAAAGACTATTTTACAATCTTGCATTTTAAAATTTGTTTTTCAATGGTCAATGTCAGATGAGAGGCTCTCAGACAATGGGACAAATAATTTCTTAACACACCCCTTTCATGACTCACAACATATTCCCGCAGGAATTTCATTGCGAGAAATAGGTAAATATAAACATGGAATTGTTTGTGACAATTGTCTTGGGAGAGAACAGAAAAAGATACTCAAAACATTAGGAGTACATATTCACCCAATGATTACATCAACTTCAAGCCACTCAAGGTAACAGACGCTTTGCTAATACAATTAACTATGCCTAACCTCAATTTACAAACTGGTTGGAAAATTCGTACCTAATATCAATGACAGTTGTCTCTCACCTCAAATGCCCATGAACAAATCGCACACGCAAACTTTGTTTCAGGTGCGCGGCATGCCGTGTGTCTGTGATTCTCAAATGGCAAGGCCTGGTTTTTTGACTGGGCAATGCAGGGTGACCACAGTTATGATGTATCATCACTATTATGTGGGACCATTGCAGACATATAAATTGTTAATGATTGTTTGCACATCAGCGATTTTCATTGGCACTCGATGGTGTTCGTTTGTGTATGTTTTGCGGAAGTCAAGTGGTAGTGATGAACCAAATATCAAAACTTGCTATGAACTGATTACCGATTATTATTATGCTGATTATGCCAATTCTGAGGCTGAATTGGATGGTTGAAATAGGACACAGAAGAAAATCTGTGGTTGCCTTTTATACTACAGAATTTCGTTGATAAATCACCAATTACGAAGGCTTAATACCACATAAGTTCTCAGAGTATGCAGGTTTAGTACTGGGCAATATTAGCCAAAATAATATTTCCATTTCTGGGGGTTGGGGTGGGGAGAAGATCGTTATGAACGATACAATCGCACGATATTGTTCTCAAGGAGATTGTGTTTATTCCGGTAAACAGTGTTAATATGGTTTTGTGTAAGAATACAATACACTTGGCTGTATTAACCTGGAATATACAGAGCACACATACTTTGTGTCTTAATTGAATAATAACCTTGATGTTAATGTGTGTTGTAAAGTTGTGTGATGAAGTTGTGTGATGCTTGCATCATAAAGTACTACAAACACTACTGGCTGAACATATTTATTTATACATTTACCCAATGCAACATTGTAGTTGTACAGCACCATGAATGACTGAAGGTCAGTGACTTCGATCAGACAGAAAATGGTGGCGATCTCGTACAGATTGCTCATGATAAATTCCGCAATATCTCGTCTCTGCAAATCCCTATATATTCTGCTATGCACTACACTCATTTTTAATGGGGAAACTTTATTGAAATGGACATACATCAAAGAGATTCTTAATGGTCAGTGTTAAATATAGAATAACCAGAAACTGCTAGTTTTTAACTGCCGATGCCCCATAACCGGCCAGTTTTGACTGCCAATTCCGATTATAGGTTTATCACTATCAAGTGGTAGTGTGTTTAACTGTTTTCTCTCCATTCCTTACTGATTTTGCATTGTAGACAATGCAATAATACCAGCGGTTGAAATTAATGGATATCCGGTTGAAATCTGGTTATGCCCGATGGTTAGACGGTTACAAAAATGGGCCAACCGCTTCAGCACTAAAAATGGGCATTTGAATTTTTTTCTATTTTTAACTCTGTGATTACCATGATAGTGAATGGAAATTTGTTTTTTGAATGATTCAAGTATATGTGACCCAATATTAAACTTCATACCAAATTTAGTTCAAACTGACACATCGGTTCTAGAAATAGGTTTTTGGGGATGGAGGCCTAAAGGTGGAATCCTTCAATACTGAACCCAAATACTGACCAAGAAACTTTCTTTGAACAAACCTGAATCTTCACCACCAAGGAGGTCACATAGCAAATATCAAAACCAGTCTTACTGGTCATTCCTGAGAAGATTTTTCAAGAATTTTCAGGTTTTTGATCATACCCCCACCCCAAGGTGAGGAGCAATTAAAATTAAAAAATCCAGCAAGAGGATCACAGATCCAGAAGTCGAGTTTTGACATTAAATTCTGAAGAAATAAGCTATTTATAGTAACAGTGACCTTGACCCTGCAGTCCCAGACTCCAAAATCAATAGGTGTTTTCCCTTCCTATAAGGTAACCTCTGGCATAAGTTTGGTAAAGGTGCGTCAAATAGAACTAAAGTTATTGCCCGGAAACCAATTTGTCACAAAATATTCTATTGATAGTAACAGTTACCTTGACCTTGGGGCCCCAGACTCCGAAATCGATAGGTGTCTTCCCTTCCTATAGGGTAACCTGTGGTATAAGTTTGGTGAAGATACACGGAACAGAACTAAAGTTATTGCTCAGAAACCAATTTGTCACAAAATATTCTATTTATAGTAACAGTGACCTTGACCGTAGAGTCCCAGACTCCGAAATCAATAACTTTCTTCCCTTCCTATAGGGTAACCTGTGGTATAAGTTTGGTGAAGATACACGGAATAGAACTTAAGTTATTGCCCGGAAACCAATTTGTCACAAAATATTCTATTTATAGTAACTGTGACCTTGACCTTGGAGTCCCAGACTCCAAAATCAATAAGTGTCTTCCCTCCCTGTAGGGTAACCTCAGGTATAAGTTTGGTAAATGTGCGTCAAATAGAACTAAAGTTATTGCCCGGAAACCAATTTCTCACAAAATATTCTATTTATAGTAACAGTGACCTTGTCCTTGAGGCGCAAGACTCAGAAATCGATAGGTGCCTTCCTTTCCTATAGGGTAACCTCTGGTATAAATTTGGTAAAGGTGCATCAAATAGAACTAAAGTTATTGCCCGGAAACCAATTGTTTACGCCCGCCGCCCGTCATTTCATCAAACTATAAGTCGAGTTTGACTTCGTCAAGACTCGACTAAAAAGTTCTGGTCTGGATGAAGTTTCCCTTAAAAAAGCACATAAATCTGACCTTCAGGTCAAAGGTCAAGGTCACATGAAGGTCACTATGGTACGGACACATCGGCTCATGGTGATACATCCACATGCCAAATATCTAAGGTCTAGGTCAAAAGACAAAAACTTATGCCCCGGACAAAGTTTCCCTTGAAAAGCACATAAATCTGACCTTCAGGTCAAAGGTCAAGGCCACATGAAGGTCACTATGGTACGCGACACACCGGCTCATGGTGATACATCCACATACCAAATATCTAAGGTCTAGGTCAAAAGACAAAAAAGTTATGCCCCGGACAAAGTTTGTATGAGAAGAAGAAGAAGAAGAAGAAGAAGAAGAAAAGAAGAAGAAGAAGAAGAAGAAGAAGAAGAAGAAGGAGAAGAAGAAGAATATCTACTAAAACAATATGTCTCCCTTCTGGGAAGGGGGAGACATAATTCTTGAATAACTATTTTTTTCATTGTTTGTCTCAAAAACATGGGTTATGACCCCCTCATTAGAACAAGCTCGACGAGCTCGTTCCAAAGAGGGGCCATAACCTATGTTTTTGAGACCAAAAATGATCAAAATTAATTGGCGATTTTTGTGCCTTCAGCTGGCCGGTTTTGGCCGTTATGTTGGGTAAAGGGTTAAGAGACATCCAATTAAGTATGCATTGCTGTACTCATCTTATCGAGAGCTCTGCGAAAATGTAAGTCTAGGACTTTTTAAGTGGAGGAGTAATGAAGTGTCACAAACAAAGAAAATAATTCCATTTTTTAAAAGTGTTGCTGCTCACCAATATGGTGGAACTCTGTAAGGCTTCCACGTTTATACAAAATTGTAAACGTTTAAACGACTGTCTGTAAACGAAACGGAAACGTTTACACGTACCAACAATGCAAGTAATCAATATTTGATAGAAGTGTGTAATAATACACAGTAAGTTCATCATATCTTTGCGTACAGGGCATACAATTTATGTTATTGAGACAGCCGATTTACAGTTCGTCCCAAAACGACGTAGATGACGATCACAGCATGCAGATGCCGAAGGCAAAGTCGCTCGGTCTATGGGGGGGGAGGGGGGCAGAGGGGGGGGGGAGGGGGAGGGGGAATTCTCCCCCAGGTAAATTTTGAAATTTATGGGTGTCTCTGAGCTCATTCTGGTGGGTTCGGGGTGAAATTCCTTGTGTTTTTTCAAACAGTAATGTTGGAGCGAGTTGCCATGGCACACAATAGTGACAATACCGGACTTGAGAGTGGAGTGCAATGTCGCAAAAATAAAGTCTACAAACCATGCTGCAGGGGAATCCAAATTTTCAAACACCGCAAGTGCCAGTCTGTCAAACTCCATAAATCGATCCTCAGTTCATCCCATGTGTGAATAATAAATTAATAATCCATGTCAGGTGAACGAAATCATCGAGAACAATTCTGTATCACTTTGGGAATATACATGTAAATCCGAATAAACTAAAAAATCCCACACATGTTTCGAAGGAAACACCAAAGATAAGCACGTGCCATGTGGCTCACGTGACTATGTCACATATGATATCACATGATTTGAAGATGATTTTGTTCGGTTACTGTGGCGGCAGTGCCAGTCAGAACCAGTACACAGTTTTTCTGAAGCATTACCAAAATATTGCATTGCAAAGTTGGAATTTTTTTTTTTGTTTCTTTGACTTTCTGCATTAATCTGCAAATTTTGCAAGTGTTGATTGTACAGATTTTAGCCCTGGCATACTTTACACTGTGTTCTGTACTAACTGTAGTGCTGATCCAATTTAACATCAATCCAAAAAGATGCGATTTCCTTGCACAGAATTGCAGACTGCAGAGTGCAGATATTCGCAACCCATCTCACCATCTTCGCGAATAAATGGGGGCGTGGGCTACTGGGCTACGTGTCAAGGGGTGGTTGCACACCGAGCAAGCGAGCATCAGCGCACAACCACCCCTCGACTCGTGGCCTATGCCCCCATTTTTTCACCCCTTCCCCCTCTCCCTCCCCCCCTGGATTCAGGAACTACCTGAGGCCACTTTACAACTGCCAGGATGACTACAGGGCCAGGCCGCCTGAACCCGTCATGGTTCAGGCTGGTTGTGAATTTGTGATGGTAAAGGGGCCTCAGGGGTTCCGGGGGAACTTGTCTCGATTTCTGGGGGTGAGTGATCTCAATTTTCCTGGTAAGGTAAGGTTGGTAATGGTATATCGACATGTTTGGAACTTGGAAGCCCGCTATCATCATTTGGTGGAAAATATAATATATGTTTTTTTTTTTTTTATATATACAAAGGTTTATTAAGTCAAACAGTTCGTATCAAATACAAAGCAAGCAATGCGTGGATTTGTGTCCATATTACGTCCTTTGATCCTTATTCTTTAATTTCTTTAACTACACTTTGCTGCAATGCCCCCAAAAAAGGAAATGTTAAATTGACCCCTTACCCAATGTAACGACCCAAACCTGCTAGCGCTATACACAAAAATTACTATTGATTATCATTTTTACTTTCAAAACATAGGTTATGAGTACTACTCATTGGAGCGAGACTCAGCGAGCGCGTCAAGACTAGTTTCAGTGAGGGGCATAACCTTTGTTTTGGAAGCAAAATATGAACAGTTTTAGTTACGCGAGAATTGTTTTACGGATATCGTGACTGTCGTGAATGTCGTCGTCTCAGGTCTGCTACTATGGTTAGGTATAATAGGTAAGGGGTTAACCCATTACCGGTCACAGTCACCTGTGGTTCCCTGGGTTCTGAACAACTTACATTTAGTGATTTACGCTACTGCTTCTACAGAGCCAGGATCAGAGTGTGAGCGCATTCAGCACAATGAACATCATTTGCCAATGTTGGTTCAAGTTGCACCCTTAATCTGACCCAGTTAAAGGATGTTACTTGAACAAACTTCAGCAAATGAAATTTTATCTGAGAGTAAGTTCAAAATGGAACCTAAAACATACAGTACGTCCCTCATACTGCTGATTGCTGAACTAAAAGTAAATAACAGTATGTCTTAACACATCAAATAAATTTTCAATGAAAAGGTTGACATCTAACTTATTATTTCTTATCTAAAACTAAAAGTCATGGTCGGAAAGCAGTTCAAACTCCAAAGGACAGAAACGAGTGAAATTCAGTGAATCTAAAATAATTTCAAATTTCAATCTCATTATCCTGAATTATCCACAGGTGAATCCTGAGATGTGGCCTGTAACTCTGGAAAAACTGGTAAATTTGGTAAAGGGATGTTTTCAAGTGGGTCTTTTAGTAATGCGGGAGTTGCGGTAGGAACTTGACTAAGACTTTTTACAGCTTGAACACCTGGGACAACAGTAGAGTGATCTTCATGTCTGAAACGTCTGTTTAGAAATATTAGCTTATCCACCGAATCAGAATCTAATGAAGATCGTAGTTTAGTGACTGTACCACCAGCAGTGGAAAACACTCGCTCAGAGGGAACAGAGGTTGCGGGCAGACACATGATTTTTCTAGCAAGTTTAGCAAGGTGTGGATACACATCTTTATGATTTTTCCACCACAAAAAGGGATTTTCTTTGGTTGGGACAGATTTTTCAGTCGAATACCGATCAACCTCCCTTTCAACAGAATAAGAGTCGACATCTTCAGAATCATCATTTGTGAAATATGACCCTAACAAAAAATGAATGTCATCTTGGTCAAGGCGTGAGCGTTTGCAGGAGTAGGGATTCTGTGTTTGTTTTTCTGGTCCAATCTGCTGAGTGTCCACTGTTGCCGTGGCTGTTGTTTCAACAATGCCCCCACCTAAGTCACCTTTCTGCCTATTCAGCTCAGACTTCACTTTTTCGCGCTGTCCAGTTGAAAGAAATGGGAGTGAGTGGTATCTGGGATCAAAGAATGTTGCAGTCATGGTAGGCTCATTAAGAATGTCGTCACTGAGAAGATTGAACCTCTGTTGCAAATCATTAATGATAAACTTCTTAAATTGTTTTAATGGGGGGAGGTCACTCTCACAAAATTTCATGTGGTGGTTGATGATGCTGTACACTGTAGGGAAAACCCCACTGACTGTTGGGTATTCTTCAGAACACATTATGCGTGTTGCCATGTACAGTGGTTTAAGGACTGGCACTAATCCCTCCATGACACCCCAATGGTTATTTGGTAAGTCAAGAATATGGGCATCAGAAACTTTTGTGATATTAGAATCATGAAGTATTGCAAAAATTGGCAATCGCTGTTGCAGAAGACGTTCTAACATATCAAAAGTTGAATTCCAACGGGTTGGGACATCATTTATTAACTGAGTAACAGGCGTGCCCATTTGCTTTTGTCTTTCATGAAGCTCTCGTGTTGCGACTACTGATTTTCTAAAATGGGAAACAAGTTTTTTTGCACCGACAATCATGCGCGAAATGAGGGGTATTGCGTCAAATGCCCCACGGATTGACAACTGCAGGGTGTGCCCAAAACATCTTACATGTTTAAATTGTAGTGATTCAACACAAACTGCCATATTTGAGGCATTATCAGTTACTATCCCAACGACTACTTCTTCCTTCACCCCAAACTCAGTGCACAATTCTAAAATCTCCTTTGCTGTATTCAAGCCAGTGTGGCGTTCATGTACTTCGCGCGTTGCGAGTACTTCGTTTTTATATTGGAAATCATGTGTAAGGTAATGAGCAGTCATTGTGAGGTAACCTTCCATTGCCACACTGGTCAAATGATCAGATGTTAGGGCTACACCGATTTGGTCCTTAATGTCATTAATCAGTAGGGCCTTCTCTGTCTCGTAGCTATGTTTGAGATAGTTTGAAATTGTCTGCTTTCCTGGGACTTTGAATGAGGGATTCATTTCATAGCCAAAATCCTTAAATCCACCACCTTCAACGATGCTCAAAGGGCACAGGTCACACGCACACATGGCCACAATTTTGCCTGTAATTTTCTGCCACTTATCACTGTTCAGTACAGGGGTCTTAAATTCAGTTATGCACGACTGGCGTGTCCTCTGCTGTGATTCCGAATCTGACAGGACAGATTTGTGTTTATATTTTAAATGGTTCTTTATTGTTCCCGTACTGCCGCCAGCAAATGACAGTAACGTGGAACATATGGTGCATTTCACTTTTATCCCGGAAGTTGTTTCAACTTTAGTGAAGAACCTCCACGCATCGCTTTTCAGCTTTTTATCGTCGGTTACTTGAGACGCCATATTTATGAAATTTGTGTTGTGAAGGGACTCAAGGGAAATTACTCTATTAAAACTTCATTCCGTGTACACGTTTACCAGAACTGTAAACGTTTAATGCCCATAAACGAAATGTTCACATTTACACGTGTAAACGTGGAAGCCTTAGAACTCTGGTAACTAAATAGTCACTTTGCAAGTGAAAAATATTCAATTAACAGAAGTATTCAATTAACAGGAATTTCAACATTTCACTTTATTCCAGTGATAAATTGAGCATTTAGTCTATTATATTTTGTTTGACAGATCTCAGAGAGCTCGGTCAAACAAGATGTAATAGATTAAATGTCTGCAATGGATGTACTGTAGCCAAATAGGTCTATCCATAAACGGGGAATTTGGTGACTGTTTGGGTAATTTCCCATGAAATATTACAAATGGTCATAGATTCAAGATTTCTGAGGCAAAATGAGAGAATTTGGAAGGTTGTTATAAAAAGACAACCTTCAAAAGCTTGATAAGCCATTGGGTTAGGATGAAAACGCTCTTTACTTCAAGAGAAAAAATCCTGATAATCCTGCTAAACACCCTGGATAATATAATAATTAAAAGCAGATAGCGGGATGAATACTTAAGTCAACATAACAGACAGAATATAATATTTCTTTTGGAATAAGAGAACGGAAAATGTCTTGCAAACCTTTTATAGGAACCTAATTATTCTTATACATTCTGATATTAATGGCATTAGAAGTATGAAGAATAACTAGACTGAGGCATGACTCCGCACAGCACATGGACACAGGAGGCTGAAGAGCAAACAGTGAGACGACACACATAAGCTTAAAGCTTCCCATCGAATCCCTAATCTGTCTTGTTTTAAAATCGTCGACTGTCATGTTATGTGCTGTGTTTCCTGTAGAATTGTGTTCACTCCTTGTCTTATACTGTGTATTTATGTAACATGATATTCATTTCTTTCCTTTTTCAATAAATATTGTTTAAACTAAACAGTGATTTGTTACTCGTACATGTGCTGGGTCTGTAAGATACATATGTGCTGTGTCTGTAAGACAAATATACTACTCAAAGTTTGCTAAGCACCAAGTATATCTAACTACCTGTTTTAAGTTTTAGTTGAAATATTGTTATGAAAAGTGTATATATTTTATATTTAATTTTTTCTTTAATGATTTAAGCACAGAAATTGAGATTTTGTTTGTGTTTGACATTATTTTTTAGCTTTTGAATACGATAACCATGAAAAATGGATATTATTGGTAAAAGAGGAAATTTTTCAAATTTGCCAAAAAGTTGACGGAGTGAACTGGTATGGGTTCAATTTCCAGTATGAGACCCATTATTGTTAATTACAGCTTGACAACGCCTTCTCATGCTCCCAATCAGGTTCCAGATGGTCCTTTGTGGGATGCTGTTCCATTCTTGGACTAGCATGGCACCAAGCTCCTGGACACTTCTTGGTTGAACTGGACGGACTAAAATTGCAAGCTGCAACTCATTCCAGACATGTTCAATCAATCCCCTCCCTCTGTTGGTACTCCCAGACAGCATGGGCAACATGAGGATGGGCATTATCGTCCATCAGAATGAATCTATCACCCACTGCACCTGCATACAATCCTAGAATGCCTATCCGTGTTGTCTAGGCAGTACCTTGACTCATCTGTAAAAAGGGCAGGTCATCAATCTTCTCTTGTCCATCCAACATGATCCATGGCCCATTCATATCGTACCTGGAGGTGATTCTGGGATCGCTGAATGCGAATGCATGGTCTTCTCGATCAGAGACCACCTTTGTGCAACCTTGCCCGGATAGTCTGCGTCAACACATTTACCCCGGATGCATACCAAAGGTCACTGTGAAGCTGGGTTGTGGTGTCAAAGCGGTTCCTACAGGCCTGAATGATCAAAAACCGGTCTTCAGCTGCAGATGTTGCCCTGTCTCTGCCACCACCATGTCATCTGACTGGTTGGTGTGCCATAATGCTGAAATCTTGCCCAGGCTCTGGTGATCACCATATGGTTCACACCAAGGGCTTCACCAACCTTATGATGGGTAGCCCCTTGTTCCACCATCCCTACAACCCACAACATTTCTGCTTCAGACAAATGTCTTCTTACATTTGCATTCGCCATATTCAATCATTAAATCACAAGGGTTTGTGCTGAAATGAAGACTGAATACCATACACATCTCATGAACATGTAGACAGTACATGAAAACATCATGGAAATCAAGGGGTGCGTGCTTTCCATGACTGTCATGAAAAGTCTGCCTGTCAAGAGAGCTAATGTAAACACTGGGAACCATCTCAATACATTCCTCAATCATATCCACCAAAAATATTGCAAATGTGTCGCAAGAAAATTTAACAATGATGTGTCAAATATTTGGTGGTTAGAAAACTTTGAGTAGTATATGATACCCCCACCAGTTCTACAAAGTACCAGGGTTTTCGCTATACTGGCAGAGAGGCTGTCAACCAGCTGCATTTCCCCACCAGGGAACTTTCCAAACATTAATCAAGATGTTAAAATTTATCCTGACCTGCCCGATTCCTGAGAAATAATGGATTCACAGATTGTTGAAGTGCCATTTCTAGACTTCTTTTGAAGATTTCCGTACACAAATGTCATAGAAGAATGACTGAAGAAGTGTACTCTGATGACACGATTGTTCCATGAGTCCTGCATAACTTAATCAACCCCCCAATGAAAAGCTAGACAAACTGTAAACAATAACCTCATTGAATGTTAAATTTGTCATGTCACAAAACTGTGCGATTTGTTTGGTCAGTATGTGCACTACGTATAATGCGAATTGTAAAACTTCATTCAGTAGTAAATATTATTATGTGAGGTTTTGTTTTCTGACCGATCTTAATACTCCAACATTTACCCAAAACAAGCACGTGTTGAAAAAGCATGAAGTTCTGTAGATGTACTTCTGCCGTCAGTGTTAATTAAAATGGCACAACAGTTTTCAGATATACTGTTCACTCCTCATTTGTGTGTTTTAATTAGTGTAAGGAAATCTCAAATCTATTTTCTTGAAAATTACAGACGCACGGAAAAGAGAGCTTCTTGTTTCCAATTTAGAAGCACGAAAAAGCATGAGTGCAATAGGGCTCCTCAAATCGACAGCACTGACATTTATTGTGTAAATTAATGATTTTTCACATGAATTTCTCCTCATTGGTCCTTTTTCTTAAGCAATTACCAGCTATCGGAATGTGAAAACCTACACAAATATTGCTGTGAAAAACCTCAAAATATTCCCCAAATTCCTGGCAATATGCACACCTTTGGTATATGTATAAATACTCTGTAAAATAAAAAAGGTTCTAGCTTGAATACTATGGGAGAAGTTAGGTGGACAAACTTTATATCCTATATTTGAAATTTCATAAAAATTTACTAAATTCAACAACCTGTAATTTTGTGATAAATGGAACAAAATCAAATTCCTGGCAATATGTACACCTTTGGCATGTGTATAAATAACCCGTGAAATAACAAGGCTCTAGCTTGAAAATTGTAAGAGAAGTTAGGTGGACAAACCTTGTACTCCACATGCGGACAGACAGACAGATGGATGGATGGCAGGACAGACACACAGATGAACGGGGGTAAAATAATATGCATCGCAGAGACATATAAAAAGGTGATGAAGCATAAATAACACAGTGTGTATGTAAATAATTAAATTTTGATACTCAGCTGGAAATTCCATTGCCATATCCAGAATGCATTGAACAATACATTACAAAGGCAGCTTAACCTAGTTTCACAAACAAGTGAAACATTTAATAAATTGTACTGTAATTTGAAATTTTACACCAAATTTTACTTCTTACCATCCCATACCAGTCGAGAGATAGAGTAACTATACTTACAGCAAAGACTTGCCTAGAAAAAAATACACAGTCACAGAATGTGGACTGTCTTTAACTAGTAGAGTGCTGGAAGCCCATATTTGGGCTTTATTCTGAAGTGCAGGAACTGCAACTTACAGATTTAATATTCCGTGGATGTGTTTTCATATTATCTTTGAGGCAAAACTATTTAGATTGTATAGCTTTGATTGTTGTAATTTTTGGGAGAGTGCCTCTAGGCACTCTCCCATAAACTGAAACAAGGCAAAGACATGTGAACATATTTTGACACCCAAAAATAATTTAGCACTCCACCAGTTAATTATGCTCTTCAGATTTCAGTTGCACACCTCAATCAAATGAAAGTGTCAATGACACTGTAGTTCAACTTGTATAAGGCATGTACATGTATAGTATGTGACACAGCAATGACACACATCTAGGTAATGACTCGATAACAAAGGAACATGTAAAGTATTGTAAAGATCTGTACATAAATACTTACCGTAGCCTTAACAAATGTACAGGTAAAGTATTGTAAAGGTGGATGACAGTTAGATGCCTCTAGCCAGAGCCGTATTGAAATGTGCACTTACTGTGTATAAGTAGCACTAAATTAAAGTTTGTCTAATTGGCCGCCAGCAGCCATCTTGAAATTTCAGACCACATCCCAAAACACTTGTTCTCATCCCAAGGTGATAACAAAGGTACCCAAGAAGTTTCGTGAAAATCGGTTCATAAATACAGCCTCTAGCCCGAGTCGTATTGACATGTGTCCTAACTGTGTATAAGTAGCACTGAATAAATCAAAGTTCATCTAATTTGCATAATTTATGCACAAGAAAAAAACCTGTATTATATGTGATGTATTCCATATTACTAAACATTCATTCAAAAATTTATTCAAAGCAGAACCTTCATACAGAAGTTCTGGACCAAAAACTGATTGTACCTAATTTTGGTACAAAACGGCTGCCGGCAGCTATCTTGAATTTCAGACCGCACCCAAAAATGCTCGTTCTCATCCCAAGGTGATAACCAGGTACCCAAGAAGTTTCAAGAAGATCGGTTCATAAAGACAGCCCCTAGCCCGAGCCGTATTGACATGTGTACTTACTGTGTATAAGTACCAGTGAATAAATCAAAGTTCATATTCAAATCAGAACCTTCATACAGAAGTTCTGTACCAAAAACTGATTGTACCTAATTTTGGTACAAAATGGCTGCTGGCAGCCATCTTGAATTTCAGACCACACCCAAAAACGCTCATTCTCGTCCCAAGGTGATAACCAGGTACCCAAGAAGTTTCAAGAAGATCGGTTCATAAAGACAGCCCCTAGTCCGAGCCGTATTGACATGTGTACTTACTGTGTATAAGTACCACTGAATAAATCAAAGTTCATCTAATTTGCATAATTTCTGCATGAGAAAAAAACCTGTATTATATGTGATGTAATCCATGTTACTAAACATTCATACAAAAATTTATTCAAATCAGAACTTTCATACAGATGTTCTGTACAAAAAAGTGATTGCACTAATTTCGGTACAAAATGGCTGCCGATGGCCATCTTGAATTTCGGACCACATCCCAAAACACTCGTTCTCGTCCCACGGTGATAACAAAGGTACCCAAGAAGCTTCATAAAGATCAGTTCATAAATACAGCCTCTAGCCCGAGCCATATTGAATTGTTGACAGATGGACAGACAGAGACGGGACATGACATAACCTCAAATTTGACTATGTCAAAGTTGAGCTAAAAATGTAAAAAGTTTTCATCTCCCTATTTTGTATATTGACTTTGTATGAATAATATCATCACCAGAAATAAGGGATGAAAGAGTCTTAATTTTTTGCCTTGTAAGGTTCTGGAATAAACTAGAATCTGGAGAAAATATGCACTTGCAGGGTCTATAATACTCTGTCAGAGAAAGAACAACATACCTTTCTCCTCACTGGGTAGATCTTCAGGACGTATAAACTCACTAGCTCCATCAATCACCTGCTCAGTATAATGGGGTTTCTCCTGTTCTTGAACTGGATTTTTTTTTAAAGAACTTGTGTTGAGCAAAGGAGCAGATTCTAAATTAATGGATTTCGCTTCATCTTTATCTACAATATATAAATAACTTTTAACCCTTTACCTAACATGAAAAGCAGATGACACTTGCAAAAAAAAATTCTTGAATAACTCATTTTTTGTCTTAAAAACAAACGTTATGACCCCTCATTGGAACGATCTTGTTTTGAGACAAAAAATGAAAAAAATAATGAAAACTAATTGGCGATTTTTGAGAATAGCACTGGCCAGTTTGGCTGTTACTTTGGGTAAAGGGTTAAACCATTGTTCTAACAAATCTACTACTACAGTAGAGTCCAGCATATTTATTTATTATTATTTATTTATTGGTGTTTAACCCTTTACCTAACATGAAAAGCAGACGACACTTGCAAAAAAAATTCTTGAATAACTAATTTTTTTCATTTTTTGTCTCAAAAACATAGGTTATGACCCCTCATTGGAACGAGCTCGACGAGCTCGTTCCAATGAGGGGTCATAACCTATGTTTTTGAGACAAAAAATGAAAAAATCATGAAAATTAATTGGCAATTTTTTAGAATCGCGCTGGCCGGTTTTGGCCGTTACGTTGGGTAAAGGGTTAAGGTCACATATTTCTGCACAATGGCTAATCATGACCACGACAGTTTTAACGGGTGGAGGAAGACGGAGTACCACCGAGAGAACCACCGAGCAACGGCGAGCAACTCTCAGCTCCCCAACATATTAACTCCACACAAGCAGGGTTAGCATTGGTTGAAGACAGGTGCACCATCGACGTGCAGTACGCCTTAGTACACAGCGTCACAGTGCCCCCACGTGGGCAATGGGGGTGAAGTGTCTTGCCCAAGGACACAACGCGGTTGCCGCAGGTGGGATTCGAACCGAGGACCTCTTGGCTTGCAGCCTGCACCTCTACCAACTGAGCCACCGTGCCCCCCATGAGTCCAGCAAATACAAGATTTCTACTCAAATCTATTATCAAATCAAATACACACACCCAATAATTTCAAATTTAATAAATATCGAACACTGATATTGGCGACGACATATTTTTCTCTTCGTGTCCCATGCAGCATATTGAAGCAAGGGATGATAATGTCGTTGGAATATTAGTCAGTCAGGATTATAGTTAAAAAAAAAACTCAAAGACTTTCTGCATAGCCCATGTGAACCATATTCGAAAGATTCATATTGGACTCTGAGATATCTAATCAAATTCAAATTGAATATGCACTCCAAACCAAATAGATTTTTGAATATCAAATATTCACAGGACTCTAAATTACAGAAATGTTAGCATGATGCTTTGCACGTCACATTGAGGTTATATCAGCACTGTATCTGTTGGCTTAATGCAGCTAAATGTTCCTGCCGAGTACAAACATCCTGTGCTGCCCAAGCCAGAAAATAAGCAGACTGTCATCTGCAAAATGAGGTCCCCAGAGGGTGAATTTAGTGATGCTACCCTGCACAGCAGGGTAGCATCACTAAATTTACCCTCTGTGAACCTCAATCTGAATTAGGGTCTCAAAACTAAACAGAAAGACGTACCCAGAGGATAAATTGGCCCACTGTATGGGATAGCATCATCAAATTCACCCTCTGGGAACCTCATTCTGCAAATGTCAGACTGCTTATTTTCAGGCCTGGTGCTGCCAAGTGGAGGAGTAAATCTTCCTTGTGAAGAACACATACCCCTATAAATAGGAACAGTCTTGTTATTATTGATTACTTGGCCAGACTCCATTGTGTGTTTCATAATGAAAGTGTCAATGACACTACAGGTCAACTTGTCCAAGAAAGGACTGAACTAAAAAGAAAGATCAAATAATACCAAGTCATTCACCCACATAAAAGACATCATACCACAGCAACATATGAAATCTGGAAAAATCAGGTGAAGTATGAAAACTGTTGGGTGTACTAATGAAACTGTTGACAATTTGTGTCATATCCAAGATGGTCGGTGGCAGCCATCTTTTTCAACGGAATACAGAAAAATTAAAATTTTATAGTAAATTTCCTTTCTTACTATACCTACCATAATTGTTTACTACAGGCTTGCACTACAGTGGAAGGCCCTAACTCGGAAAAAATACTCTCTATTTTGATCTTTCCCAAGCGATTTGGGAAAGAAAGTGGTGCAAAAGCACCAAGAAATGAAAGTGTCAATGACACTGTAGCTCAACTTGTCAAGACAAAGACATGTACATGTATAGTATGTGACACAGCAATGACAAACATCTACGTAATGACCTGATAACAAAGGTACATATAAAGTATTGTAACGGTCTGTACATAAATACTGACCGTTGCCTGTAACAAATGTATAGGTAAAGTATTGTAAAGGTGGGTGACAGTCAGATGCTAAACTAGAAAAGAAATCTTTGAGTCCCAGAGTGGGTCTGACTGAACACCAAAATATTTGTTCTCATAGCACAGTGATAACAAAGGCACCCCAAAACACAAGGTGAAAACAAAGGTACCCAAGAAGTTTTGTGAAGATCAGTTCATAAATACGAGCTGTATAGAACTTGTGACAAAAAACTGATTGGACCTAATTTCGGTACAAAATGGCCACTGGCAGCCATCTTGAATTTTGGACCGCACCCAGAAAGACTCATTCTCATCCCAAGGTGATAACAAAGGTACCCAAGAAGTTTTGTGAAGATCGGTTCATAAATACAGCCTCTACCCTGAGCCGTATTGACATGTGTGCTTACATTGTGTAAGTAGCGCTGAATAAATCAAAGTTCATCTAATTTGCATAATTTCAGCACGAAAAAAAACCCCTTACAATATGTGATGTATTCCATGTTACTAAACATTCAAACAAAAATTTATTCAAATCAGAACTTTCATACAGAAGTTCTGTACAAAAGACTGATTGCACTAATTTTGGTGCAAAATGGCTGCTGGTGGCCATCTTGAATTTCGGACCACACCCAAAAACACTCGCTCTCATCCCATGGTGATAACAAAGGTACCCAAGAAGTTTCGTAAAGATTAGTTCATAAATATGGCCTCTAGTCTGAGCCGAAAAGAAGTTGTGTACAAAAAAACGGTTAGACCTAATTTTGGTACAAAATGGCCACTGGCAGACATCTTGAATTTTAGACCGCAGCCAGAAACACTCGTTCTCGTCCCAAGGTGATAACAAAGGTACCCAAGACATTTCGTGAAGATCAGTTCATAAATACAGACTCTAGCCCGAGCCGTATTGACATGTGTACTTACTGTGTGTAAGTCGCACTGAAAAAATCAAAGTTCATCTAATTTGCATAATTTCTGCACAAGAAAAAAACCTGTATTATATGTGATGTATCCCATGGTACTAAACATTCACACAAAAAATTATTCAAATCAGCGCTTTCATATGGAAGTTCTGTGCAAAAATCTGATTGCACCTAATTTTGTACAAAATGGCTGCCATCGGCCATCTTGAATTTCGGACCGGACCCCAAAACACTCGTTCTCGTCCCACGGTGATACCAAAGGTACCCAAGAAGTTTCGTAAAGATCGGTTCATAAATACAGCCTCTAGCCCGAGCTGTATTGGCATTTGCACTTACAGTGCTGAAAGTAACACCAAAAAACATCAAAATTAGTCTAATTTGCACAATTTACGCACGAGAAAAAAACCCGTATTATATGTGATGTGTCCCATGGTACTAAACATTCATACAAAAAATTATTCAAATCAGAGTTTCATATGGAAGTTCTGTACAAAAAACAGATTTCTGCATCGTCGGTACAAAATGGCGGCTGGCAGCCATCTTGAATTTCGGACCGCACCCCAAAAAACTCGTTCTCATCCCACGGTCATAACAAAGGTACCCAAGAAGTTTTGTAAAGATCGGTTCATAAATACGGCCTTTAGCCCGAGCTGTATCCAATTGTTGACGGATGGACAGATGGCCAGACGGACGACGGGCCATGACAAAAGCTCAAATTTGGCTTTGCCAAAGTTGAGCCAAAAATAAGCCAAAACTGGGTCGAGCGCCACCGGTGCACACCCAGTAGGGGACACTCATCTCTTAGTACAAATCCACGGCTTCCGGAAAACCAGTGCGCAGGCAGTAACTATTGAATCATTCTTTTGAATCTGCCAACACTGGAGTTATGTGATTAGTGGGGAGGAAGGATTCTCACCCAAAAAAGAAGACGGGAGGGCCTCCATGTAAACAATTGTGGTAGGTATAATAAGAAAGGAAATTTACTATAACATTTAAATTTCTTATCAACCTACCTTACAATTGTTTACTACAGGCTGAAAAGACAATAGGATGGAGGGAATCACATAACCAACCCCAACATAACCCAATAGCACTGGAACCATGGACAGAGGAAGGGGTCCCAAGGCCTATCAAACCATTGCTTCACAATCATTTGTAAAAGACAATGAGAGATGAGTCGTACAGTTCTGTGCAATGCACAGACAGAAAGGGCAACAGCACAGAGCTGGAACTGACCTTGTAAGAAGCCTAATGGCAAGGGTAAACAACAGCCTGAGCAGACATGTCGTGTACGCTGCCCATATGAACACAGAAATTCAGACCCCACTAATTACACTACGAGGTGGGGTCTGAAAACCCCACCACGTGACTTCAATTTGTCTATAATTAACTTGTGTTTTTTGCAAGTGCGGTAATCAGGTTTATTCTTCCACCAAAAATAGTTTTAGTTCATTGTTGTGTACGCTGCCCATATGAACACAGAAATTCAGACCCCACTAATTACACTACGAGGTGGGGTCTGAAAACCCCACCACGTGACTTCAATTTGTCTATAATTAACTTGTGTTTTTTGCAAGTGCGGTAATCAGGTTTATTCTTCCACCAAAAATAGTTTTAGTTCATTGTTGTTTAGTGATTGTTAGGTATTGCACTTAAGTATAAATTGAATACGTATGCTCCATACATGTTTTTGGATAATAAAAAGCATTAATATGGCAGAAAAAAACGACCAAAATATGAAGTTTGAATCGTGTTTTTAATCTCGCATGAATATGTCAAACTGTGTGATGGGATGTTCGGCTGACGTCGGTTTATCTTTTGATCTCTCAGTCACCGGCTCTTAATTAGATCAAATTTTTCACAGTCAGTGAAAAATTACTTTTACTCTCACTTAAAATCTTAAAAAGATAGTTCAATATTTGAAAAAGTTATTAAAAGCTATTGCGATTCCGATTGTTGTTCATCAAAATCGATTCAGAATTCGAGGAATTACAAAAAAAATAAATATTATACCGTACTGAAATCATGGATGTGAGTTGCAAAAATTATAACTTGACCGGCACAATATCTGGACATTCCCCCGATGGTCTTTTACCTAACTGTAGCTATTGACGGAGAAAAATCATGTTACCGGTACTGAATTTTGAATAAATTGTGGGTTGGGACGGAAGGGAATCCGATTTACGATTTTAAAAGTTAAGTTCAGAGTGGAATGTTAAAATGTATATGTTGAGAGTGGAATTAACATCAATAAACTACATTAACGAAAAAGTAATGCTTGTGGTGGCCCTGGGACATTTCAGTCCAAGACGCTTCGAAATCCACTAGCAAGGAAAACTGGCCAAGATGGAGGGGGGTGGGGGAGAGAGATGGGCAAGCAATCAATGATATAGGCCTATTTGTGCATGTGGGTTTATGGGAGCCTGGGGTCCAACTGCCTCGTTTCGGGGATGGGGGGGGGGGGGGGGGGGGGTGTGGAGACTATTTACTTCACCATTTATGAGTGGTATGGATGACTGAATCTTACATTGCCAAGACACTGAAATTTTTGATGTGCTGGCAGCACGCAAAAATCGGGGGTGGTGCCAGAACATTTCCGACAGAGGAACTAAAATCTCCTGCCTGAAAGAGCTATTTTAATTTTTGGGGTTTCAAGACATGTGTGGGGGGACAAAATCAAAAAATTATAATACGAAATTTCGGGGCATGTTTGAGCTAGGGTTATGTGTGGTGGTCTGGCTTGTCAATCAGCATGTCATTATTGAAAAATAAAAAAAACTATTATTTTCTATTGATTTTGTTTACATATGGTTATAATTATGATTGCTGAATTAATAAAAAGTAATTGAAAATGTTGATTTGTCTCTTATTTTTTCTCAAGTTTGTCATGTGCAGAGGTGTTAAAACAGATGTTGGTTTGAAGGGCAGCTCTGTGCTTTGTCGCACCACTCAAATGTTATTTCACACCTTGTGCAAGTGGTAGTTTAATCTACTATATTTAATTAATTACTTCAATCCCGACAACTTTAATGTAGTAGTAGTAGTAGTAGAATATTTTATTTAAGTGTAACATTTCAATACACATACATAATATACATAGAGTATTTACAAAATATATGAAAGCCAGCCTATGAAGGCTTATGAGACACATTTTCATCAGAGGTAGGTCTTTTTTACAGTAGTTCATAAAAAAAAAACAAAAACCCAAACCCGAAAAACCAAAACACATGCACGCACACCAACACGCACCCTTATGGACACCCCCTCCCCCCTCCCCCCCCCACCCACACGCACAGAGTGTTATATGCAGGCACGCGCCCACATGCACTTGCATATACTTTCGTGTACTAATTTTCTTTCACTTTTTCTTACTCCCCCCCCACATCACGTATATCTGTCTCTCTCTATCTCGTTCCCACTGAAGTGTACTCTCTCTTAGAATGGCACATTCACAGATATTTTAATTCGGTACCTCCCACGTATTTTTACATACACACAGGCTTAGCTATTTCAAGTGATAATACAAAGAACAACAATTTAGAGGAACGTTGAAAAATCTGCAAATGCAAAGAGTATAAAAGTATGTACAAACTCCTACTGAATTGGATGAAGGATATTTGTTTCGGTATGCAAATATCTCCCGCCCACCCCTCCCCCTTCCCCCTGTGAAATAATCATTAGTTTCAGTCACGAGTGAGATACTTTTTGGTATGCATTAACACTATATTTTCTTTTTACTATATCCTTTTTATAAGAATCTTTAATTGCGTAGACCGACAAGAGTAAGATGGGAAAGGAGATGGGCTGGTCGAGTTGACTCAATGTCATAAACTGGTATCACTTCGATCATTAGCCGTGTGCCATGGGCACTTTCGTGACACAGGAGGCTTTTTCGCCCCCACTTCCCACCCAAGAAAAACAAGGTTTGTTTGTTTGTTGGTGGTTAACGTCACATATTTATGCACCATGGCTAATCGTGACACAACATGGAGATGAAGTCAAGTTTAGTCAATCGTTGATCTACATGTTGCCCATTTTAGAGGACTTTCACCCCAAGCATTGGTGACTGGGTCCTATTTTACTAGTAAAGCGGAACTGGTTTACCACAGTAAACAAGTGCTGCTTACTTCCCGGGGTTCCCACGGGGAAGAAAAACAAGGTTCATCACATGTTGGCCTACAGCTGTAAACAAAATGTGAAATTGGGAACTTCGCGAATATTAGTTGTTTTTCTCAAGTCTGGTTTATTTATTTCCTCGATCAAATCGATCGCGTAAACACAACAGCTTAGTTTCGAAAGTGACGAGGACTTTGTACATAACCAAATGGAACTGACTGTTCTATTCCCAATTTACAATTTCAAACCACAGCAATAGTCGCCGTCTGCCTCCTCCAAATTCAATTTTAATTTAAAATAAATTATCTACTACCAGTAACAAACGCAGTTGTCTTGCCAGTTGACATCACAAGACAGTATTTATTAATCAGCAGAGAAACTGACATGCAAAAGCAATTAAGCTAATCCTTAATGCTCGTGAACACGGTGAGTCACAGTGTTTTGAAAACTGTCTTCCACTGATCAAACCCTGCGGTCGACTGGAACTCCACGGTGGAGAACACACCACGGCGGCGTTTTTCTTTCAATCCACGTTGAACGTACTGTAATGTTAGTTATAAGAAACCAAATGAAGTTAAAAGATTAAAAAAAGACAACTCATTTATGTAAATATCTATGTGCAAAAAACAAACTTATTTATGTTAATATCTATGTGCAGTGTATTATGTTTCTATAGTTTATCGCTTGTTAAAAGTTGAAACACTTGAATGAAATAAAATATATCAAAGCCAATGTTCTTGTTATTGTTGCTCTGTTGTCAATGGAGATAAGTAATTAATTGTACACGCCCACTCATAAATAGTTCGTCTATAAATAGACAGCACTAATCTAAATTTACCATCAATAACTGGGGTATTAATTGACCAGTCTCATATGGGTACTGTACACGTAATGGAAGAAAAAGGGCCCATAGTAAAAAGGTCCTCTGACTGCTCCTGCAACTGACGCTGATAGGTGGAGAAAGTAGCATTTCTCCAGTAGGCTGCCTGCATAACATCCGACAACATGACCGAGTTAGTATAAGCCCAAGAGGTAGACAATGCACGTACCTCGTGGGCAGAAAAACGATTGGTAATACAATCGTCAGTCACTAGATAAGTGTAAGCCGCGCGAATAGCAAGACAAATCCAGTGAGAAGTGGATTGAGAAGAGATCTTCTGTCAACCAGGAATAAGAATAAGGACAGAAAAAAAATCGTTTCCTGCCTTTCCCAATGAACTGCGTCCGATTGAGATAAATGCAAATTGCATGAACTGGACAGAGCAAAGGGCAGTTACCCTCAGCAGAAGGAAGAGCCCTGATACAGATAGGAGGTGGAGTAGTTTCTGGTATCTGATTCTTAGTCAGAAAGGAGCAATCAGTGGTAAACGTAACACTGTTGGGAGAGCTCCTGAAAAAGGCTGGGTCAACTGAGAGGGCGTGAAGCTCATTAACCCGTCTGGCTGAGACAAAAGCCATCAGAAAAGTTGTCTTGTATGTGAGAAAACACATGTCCACCTGGAATGCCATTCCTCCCCCCCCCCCCCCCCCCCAAAGCATAGCAGCACCCATGAAAGATTCCATCTTGGGGTAAGCTGCAAAGTCCTAGGAATTTTCAAGGAAAAGTGCCGAACAAGCTTGGAGCAGTATGGATTAGTGCTGATACGACACTGTGGCACATACGAAAAGGTCTCCAAAAGCATGGACCTGTACCCTTTAATGGTAACAGGCTGGAGATGCTGAGAATTAAACAGATATACCAGAAACTCCATAATCTGTGAAATCGAAGGATTGGCATAATCAACAGAGTGATCGGCACTCCATCAACAGAAGACCTTCCACTTAGCCGCATAGGCTAAACCAGTGGAGTGCCTCCTTGAAGAAGAAATGCACTCCACTGCTCGTCTCGAAAAAAACCTCTACGGAGGAGACAGGACCTGACAAAAGATATGTGTGAAGGCACAATGAAGTCGGGTCAATGTGAAACCTCCTCGGGTGACCTTGGCAAAGAAGGTCACGATGTAGAAGGAGACGTGCTGGAATCGCCGCCAACAGAGAGCAGAGCTGATTGATCCACACCCACTGAGGCAACAGGGGAGCGATCAGAATGATTCAACAACTGCAGGTTCATATCTTGGTTAGAACCTGAGGCAGAATCGGACCCTGGGGGAAGGCGTATTTATTTATTTATTGGTGTTTAAGGTCACATACTTATGCACAATGGCTAATCGTGACCGTGACAGTTTTACGGGTGGAGGAAGCTGGAGTACCCAGAGAGAACCACCGAGCAACGACGAGCAGCTGTCAGCTCTCCAACATCGTAACTCTGAACTCTGCACCGCAGCACAGGCAGGGTTAGATTGGTTGAAGACATGCGCACCATCGATGTGCAGTACACAGCGCCATCGTGCCCCCATGTAGGCAATCGGGGTGAAGTGTCTTGCCCAAGGACACAACGCGGTTGCCGCAGGTGGGATTTGAACCGAGGACCTCTCGGCTTGCAGCCTGCACCTCTACCAACTGAGCCACAGCGCCCCCTAGGGGGAAGGCGTAGCCGACAAGACCATTCCAATCGAGTCACAGAGAGTCCACGGTAAAAGCCAGAGGATCTGGACACGGGGACACGAAAGTATCCACCTGATGGTTCCAACAAGTTGCAAAGAGATTGATGTGGGGACGACCCCAGAGATCGCAAAGCGACTGGAACACTGCCTTGTGGAGTATCCACTCGGTTGAAATGACCCTTCCCCATCGGGACAGGGAGTCGGCTAGGACGTTCAGACGACCGGGTATCTGACAAACCACCACTCCGGCGGCGATGACATCCTGAGCGAGCAGTAGAGGATCCTGAGCCAATCCGTACATGGGTGCGGCCGCCCTGGTTCCGAATGTAAGCAGCCACTGTCAAATTGTCTGACAACAGAAAGACCTGCCGATTCGAAAGGTAGGAGATCCACTGCCGGAAAAGAGCAAGAAGCTCCTTCTGGTTGATGTGAAGAGCTGCTTGATCCTGGTCCCATGCCCCCGTGAAGGGAAAGACCTAGAGGATCCAACGTCGCACCCCATCCGAGATCGCTGGCGTCTGCCATCAAAACACGATCAAACGAGGGTAAGTCCAATGGAACTCCATGCATAATCCACTGAACATCCGTCCAGGGGAGAAGGTGATGATGATGAGCCTCCAACGACTGAGCAGAAAGCGTTGGAGAGGTCTGACATGCAGCCGACCTAGCGGAAGGAGATCCGTCACCGATCCGCAGAGCCCGAGAAGCTGGAGAGGACTCCAAGCTGTCGCGGACGTGGTCTGGGACAGAGTCGGGGCAAAAGCTGAGAGAATCACACAGCCCTTGCCCGGTGAGCCGCAACCGTTTTGTGCAGAGTATGGAAGTCCATCCCCAGGTGACAAAACAACTGAGAAGGGACCAGGTCTAACTTCTCCTCGTTGACTCTGAACCCTTGAGACGTGAGCAGGCTCAACAGTGTGTCAACATCTGACCCCAGAAAGGCAGCATTGGAATGCCTTTGGAGGATATCGTCTAGATATGCCAAAGTAGTCACCCTGGACTGTGTGTGATGTAAGGCTAACACATGCGACAGCAGTCAGGTGAAGGCCCAAGGAGCCAGGTTGAGAGCATGGCCTTGAATTGGTAAACTCGCCCCAGAAAAGCGAATCTGAGATACTTTCGTGATGTCCGATGAAAGTCGATGCTGGTGAATGGAGCGGCGAACCGACCTGAAAGTCTCCATGCTGAACTTAGGAGCAATGACAGACTGGTTCAGGATACTCAGATCGATAACCGGTCGGAGTCGGCCGTCCTTCTTCGGCACCAAGAACAGGCGGGAATAAAATCCCACTGAATTAATGTTCTTGATGACCTTGATCGCCCCCTTTGAAGGAGATTGTCTATCTCCGTGATCAAAAGTTCCCAATGTGTAACATCTAAAGGAACTTGTGTTGGAAGAGGCACACTCGACAGAGTTGGATGCCTCAACCTGGGACAAATCGAAGAGAGGACCTTCATTTCGAGACTCGGCGAGGTCTGCGAGAGGGGAAACCGCCTCCTCTACTATATGAAGAATCCTGAGGCCTCCCTCTAGCCTGCCGATGCTTACCCTTACCCTATGAGTAAGTAGAAGCGGAGGCAGGAGGATCAGCCCTTGGATCTGCAAAGGAAGCAAAAGGGCCCTTGTTAGGCTTTGGACAGCCCCTACCTCCAACAGAAGGCTGATGAAGCTGACGAAGCAGAAGCTGATCTATGGAATGACATAGGACGTCATCCCGGACCATCGCCACGGTACCATGGAATAGTTGTGGACCCTCAGAAGAAGCAGATCGAAGAGCAGCGCACTGCACCTCAGGAAGGGAATGGCGTGTGTCCAACACAGCGTCCTTGCAAACTAATTCCAAGTTATCCATGTTACAGGCATGTGTGTGCATGAGTGCCTTGGAAAGCAGATGCAAAGGAGCCTGTACGTCATCAAACTTATCTGGAGGCAGATAAGCAGCTAAAGCAGAGATGACATGATCCGAGAGAGAAAGCATGCCCAGTATCTCTCTTGATAAGCCCAACAGGGCCTCCTGAGCCACCATAGGAATAACGGCTGACTTGGGCTTGGAAAGCCCGCAGGAGGTGGAGTCCTGATCCAAGACCATCAAAGTCTGGCAGACTGACGGATTGGCAGAATCGTAGGAATGATAACGCACTGGAGTCAAAAAACAATGAAAATGTGGTTGAAAATAATAACGAGATTATATAAAACGCCATCTTGTTATTATAGATCCATAATTCCAGTCACAGGTAACCATTATCAATGAGTTGAATTATCACGGTTTTTCAATGCAAATGGATGTCCTGCCACATGTGCGGACGAAAAAAGAATAATTCATTAGTTACTGCCTGCGCACTGGTTTTCTGGAAGACGTGGATTTGTACTAAGAGAAGAGCGTCCCCTACTGGGTGTGTGCCGGTGGTGCTCGATCCAGTTTTGGCTTATTTTTTCTTGGTGCTTTTGCACCACTATCTTTCCCAAATCGCTAGGGAAAGATCAAAACAGAGAGTATATTTTCTGAGTTAGGGTCTTCCACTGTAGTGCAAGCCTGTAGTAAACAACTGTAAGATAGGTTGATAAGAAATTTGATAACTCCCATCTAGACATTATACCAAAATTACATATAAAATATGACAAAGATAGGATGAGAGAAGTGGCCTGTAGAGTCTGCTAATGAAATTGTTGACAATTTATATGCCAAATCCAAGATGGCCACTGCCGGAATGTTTTTCAACAAAATTAAAAAAAAATTGATAGCTCCCATCTAGACATCACACCAAAGCAACAGATGAAATTTTGAAAAAGGAGGGGTGAGGGATGTGACCTGTAGGGTGCATTAATGGGATTGTTGACAATTTATTTGTCAAATCCAAGATGGCCATTGGCAGCCATGTTTTAAAATAAAATTCAGAAAAATTTGATAACTTCCATCTAGACATCATATCAAAATTACATATAAAATATGAAAAAGATAGGGTGAGAGGTGCAGTCTATAGGGTCTGCTAATGGAATTGTTGACAATTTTAATGCCGAATCCAAGATAGACATTGCCGGCATGTTTCTCAACAAAATTCAGAAAAAGTTTGATAGCTCCCATCTAGACGTCACACCAAAACTACATACAAAATTTGAAAAAGATAGAGTGAGAGATGCGGTCTGCAGGTTGTGCTAAAGGAATTGTTGACAATTTTTCAATAAAATTCAGAAAATTTGATAGTTCCCATCTGGACATCACACCAAAGCTAAATATGAAACTTGAAAAAGATCATTGTGAGCGATGCGGCCTGTAGGGTGTGTTAATGGAATTGATGACAATTTATATGACAAATATAAGTTGGCCATTGGTGGTTATGTTTTTCAATGAAAGTTAAAAAACTTATAGCAATTTATATATTTTTTATACTTACCAATGACCCAGACTTAGCTGGTGCTAACTCTTAAATTCTAGGGCCAAACACAAATTTTACCCCCCAATCCCCAAAATTTGCATCTAAAACCGAAAATTACATGTCCTATATGGTTCTCCATACCTTTCCTCCACTGCGCATGTGCAGTGTCAAGGAGGTCTCAAAATTGGCGCCAAAAGTCATTCTTACAAGCAGTGCCTGGAAAAGCGTTATGTACTCAGCGGGGAGGTATGAGTTCCCAACTCATGGGAGGGCCATCCCCGTCTGGGTCATTGGTAAGTATAAAAAATATATAAATTACTATAAATTTTTTAACATTTTTATACTGTACCAATGACCCAGACTTAGCTGAATAGTAAAAAGGTTGGAGGGCCTAGGACATAAAGCAATCCAATAACTCAACTATATATATACAGAATTATCCCCTCAAGGAGAAAGGAGAAATAGGCTTTACATGTATCTTTCTATTCTGCATCAAAACGAGAAAGACACAACACCATTCTGTACTTGAGCATGATAACATCACCGATGTCTATTAACCTCCAGTATAATTCATTATGGTAATTATTTTTAAAGGAAAGCCGCTAAATAAAGTAGTCCAGATAAATGAGACTCTTATATTCATTAAAAGTGACCGATAATTGTATATTAACGTCTGCATGATATGTGACATATACAAATACTACACACCGAGGTACACTTAAAAATATTACATGGATGAGTAAAAAGATTATCTTTACACTTTAAAAATCATCCCGGTACCGACAAGAATTACTGACTCTAGGGGAGGTATTCCCTTGCTTTTCACTATAAAGCAGGTGACCTAAGGGAACCCCCCCCCCCCCACCTTCTCCTTGTCCTGGGTCAAATACCCCAGAGCGAAGAGGGCGGCAGCACAGAGTCACTGCTGGAACCAAAAGCCTATACAACTATAGTTGCAACCGTTTAGTGTACCACATTCAGAGCAACAGATAACGAACCTAAACAATGCCAGTCTCTAGAAATGGACTCAATATTTCTGAGGAATAAAATCGAGCAAGTGAAAGGCTAAAACCAATATGCAGCCGTCATTAGAACTGTAATAGCAACACTATTAGCATAAGCCTCTGAAGTAGAAAGAACTCTTACTTCAAGAGCTAAAATCTTAATCGCAGACTGCTGTGTTGAAGATATTATCATAAGCAGTACTGAAAGCTAATAGAATCCATTTAGCTATAGAATGGACCGAAATGTGGAGGAAGCTTCCACAGCATAAGCCACAACAGACACCTGAATAGATTAATGCACAGTCTTTGTGGAGACAGAGGTGCTACCAACAGAATTGCATTGAGATTATTTAACTTAAGCAATATCTGCTGAATCAATGGCACTGGAGGATACCCATATCCTATTATCTCATCTCACGAGATGGATAGAGCGGCAACTGCAAACGCTCGAGGATCCGAACATGTTGACACATACACTTGCAACTGATTGTTGAGATGCGTCGCAAAAAAGTCCATCATTGGCCGCTCTCATAGGTAGCAAATCTGATATAAATACTCGTTGTTAAAAGTCCATTTGACTGCAACAAGTGGCCCTTTTGTGAAAGGGAGTCCACTAATACGTTCAGACGACCTAGAATACGACGGACCGATAGGAGAACTTGATGTTCTAGTACCAACAGAAGGATTCATTCCGTTACAGTGAATAACAGAATGGAATGAGTACCTCCCTAGTTCCGAAAATACGCTTATACAGTTGAATTGTCGGACAGAAGTGCCAGTGGGCATTCTGGATAACATTCATGCAATGACGTAACGCAAGCCAAAATAACATCAATTCCTGATGTTTATGTGCTTGATTAAGAACTACGGATCCCAAGGACCCTGGCACTTGAAAACCATTGGGTTCAATGTTGGGTCCCAACCTATTTAACTGGCATCCGTCAAAACTGTAAAACTCGGATCCGGCAATTGCAGTGGAAGTTATTTCCCTGAATAAACCACTGAAAATCTGCCCAAGTCTGAATCTGTTTCACTTGACTTACACGAGGATGTACGAAACGAGTGAAAGAATCTTCACCCTCCAACTCTGTTCTTTTTGAGTCAAAAAGATTTGGAGAGGACAAGTGCATAGCCGCCCCATTGGAATAAAATCCGCGGCAGCTCCACACAACCCTATCAGTCTGATGAATTCTCTCGCTGTAACTTTGTCTGATTGAAGACAATAGCGAGCTTAACAACTGATTAATTTCGCTCTGGTTAACGGCAGACGAACGAGATTGTTGAGCGTCTCGAAGGTCATTCCCAAGTGGGATAATGACTTGGACGGCACCAGATCCGACTTCTCCTCGTTTATTATAAAAACGAGACATCGGAGTAATAGAAGCAGATTCTGCACATCGTTCTGAAGCGTTAACTCGTTGCCGTACCCCTGAAGAATGTCGTCCAGGTAGGCCGACGTTACCGCAGACAAATGAGCTCAGAAATGTATCATTACCGAGTTCATTATTCGAGTGAAAGCCCAGGGCGCTAGGTTCAAACCGAAGCACATCGCTCGGAACTGATATACATCTCCTAGGACTGCGAAGCGTAGATACTTTCTGAATGTCGGATGTACCATGACGTGAAAGTACGCATCTTTGAGATCTATGCTTGTAGCATAGTCGTTCACCCGAATATTCGCTCTGACTGATCGAATTGTCTCCATATAGAACTTCGGAGCAACGATCAGCTTGTTTATCCAGCTCAGATCTATGACTGGACGGAACGAGCCGTCTGGTTTCAGAACCAGAAACAGATGGCTGTAGAAACCTGGTGATTCCTGGTCTTCTACAACCTCTACCGCGTTCTTCTTCAGAAGAGACTGTACTTCAGATAAAAGAGCGTCTCTTTTCTGCGGATTTGACGGAAGCTGAGTCCATTTTGGACTTCAAGTTAATGGAGGCTTTCGTTTGAAGGATATTCTTAGTCCTTCCGAAATCACCCCTCGAACCCAGGGGTCGTCCGTAATTGACGCCCAATCGTTTATAAAACTCGATAATCTTCCGCCTACCGGAACACGATAGAGGTTCAAACCATCACCTCCTGGACCTGCGAGGCTTGCGGAAGGAGAAACTAAGTCCTCCACGACCCGCACCTCACCCCGTCGACCTAGGGACGTCTGACCAGTTATCTCGGCCAGAATAACGTCCCCCACATGAGTCGCTGCCTTGACGGTCTCTAGAATAAGACCTAGAGGACGCATAGGAACCTCTACAGGAACTTCTCTTGGGCGTATTTGTGCCAGAAGTGCCTGTCTTACTCTTTTCTGCTGTATCCGACTTTTTAGAAGTGGATTTGAATAGCAGAGAATCGGAAGCTTTCTTAGTTATCTTAACATAGATTGCTGAAAGCTTGCCGTCGAAGAGAAGCTCTCCGGAGACCGAAGCGACTCTGAGAGAGTTTTTCACCTTACCATCCACGCGCGTGGATGTAGCTAGGGCTGCGTCACGTCTAACCAACTCCAGGTTTGCCACTGAAAGGGCGGAGTTATACGTGGAATAAACTATTGCCCTTGAAAGAACTCTTAATGAGGATTGTATATCCTGGAATTCTTTCCCTTGAAGATGTAATGATAACGCCTTAGTAAGGTGATCAGTGTATGATAAAGCGTCTAAGTTAATTCTGTTAGACATTATTGTCGTTTCCAACGTCGTGGTTGGAATTGACATAGACGATGGTATAGACAATTCTAAGTCTTCAGCCTGGTCGTCTAGACGCAGAGGAACTCTTGGTATGCCCTGTCCTGCCGTTTCGAATGTATTCCTTGAATTGATGACAGGCAGATTTAGAGCATTTGCGGACAAGAAACCAGCCTTGCTCGTTTTGGTAGCAAGCTTATATATAGCGTCATTCAATAATTCAAATGTTCTTGTGACATTATTGAACTGTGTCGGAAACTCAGAGACGATGTCCCTAAACCGATCAAAAAATTCTGTGTCCAATGACGTTATCAGTCTCTTATCTGGCATCGCAGCATTCTGGTCTGACGGAACAACCTCTGGAAGATAATGCTGGATAAAATCTACGGCAGCTTTATGTTGTTCCGAAAGGGAAAACTCCAGATCCTCTGAATCCCTTTCACCATCCTGTCGGACCCTATGAAGTTCTCGGTCGTCCGTACCTGATGCTTCAGCGGAGCGAACCGACCCAGCGTCATCGGATAATTCCTGATCCGACAGAGATTCTGTCATTTGCTGGGATGCTGCGATAAGTTGTGCTATTTGGGATAGCACGTCCGTCACTGAGGCCTGTGGAGTAGCGGTCTTACGTTGCTTTGCCGCTGGAAGCTCCGTGTACGTTGACTCCTGCATACTTCTTATATGCGAACGTCCGGAGTCTACAGGCCTCGTGTCCCTGGCTACCGGATGGCGTGACCTGGTCGCCGTGGAATCCCTGATCGGCAAAGATGGCTGGATATCCGTGGTCACGTAGCCAAGGTGCAGTCATGTGCGCTGCCGAGAGGATGAGGAAGCCATATCGACAGTCTCTCCGAACTGTGTATATAACAGAGCGCCCTGAGCGGCGGACGTATGCTCCGAATGCGAAACGTTTTGTACCACAACATCTGGTCCCAGATGTTGTTGTACGAGAGAGGGACCTCTCTCGCTAGCAGCCCGTGTGGACCTGGACGAGCTAGGAACCGGACTAATAGGCTTCCTCCGTTCTCTCCTCTGATCCGTCGTCACTGGGTGTGCACTTTGTCTTATTATAGTGCTCGCATCACCCAAACCTCCTTCCTGGACCGCAACGGACGAACCCGGCTGCCGAGCCATTCGATGAATGGTCGCTACACCGGGCGAGCTAGCGGACGCCAATGCCGTCGATCCTACTAGGGACCTCTTAGGCAATTGACGTAATATCATGAGCACTTATCCGCTAGCTCTTAATTTGACTGTGATGACGGAAGCACACTTTTGAAGACATCACAGAAAATCACTGCATTCTTATTCCTGAATGAGGCCTGTGGAGCCGTGACTTACATAATATCCACTGTCAGCTCCAGGGACGTTCATTCCTGCATTTATATAATATGCGAACGTCCAATCTGGAAAGACCTCATCTCCTTGGCTAACAGATGAAGTAACCTGGTCAACAATATTCCCCGGTCGGCAAAGCAGGAGCTCTAGAAACGTTCATTCCTGCATTTATATAATATGCGAACGTCCCCTGAAACTCTGTGGTCACAAGCCAAGGTGCAGTGGTGTGTGTTGACATGAGGATGAGGAAGCCCATAACACAGCCAGTTCGGACTGTGTATGTGACGGAACGTCCCGAACAGGAGGATTGGACGTATGTTCCGACTAACAAACAAACATACAACAACATTGGGGCTCAAATGTAGTTGTAAGAGAGAGGGGGCCTCTCTCGCTCGCGGTCCGGATAGACTTGGACGAGCTAGCTACTGGACTGACAGGCTTCCTCCGTACTATCCTCGGATCCGTCGTTGCTGGGTGTGCACGTTCCAAGTTTATAGTGCTCGCATCACCCACACTGCTTCCCAGAACCGTAACGGACAAACCCGGCTGCCGAGCCATTCGATGAATGGTCGCAACACCGGGCGGACTAGCAGATGATCAATGCCTTCGATCCTACTAGGGACCTCTTCGGCAATTGTCGTATTACCCTGAGCACTTAGCCGCTAGCCCTAACACTGCAACGACGGAGACACACTTGTTGAAGACATCACGAAAACATCACTCTGAATTCTGAAAAATAAAATGATAATATAGAGTGACCCTACGGAGAGAGGACCAGTATGGACCCCTCCCCGCAAACACAATATCGTGACACACGTCTCCAACGTTGTCATTTCAATCAACACACACAGAGCAGGAATTAGTGCGAATACATTGAACCTGAGAATTAGAGGAAGATATCCTCGCATTATAAATAAAATTTTTTTTTTTTTTTATCAATAAAAAAAAAATACTCAGTCATATTAGTCGCACTATCCCTTGAAATAAAGATACATAATATACCATAATCCATTATAATCTTTGAAAGAAAATAATTTTCAAAAAAAAAAATTTTTTGAAAAATTTTTTTCAGAAGAGCCCAAGTTCCCAATGGAAACACCGAGCCCAAATGGATCCCAAAAAAGCCCAAGTGTGGACAAAATTTTTTAAAACATTTCAAAAAATTAATGCAACACTTACATACAATATTAATGTATCTTGCTATGTCTAAACTAATGTAAAGACAAGAAATCACTATCAGCAGTAACCGTTGTCAATGTAAACAAGAAGTTGTACAAAAACCGGAAACATGACTCCAGGCACTGATAAACATGGCCCGAAATCAGTTACCAATTTAAACACTATCTGATGCAAAACAGAGATTTCCATAGAAGAAACTGCAGAACATCAGATGGTAGATGCAGATCACAACGCCTAAACACCTAAGGGTGAGGACGTCAACATGGGGATAAGAACAGAAATTCATTCTGTTACGAAGCCAAAACTCCCAAGAAATTTTAGTAATAATTATTCAAGAAAATATGCCAAAAGCATGGGAGAATAGCAAGGGGGAATAAAGGAAAGGGAGAGAGGCAACACTGATCAAGCAGTGGAACTTCATAGCAAGAATGATAACAACAGGCTCATGCCTCGAAATTAGGGAACATAACATAATTTCATAAAAAAAATTTAAGTTACAGCCCTGATTATTTCCTGCCACTGAATTTTCCTCTCATCCTTCTATTTCCTCTTTAGATCCACCATTTCTCTCATATTTATGTGTCTGGCATCATTTAAACTGAGATTTACAAGCACAAATATCAGTCAGATGTGAACTGATGAAGGGCCAAACAAAGAATGACTTTTGGCGCCAATTTTGAGACCTCCTTGACACTGCACATGTGCAGTGGAGGAATGGTATGGAGGACCATATAGGACATGTAATTTTCGGTTTTAGATGGAAATTTTGGGGATTGGGGGGTAAAATTTGTGTTTGGCCCTAGAATTTAAGAGTTAGCACCAGCTAAGTCTGGGTCATTGGTACAGTATAAAAATATCAGAATAATTCGATAGCTCCCATCCATACATTGCCTCAAAGCTGCAGATGGAATTTGGGACTGATTGGGCGAGAACCTCAGCCTGTGGGTGTGCTCACGGAATTGTTGGCGAATTTATATCCAAATCCAAGATGGCCACTGGCAGCCATGTTTTTCAATGAAATTCGAAAAAAATTGATAGCTCCCATCTAGACATTGCTCCAAAGTCACGTATGAAACTTGGAACTGATTGGGTGAGAGCTGCAGTCTGTTGGGTGTATGAAAGGAATTGTGGATGGAGACATACAGTTAAAACTAGAAGTTCTGTCATGAAATGCGCACAAATAGCACGTTGATCTGCACGTTAATCTATGCATTATGACCATAATAAGGCTATCAAATTCTGTACATATGGCCTGTGCACAAGCAATGTTTCAGCCAATGGACCTCCGGGTAACCCGGAGGTCCATTGGCAGAAACATTGCCTGTGTTTGCTATGAGTAAACAGGAGAACCTGTCGTACTTTGGATGCTATTCGATATGGCATTTGCATGAAATTCCTATGCGCAATTAAGCCTAGATAAGCGCACAGTTCGTGACAGGACTTCTAGTTTTAACTGTACGTACGTACGTAAGTATGGACAGATGGCGGATCGCAACCCATCCCAATCGCTCATACCTGACGGCAAGTTGAGCTAAAAAAAATAACGTCATGGCTGCTTTCTATATCCACTGCTGAGGGCCATAATCTACATTCAGGGTTCTTACACTTTATGGCAAAAAATTCACGTACTTTTGCCATACTTTTTTCACACATGTCACACTACTTTCCATACCCATTAGACTTCAAAACGTCTTGGATATATTCTATTGTTAAATCTAAAAAATTTCTGACATTTCTTTCTGTTTTTGCAAATTCCAAGATTTATTTGAGAAGAAAAAGACTATTAAATTACAAGACCTCTAAACCCATTGCATACAATCCCAAAATATGAAAATACAAGCTGCAAATTTTTCACATAATGCAACTAAGAATTTAACAAATTTAATCTTGTTTGATTGGGCTCAGTGAGCTCTGTCATGCAAGAGTGAATTGGTTCAAATGCAAATTGCATTATGGAAAAAAAATTTGCTGCTGGACTTTTCAGAATCTTGATGTCAGTGTTCAAAGAGTTAATGGTACAGTGGAGCCTACTTAAATGGATATCTCTTAATTGTATATCCCTGTTAATTGAATATAATTTCCCAACACAAAACCATTTACCATGCCTCCAGTACAAATTAGACCTGTTAATTGAATATAGGTTATAGAGTATACTCCTGTTAATTGAATAAAAAATCTTGTAATATATTGAGAAATTACCCTGACTCTTCTCAGTTTTCCTTTGGTTATAGACCAATTTGGCCTCAGTACATCCAATACAGGCATTCAATCTATTATATCTTGTTTGACAGAGCTCATGGAGCTCTGTCAAACAAAATATAATAGAATAAATGCTAAGTTTATCTCTAGAATAAAGGAAAGTGACACAGTCCCTGTTAATTGAATACTCCTGTTAACTGAATAATTTTCATTGGCAAAGTGGCTATTCAGTTGACACGGTTCCACTGTATTTTATTTCATTTCAAATGATTTCAAGTTCAAAACATCATTTTCCATACGTTCTCAATAATACAAGATTTAGGTGCCCTTTTCCACACTTTTCAAAACCTTTCCAGTTGAAAACACAAGTTTTGATACTTTTTCAAAAATTTCAAAATGTCGTAATAACCCTGTACTTTCCAGTGGTGATAGAAGATTGCATAGCTATGTGGTTTTGATAGTTTGGTTTGATTAGGTTTTGTCATGGTCTTGGCTTCAGTTTGGTAAAAGAAAGTTAAAAAATTTATAGTAATTTATATATTTTTTATACTTACCAATGACCCAGACTTAGCTGGTGCAAACTCCATTAAATTCAGGGCCAAACACAAATTTTGCCCCCCCCCCCCCAATCCCCAAAATTTGCATCAAAAACCAAAAATTAGATGTCCTGGTAGGTCCTCTATACTTTTACTCCACTGCACATGTGCAGTGTCAAGGAGGTCCCGAAATTGGAGCCAAAATGTCATTCTTACAACCAGTGCCTGGTAAGTGTTATGTACGCAGCGAGGAGGCAAGAGTTCCCAACTCCTGGGAGGGCCATCCCCGTCTGGGTCATTGGTAAGTATAAAAAATATATAAATTACTATAAATTTTTTAACATTTTTATACTGTACCAATGACCCAGACTTAGCTGAATAGTAAAAAGGCTGGAGGGCCCAGGACATTAAGGAAAATCCAATAGGCTCAATTACATATGACAGAATTATCCCCTCAAGGAGAAAAGGAGAGATAGGATTTACATGTATCTTTCTTATTCTTATCAAAGAAGAAAGACACAATACCATTCCGTAATTGAGCACATAAAACATCAATGATCTCTATTAATATCCAGTATAACCCTTTATACTAATTATTTTTAAAGGTAAGCCAATAAATAAAGGCAGTCCAGAGAATGAGACTCTTTATATTCATTAAAAGTGTCCGAGGATTGTATATTAATGCTCGTTTGTCACATGACATATACAAATGCTTCACACCGAGCTACACTTTAAAAATATTACATGACATGAGTCAACATTAGCTTTACACTTTAAAACCATCCCGGTACCGACTCGGAATTACTGACTCTGGGGGAGGTATTCCCCTGCTTTTCACTATAAAGCAGGTGACCTAAGGGAACACCCCCCTCCCCCCCCCCCCCTTCCCCTTGCCCTGGGTCAAATACCCCAGAGTGAAGAGGACAGCAGGACAGAGTCACTGCCGGAACAGAAAGCCTACATAACTATAGTTGCAACTGTTTAGTGGACGATATTCTGAGCAACTGATAATGGACCTAAACAATGAAGATCTCCAGAAATGGACTCAACATTTCTAAGATAAAAATTCGTGAAAATGGAAGGCTGAGACCAATATGCTGCCTTCATTAAATCTGTAATAACAACACTATTAGCTTAAGCCCAAGATGTTGATAGAGCTCTTACTTCATGAGCCGAAATCTTAAGAGCAGACTGCTGAGATGAAGATAACTTTTCATAAGCAGTACATATATTTAATTGAATCCATCTAGCAATAGAATGAACCATAATGTCCTTTCTATTAGGCATCAAAGATAAAAAGAAACGCTTACGTCCCTGTCTAATGAACTCAGACCTACGTTTATAAATACGTATAGCTCTAACAGGACAGAGTAAAGGCCTACGCCCGTCGGAAGACGGAAGGGCCTTAACAACAATAGGTTCAGGATACTTATTAGGAGCCTGATTCTTAGCCAAAAATCCAACACTAGCAGTAAAGGTAATAGTATTACCGACACTACGATAGTGAGAATCATCCACATGATAAAGCATGAAGCTCACTAACTCTTCTAGCAGAAGAGAAGGCTAAGAGAAAAGCTGTCTTATATGTTAAGAATTTGAAGTCCACTGTGTCAAGAGGCTCAAAAGGTGCTTCCTTTAGCTTAAGAAGAACCCATGCTAAATTCCACTTCGGAATTAATCTAAGGGTTCTAGGTCTATTTATCGAAAAGTTTCTTACTAATTTAGATAAAGAGACATTAGATCCAATCATTAATGTATCATGGTGTGCATAGGTATCAGATAACATAGACCTATAACCCTTGATAGTAACAGGCTGCAGTTTGATCTCATCAAACAAATAGACCAGACAATTAGCAATGTCAGGAATGGAGGGATCAAAAATATCCACAGAGTGATCCCAACACCACTGACGAAAGACCTTCCATTTTGCAGCATAATTTAGCGAAGAGGAGGTCCTCCTGCAGTCCCTTGCTCGTCCTGCAAAACGTTTACTGTGCAAGAAAGACTGCACAACGGAAATACATGAAGGTTGAGACCTTGCGGACTGTGGTGAAGAGTGCGTGATTTCCCCTGCGACAGAAGATCCTCCCGTGGAGGAAGCTTCCACGGCATGTCCCACAACAGACACCTGAGTAGATTTATCCACGGTCTCTGTGGTGACAGAGATGCCACCAACAGAATCTTGCACTGGGATTGCTTTATCTTGAGCAATATCTGCTGAATCAATGGTGCTGGAGGATATGCGTATCCTATTATCCCGTCCCACGAGATCGAAAGAGTGTCTACTGCAAACGCTCGAGGATCCGGATGGGGTCACATACGTCCGCAACTGATTGTTGAGATGTGTCACAAACAAATCTATCATTGGCCGCTCCCATTGGTAGCAAATCTGATTGAAAACCTGTTTGTTGAGAGTGACTCCGAAGGCAACAGGCGACCCCTCCGTGAAAGGGAGTCTGCTAACACATTCAGACGATCCGGAATATGACAGACCGATAGTAGAACCTGATGTTCCAATACAAACAGAAGGATTCTTTCCGTTAGCTTGAACAACGGAATGGAATGAGTGCCACCCTTATTCCGAATATACGCTACTACCGTCGTATTGTCGGATAGAATTTGGACGTGTGCATTCTGAATAACGTCCATCCAATGACGCAACGCAAGCCAAATTGACATCATTTCTTTGATATTCATATGCTTGCTTAAAAACTGCGGATCCCAAAGACCCTGGCACCTCGAATCCGAAGGGCATAGTGTTGCGCCCCAACCTGTTTGACTGGCATCCGTCATAATAGTAAAACTCAGATCCGGCAATTGCAGTGGAACTCCCCGAGTTAACCACTGAATGCCTGCCCAAGTCTGAATCTCTTGTTTCACTTGGCTTGACAAGAGGATATCCGTATCGAGCGAATGAGTCTTCGCCTTCCAATTCTGAGTCAGAAAGATTTGGAGAGGACGAGTGCATAGCCGCCCCATTGGAATGAGATCCGCGGCCGCTCCGCACAGACCTATCAGTCTCATGAATTCTCTCGCTGTAACCTTCTCTGAGTTTAGACAATAGCGAGCATAACAACTGACTAATTTCGCTCTGATTAATGGCAGACAAACGAGATTGTTGTGCGTCTCGAAGCTCATCCCCAGGTGGGTGAATGACTTGGACGGCACCAGATCCGACTTCTGCTCGTTTACTATGAAACCGAGACGTCGGAGCAATAGAAGCAGTTCTGCACATTGCTCTGAAGCGTTAACTCGTTGCCGTACCTTTGAAGAATATCGTCCAGGTAGGCCGACGTTACCGCAGATGAATGAGCTCAGAAGTCATTATCGGAGTGAAAGCCCAGGGCAGTAGATTCAGACCGAAGCACATCGCACGGAACTGATATACGACACCTAGGACAGCGAAACGAAGATACTTTCTGAACGCCGGATGTACCATGAAAGTTCGCATCCTTGAGATCTGTGCTCGTGGCATAGTCGTTCACTCAATTGCTCGCTCTGACCGATCCAATGGTCTCCATATAAAAAATTTAGGAGCCACGATCAGCTTGTCTATCCAGCTTAAGTCTATTACTGGACGGAACGAGCCGTCTGGTTTCGGAACCAGAAAAAGATGGCTGTAGAAACCTGGAGATTCCTGGTTTTCTATGACCTCTATCGCGTTCTTCAGTAAGAGAGACTGGACTTCTGAAAGATGCGCGTCTCTTTTTGTAGATTTGAGGGAAGTTGAGTCCATCTTGGACTTCGAGTTAACGGAGGTTTTCCTTTAAAGGACAGTTTCAGTCCTTCCGCTATTACCCTTCGAACCCAAGGGTCCTCCGTAATTAATTCCCAATTTTCTAAGAAACTCGACAACCTTCCGCCCACTGGAATGTGACAGAGGTTTACACCATCACCTCCTGGACCTGCAAGACTTGCAGAAGGAGAAACTACGTCCTCCACGGCCCGCACGTCGCGTCGTCGACCTAGGGGCGTCTGATCTGTTATTACGGCCAGCGTTACAGTCCCTACTAGAGTTGCTGCCTTGACAGTCTCTAGAATAAGGCCTAGAGGACACGTACGCACCTCTATAGGAACTTCCCCTGGACGTACCCGTCCCAGAAGTTCCTGGCCTACTTTTCTCCGCTTGTTCCGACTTTTTAGAAGCTGACTTAAATAGCAGAGAGTCTGAAGCTTTCTTAGTTAAATGATCATAAATAGCAGAAAGCTTGCCGTCAAAGAGAAGTCCTCCGGAGACCAGAGCGACTCTAAGAGAGTTTTTCACCTTACTATCCACTCTCGTGGACGTAGTTAGGGCTCCATCACGTCTAACCAACTCCAGATTAGCCACTGAAAGAGCGGAGCTATATGTGGAAAAGGCACAAGCCCTTGACAGAACTCTCAAGGAAGTTTGTACGTCCTGAAATTCTTGTCCTTCAAGGCGTAATGACAATGCTCTGGTAAGGTGATCTGCGTACGAGAGCGCGTCTAAATTTGCTCTATTAGATGAAATTGCTGTTTCCAACGTACAGCTTTGAAGAGACATAGATGACAGCATGGATAATTCAAGGTCTTCAGCCTGGTCGTCTATACGTAGAGGAACTCTCTGAACGCCCTGTCCTGCCGTTTCAAACCTATTTCTTGAATTAATGAAAGGCAGATTAAGAGCATTAGCCGAAAGGAAGGCTGACTTGCCCGTTTTGGAAGCAAGTTTACTGATAACGTCATTCAAAAGCTCGAATGTCCGTGAGACATTCCTGGACTGAGACGGAAACTCAGGGACAGAGTCCCTAAACCGATTGAAAAATTTGGTGTCCAGTGGCGCTATAAGCCTCCTATCCAGCTGAGCAGCATCCTGGTCTGCTGGAACAACTTCAGGAAGGAAATGCCGGATTAACTCGACGGCGATTTTATGTTGTTCCGAAAAGGAGAATTCCAACTCGTCAGCATCCCTTTCTCCATCCTGACAGACCTCTTGAACATCTCGGTTGTCCACTCCAGATCCAGCTGCGGAATGAACCGACCCAGCATCATCAGATAATTCTTGCTCTGACAAAGCTTCTGCCGGCTGCTGGGATCTGTGCTATCTGTGGTAGCAGGTCCGTTAACGAGGCCTGCGGAGCTGCACTCTTACGGGATTTTGCCGCAGGAAGCTCCGTGGACGTTGTCTCCTGCAAACTTCTTTTATGCAAACGTCTGGAAGAAGAAGGCCTCGAATCCTTGGCTACCGTTTGGCGTGACCTGGCTGTTGAGGAATCTCTGGACGGCGATGCTGGCTGGATGTTGGCGGCCATGGTGCGGTTGAGTGAGCTGTAGTGAGGACGAAGAAGCCACTGATACAGTCTCACCGGACTGTCTATACACCGGAGCGTCCCGCGGAGTGGACATAAGCTCCGACTGAGGAACGTTATGTACAACAACATCTGGACCGCGATGTTGTTGTACGAGAGAGGGACCTCTCTCGCTCGCAGCCCGTGCAGAGCTGGCCGAGCTAGGAACCGAACCCAAAGGCTTCTTCCGTCCTATTCTAAGTTCCGTAGTCACTGGGTGTGCCTGTGGTAAGTTTATAGTGCTTGCAACACCCGTATTTCCTTCCTGGACTGCAACGGACGAACCCGGGTGCTAACCCATTCAGTGAATGGACGCGACACCGGGCGAGCTAGCGGACGTAGACGCCAACGCCGTCAACCCTACTTGGGGGCCTCTTAGGCAATTGCCGTATATCCATGAGCACTTTTGCCGCTAGCTCTTCTCTCGATTGTGACGACGGACTCGCACTGAAAGACAACATCACGGAAACATCGCCCAATTCTTGTTCCTCTGAAAAAGAGAGTGAAAAACTTGAGTGACCCTGCGGCGAGAGGACCGGCATGGTCCTCTCCCCGCTAACAACATACCGTGACACACGTGTCCAACGTTTGTCATCCCAATTGATACACACGGAACAAGGAATAGTACACTGACTACAATTAATACAGAAATCATGAGAATCAGAGGAAGAGTTCCTTCCGTTACAATTTGAGCAATAATCTTTCATTGTGAAAATAAACAGTCATAGTACCCATAATAAGCCTTGAAAACAAAGATACATAATATAATAATCCATTATAATAATACGAAAAAATAATTCAAAAAGAAAAAAATTGAAAATTTTTTTTCAGAAGAGCCCAAGTTCCCAAAGGGAACCCTGAGCCCAAATGGATCCCAAAAATGCCTAAGTGTGGACAAAAATTTTAAATCATTTTGAAAAATTAATGTAACACTTACGGACAATATTAATGTATCTTACTATGAATTAAACTAGGTAGAAGACAAGAAATCACTATCAGAAGTAACTGTTGTCAACGTAAACAAAAAGTGTAAGTAAACCAGAAACATGACTCCAGGCACTGGTAACCATGGCCCGAAATCAGTGACTAATTTAAACACTATCTGATGCTAAACAGAGCCTTCCCCAGAAGAAACTGCAGAGCATCAGATGGTAGATGCAGACCAAAACGCCTAAACACCCAAAGGTGAGGACGTAAACATGGGAAAAAAACAGAAAATAATTCTGTTTCCAAGCCAAAACTCCCAAGAAATTTTAGTAATAAACATTACAAAAAATAAGCCAAAAGCATGGGAGAATAGTTAGGGGGAATGAAGGAAAGGGAGAGAGGAAACACTGATCAAACAATGGAACATTCATAGCAAGTTTGACAACAACAGGGCCATGCCTCGAAATAGGCAACATGAAATAATTTCGTAAAATAATTATAAGTTACAGCCCTGAACATCTGAAACCACTGTTTTTCCTCTCCTCATCCTATATCCACTTCATATCCACCATTTCTCTCATAATTATGTGTCTGGCATCATTAAAACTGAGATTTACAGCACAAATATCATTGAGGTGACACTGTTTTCAGGGCCAAACAAAGAATGACATTTTGGCGCCAATTCTGAGACCTCCTTGACACCATGCGCAGTGGAGTGAAAGTATGGAGGACCTACCAGGACGTCTAATTTTCGGTTTTTGATGCAAATTTGGGGGATTGGGGGGGGGGGGGGGGGGGCAAAATTTGTGTTTGGCCCTGAATTTAATGGAGTTTGCACCAGCTAAGTCTGGGTCATTGGTACAGTATAAAAATATCAACTTCAAAACAAAGTTGAAATAACTATTAATTTTCTACCATATTAGTTAAATATAGGACAGATTATAATTGCAGAACTTAAACATCAACTGATGCCGTACAATGATTCGATACTTGCCAATAGACAATAACAGACAGTAGCAGATGTTTATAACAAGTCCAAACATGTGCAACATCATGGGTCAGCAAATCTAAGTCCAACAAGGGCAATTACTCTCAAAGAAATACTTGGGCACAGCTGGTTCAAAATCTCCATCATAATTTTAATACCAAATCACTACACAATAAATTAAGAAAAACAATTCTGAACAGTTCTCTTTCAAATGTGGTAACAAGAAATAGTAATGTGATGACAAGAAGGTCCACCAAGGGCAATAACTCTTTGAGAAATATTTGGACACTGCTGGTTCACAATTCCATTCATGACATTATTACCAAAAAGCTAGAAATTAAATTTGGACAAAAAAGCTTGAATGGTTTTCTTTAAAATGAGATGACAAAAAGGATAATGTGATGATAAGAAAGTCTAACTCCACCATGGGCAATAACTTGGACACAGCTAATATGATGACCAAAAAGCTATATGTCAAGTTTGGGAAAAATATCTTGAATGGTTTTCTTTACAATGTGATGACAAGAAATGGGGAAAGACGGACAGATCAAGAACAACCCGATGGATAGAATGACAGCAAGACAGATGGAGGGAATGACAGACCCATTCCTATATCCTGCTCCCACTTTGTAGCATCAATACAAATGAGAAATAAACAAGGGTCACCAATAGGTCAGAAACACACACTTGACACTGATTCTTCACAAACAGATTTGAAAAATAGATAACCAATTGCTCATTATTTAACAAATATAAGAGGTATAACTGTAAGAATTTGAGAGATTTTTCATCATGCGAAATATTGAAATGAGCTGGTCAGTTTTGCAATTATTGCACCAACAAAGGGAGTGACTTGCAAACCACTTCATTTTTCTAGATTTTTCACAAATGCAGCAGAATGAGTGTTCTGAATGAAGTGTTGATTAAATTACAAATGAAATCAGTTCACAATTTGAATGAAGATACAGTTACCTCAACCTTTATCTGATTTATTGATTATTTGTCCAGTAAAGTTGTGGGGTACACAAGAGGTTTATTTACAAAACTTGCTATCATTAAAAGTTGCCTTGTCCATTTCACAATGTGTGTTTTGGGCTAAGGGTGGAGTCTTATTGGAGCATATACAGTTAAAATTAGAAGTCCAGTCATGCATTCTGCTCTATTTTGAAAATAAATTGCAGTAGGCTAGTGCAGCAAATCAACAGAACATCACTTCTGATTCACGGTAGTCGATTGCGATTTCTGCAGAATTACAGATTGATATTCAATGCATGTAATTAGCAATCATCAGTGATAAAGCCACACCTTCTGTTGAAATAAAGTGGCAGTTAAATATTAAAGTTCAGATACACAGAGGATGGAATGATTTTTTTTATTTTATTCATTTATTTCGCAACAATATAGCAAGTCTTTATATACGCGCTTTGTGAGCTTTTTGTTTTTGAAGATTGATGAGAAGATTGTGCAAGTCGATTCAACTCATTCAAGATGGCTAAACATCAAGAAGGAGGTTGTAATCGCATTTTCATTCTGAGGAATTTTCGCAAACTGCTAATGGTAGCTGTTCTAATGGAGCACCAATGGGATACACTGGGGTGGTCGGAAAGAAAGAATGCCCTCCACAGAATACCGAACTGACAGTGTAGCGGAAATGTTGTGAGAGAATTATAATTCAGAAAGTTCAGCTACATAAATGAAAGCGTTAATTTCAAGAGACAGTTGGTGTTCTGTAAATGACAGTGTCAATGATAATGTAGCTCAACTTGACAAACTTGAAATGGTAAATTTGAAGATCATTGGTTCCAATGTTATTTATCGAAACTTCAACATAACAGCACTGTGAGTGCCAATGTCAGAGCAATCCATGAGTTTTAAATGTAAACTGTAAGGCTGGCTAAAGAAAGAATGTTGATACAGTAAAACCTGTCTTGAGAGACCACTGTCTTGAGAGACCACCTGTCTTGAGAGACCACATCTGCCAGGCACCGATTGGTTTTACTCTATAATGGACCTGCTATGGGAGAGACCACTGTGACCTGAACGAAATGATTTCACGTGCCGAAGGCGCGCGGGGACGGTATGGGGGACAAGCCCCTTTCGACCCTCGGTGGCTGTATATGATGGCTGTCACATGTCTAGGCGTGCTGAAGGAGGAAAAGGATCTGGTACTCGGCAGGTGTCTCCAGTTGTGGGTAGGCGGTCTCGTTGACTGATGTCGGTTGGACACTCAGGTGAGGACCAGTGTGGGAAGTTGGGTCCTCTCACAAAGGTACTACCTCTCCCCGAGGGTGCAGTCGATCTGGATTTTCGGGCAAGTATAGTCTGCAGCTTCGAGGATGATTGAGTGATGGCCATCACTGGCAAGTATAATCTGCCTCAGGCTGTCTCTGTTGTAGTTGGACTCTTCGAAGGAAAACAACAACGACCCCTTTCGGGGACCACCAAGAAGAGGAAGACCCGAACTTACCTGTTTCGGGGGCAGGCCTGCATTGTAATCCTATTGGGTTGGGACAAAAAGATGCGCAATGCGCTTACAAAAAGAGGCAGAGGCGGGACGCAGGACCAATGCTCGTCTCCCTTAAAGTGATTGGTTTTACTCTATAATGGACCTGCTATGGGAGAGACCACTGTGACCTGGTACCAACTTGTATTTTTATGCCATAATGGACCTGTCTTGAGAGATCGCCCCTTTGAAGACTGAAACCATGACAAAAGCTTTTTACCTGTTCTGGAATTGGAAAATCCATTGTGGTTATAACATAATTTCAGGCTTCGGGCACCTGTAGCCATCACAGTTGACCAATCATGACCAAAAGGGGATGTCATCATCTAGGCATTATATGGAGTCAACCTAACAAGTTACAATGAAATCCTTCCATAAATACAACCTATAGACTATCCTAAAGGTTTTTGGGCTCGGGCAGCCATCAAGGCTGAATGATCACGACCAAAAGGGGATGTTCTCATCTAGACATTATTTGGAGTCAAGCTACAATGAAATCCCTTCATAATTATGACCTGTAGACTGTTCTAAAGGTTTTTGGGCTTCGGGCCCCTGTAGCCGTCACAGTTGCCCAATCGTGTCCAAATGGGGATGTTCTCATATAGACATTATATGAAGTCAACCTACCAAGTTACAATGAAATCCCTTCATAAATATGACCTGTAGACTGTGCTAAAGGTGTTCGGGCTTCGGGCTTGGGCAGCCATCATGGTTGAATGATCGCAACCAAAAGGGGACACTCTCATCTGGGCATCATCTGGAGTGATCCTATGAAGTTACAATGAAATCCCTTCATAAATATGACCTGTAGCCTGTGCACAAGGTTTTCGGGCTTCAGGCAGCCGTAGCCGTTACAGTTGACCAATCACGACCAAAAGGGGATGTCATCATCTAGGCATTATATGGAGTCAACCTAACATGTTACAATGAAATCCTTCCATGAATATGACCTTTTGCCTATACTAAAGGTTTTGGGCTCGGGCAGCCATCAAGGCTGAATGATCGCGTTCAAAATGGGACGTTCTCATCTAGACATTATTTGGAGTCATCCTACCAAGTTACAACGAAATCCCTTCATAAATATGACCTATAGACTGTGCTAAAGGTTTTCGGACTTCAGGTCCCTGTAGCCATCACAGGTGACCAATCACGTCCAAAAGGGGACTTTCTCATCTAGACATTATATGAAGTCAACCCACCAAGTTACAATGAAATTCCTCAATAAATATGATCTGTAGACTGTGCTAAAGGTTTTTGGGTTTTGGGCTTGGGCAGTTGTCACGGTTGACAGATCATGCCCAAATGGGGAAATTCTCATCTAGACATCATAAGGAGTCATCCTACAAAGTTACAACGAAATCCCTCTATATTAAACATGACCTGCAGACTGTGCTAAAAGTTTTTTGGTTTCGGGCTTGGGCAGCCATTACAGTTGACAGATCATGCCCAAAAGGGGACATTCTCATTTAGGCATTATACAGAGGCATCCTACCAAGTTACAATGAAATCTGTTCATAAACACGACCTGTAGACTGTACTAATGATTTTCGAGTTTTGGGCTCGGGCAACCATACCGGTTGACCGATCGCGGCCAAAAGGGGACATTCTCATCTAGACATGACCCCAAACCTGCATATGAAATTTCAGGACGATCAGACAAGAACTGTGGGGTATAGCCCGTGCTAAAGGAAAATGTGAACAGACATTTGACTTTGTTAACTTAAGCTAAAAATTAGCTGACAGTTGCTCGTCGTTGCTCGGTGGTTCTCTCCGGGTACTCCGGCTTCCTCCATCCGTAAAACTGTCACAGTCACGATTAGCCATTGTGCATAAGTATGTGACCTTAAACACCAATAAATAAATAAATAATAAATTAATAAGCTAAAAATTATTAAGTTACAGCCCTGAACATCCAAAACCACCTTTATTTACTTCCAACATCCTGCTACACTGTTGATTCCATGAAAACCATCATTGATTTGTGTCTGGCATCTTCAAAATTTGTGTTTGGCCCTTGATATTATTGAGGTTGCACCAGCTAAGGCTGGGCCATTGGTTCTAGTATAAAAATACTGAAGATCTGTCTACTGGATCATTTTTATGAACAGAACACAGAAATCATATTGGACCTTGGCCTCATAGTTATGACCTTGAGTCAACATCATAACACACCTTTGAGTCAGAAGCAAGCATTATGTAAAGTATGGACAAAGATCTGTCCATTTAGTAATTTTTAGGACCCCACAATGTTTTGAATGGATGTGTGGTTTGTGACTTGGACCCTGGAGTTATGATCTTGGGTTAGGGTCAGGAAACACCCTTGGGTCAAGGTCAAAACACACTCTTGAGTAATTAGCAAGCATTGTGTAAAGTACAAACAAGATCTATCCACTGAATCAATTTTTATGGACAGGGCACAGTTAGAACACAAAAAACATTTGTGACCTTGATCTCGGGTTGTCACGACACATCCATAAGTTATGAGCAAGCTTTACGTGAAGAATGAATAAGATCTGTCCAATGAATCAATTTTAATGGAACAGACAAATTAGAACACACAAAATGTCTATGCCCTCAACCTTGGAAGTATGACCTTGGATGACACATTCTTGAGTCAAAAGAAAAAATATAAACAAGATCTTTCCATTGAATAATTTTTTTCTAGACTGGACAAAGTTACAACAGATAAACAGTCATACTTTTGAGAGTGACATTTGTGGGGGGTTTAAAGGATCAGAGATGGAAAAAAAATTCCCCACAAGGAGCAAGAATTTAACTCCATAACGGTAACCTCACAAGAGTGAAATGTACAAGCCCTCACCTCATATGCATACCTGATCCTAAACCTGCAATGTAGCTCTCACATGTGCAGATGAATGGACTAAAGGACAAACAAACAGACAAACAGATGGATGGACAAAGCGGATACTAAATACTCCCCAGAAAACTTTTTTGAGTTAACCAGTTAGATGAATTCAGAAGTAATAAACTGTTGTTACCTTGCTTCTTATCTTCTTCGAGTCCCTTTTTCTCAGAGCAACCGCTGTTAATGGTTGAAATACTTGGCATAGTGTATGTGTCCCCTCTAAGAGAGCTTGTATTCAGAGAAGTACAGTTTATCTCCAGTGCAGCTGAAAAGTAAAAGACAATTCAGTAAAATAGAGAATTGATTATGTACTTTGCATAACATGTAGTCCATTGAAGACCTAGCTTCCATCACCCCTGATTTCTAGTTCTAAACTAAGGGTGACGAACCCGGTTTGTGTTACTATTTATAGCACTGGAAAAATATCAAGTGTGACCAATTAGCCACGCTATCAGTACGGCCCAACAAAAAAATCACACCTCGCGAATTAAATGTCAAACAGGCAAAATTTGATCAATCAAAAGAAAACTATTTTGTTCGAAAATAAATAAACATAAGAAAATTATTAATTTAACAGGAATTCGTGTCGAAAAAGTGTCAATAATACAACATTTTAATCCGTGGAGTGCTATTCTGTTTTCGACACACTGACATGACCGTAATCCTACCCATTAATTATTACCAACCAATGAGGCGCCGGCACAAATATGTGTGACATCCCACCAATGCATACTGCATACTGTAAGAAAAAAAAATTTGTAGAACATCTCAGCGCAGATTCACAGAGGTTTGCATTCGCAGCACAAATGTGTATCTTTAAAAACATTAATTGGTTGTGTTTGTGTTCAATGCTGTTCAGATAAATTCATTCGCGCTTCTGTTGTTATTAAACCTGTGGAAAAATTTGTACATATGAACGGTAAATTTTATCGAGGGGTCGGCAACACTCATTACACATTCACACAAATAAATACGAGAATACTTGTACTCTAAGTGTATAAAGCAAGCTACAATTTAATAGAAATAAGTTTTAAAAATGAAAAGATGAAGCCGGTGGCTGGTACACATTATAGCCAACATAAACCGAGGAAGGTCCAAGAATAAAACAGGTTGGGCATATCTCTTTTATTTACCGGCTGTTGGCAACATCCAAGACCCCAACCCCGAAAAGTTAAAAAATTTATAGTAATTTCTATATTTTTTATACTTACCAATGACCCAGACATAGCTGGTGCTAACTCTTAAAATATAGGGCCAAACACAAATTTTGCCCCCCAATCCCCAAAATTTGCATCTAAAACCACTGAAAACATGTCCTGAAAGGCCCTCCACACTTCGCCTCTACTGCGCATGCGCAGTGTCAAGGACGTTCCGAAATTGGCGCCATTAATCATTCTAAAAACCAGTGCCTGGTAAGCGCTATGTACTCAGCGGGGAGGCAAGAGTTCCCAACTCCTGGGAGGGCCATCTCCGTCTGGGTCATTGGTAAGTATAAAAAATATAGAAATTACTATAAATTTTTTAACATTTTTATACTGTACCAATGACCCAGACATAGCTGAATAGTAAAAAGGCTGGAGGGCCAAGGACATAGAGCAAAATGGAATACGCTCAATAATATAAAATAGAGTCATCCCCTGTAGGGAAAAAGAAGTAATAGGCCTTACATGTATCTTTCTTATTTATGATAAATTAGAAAGATACAACACCTTCCAAAATTGAGCTTCATACATCCATGTACTCTATTAATATCCAATATAATCCTTATACCAATAATTTTTAAAGTAAGCCAATAAATAAAGTAAGTCTAGAGAATAGAGACTCTTATACTCCTAAAGGTGTCTGAGGATTACATAATCATGTCCGTTGACATATGCAATAATCAAAAGCTATACTTTAAAAACTAAGACTTGAATGAATTTTAAAAACCTAAACTTCTCACTAAACAACCATCCCAATAACAGCTCAGAATTACTAACTCCGGAGGAGGTATCCCCTTGTTTTCATAGTAAAACAGGTGACCCAAGGGAACACCCTCCCCCCCCCCCCCCTTTTTCTTGCCCTGGGTCAAATAGCCCAGAGCGAAGAGGGCAGCAGAACGGAGACACTGCCGAAACAGACAGCCTACCTAGCTATAGTAGCAACTGTTAAGTGAATGACATTCTGAGCAGTAGATAATAGACCTAACAATAGAGGCCTCCAGAAATGGACTCGATATTTCTGAGATAAAAATTCATGAATATGGATGGCTGAGCGCAATGAGCAGCCTTCAAAAATCTATAATAGCGACAGTATTAATGTAAGCCTAAGATGTAGAAGAACTCTTACTTCATGAGCCGAAATCTTAAGCACAACTGGTAAGTCAATGATATACCATAAGCAGTACCGATAGTTAATAGAATCCATTAACAATAGAATGGAGCGTAACGTCCTTCTACTAGGCATCAAAGACAGAAGCAGCTTACGCCCATAGTAATAAACAGATATCTGTTTATAAATACATAAACTCTACCCGGAAAGAGTAAAGGCCTATGCCCGTACGAAGACGGAAAGACCTTAATAACAATAGGTTCCGGATATTAGGAGCCTAACTCTTATGCAAAAATCCAACCTAAATAGTAACGGAATAGTGATTCCGAAACTACGAAAGTGAAAATCATCCATCGATAGTGCATGAAACTCACTGACTCTACAGTAAAAGAGAAACCAACGGAATTACTGTCTAAAAGGTCAGAATTTGAAAACTACTGTTTCCAGAGGCTCAAATGATTACTTAGCTAAATAAGAACCGAAGTTAAAATCCATATAGGAATTTAATCTAAAGATTCTAAGTCTATTTATCAAAAAGTTACTAACTGACTTAGATAAAGAGACATAAGACTCAATTGTAAACTATCCTAGAGTGTATAGGTATGAGGTAACATAAACCTATAACCTTAATAATAACAGGCTGCAGTAGATCTTGTGAAACAAGTATACTAAAAAATTGCAATAAGTAGTATGGAGGGATCAACAATATGAACATAATGATCCCTACACCAACGACGGAAGAGCCTCCACTTTAGCCGCATAGAATAGCAAAGAAGAGGATCTCCTATAGTAAGAAATCGCGTCCAAAGCTTGTCCAGTACAATGCTTACAACGCAATACGGACCACACAACGGAATACATGAAGGTTGCGACCTTGCGGGTTGTGATAAAGATGACACGATTTACCCAGTGAAAAAAGATCCTCACATTGAGGAAGATTTCACGTTAAGTCCCACAGTAGACAAGAGAGTAAATTACCCATGATCTCTGTGAAGATAGAGATGCTATCAACAGAAATGTATTGTGGTTGTTTATCTTAGCAATACCTGCTGAAACAACAGCGCCGGAGGATACGCGTATCCTATCATTCCGTCCTATAGATCAATAGAGCGTTAACAACATTAGCTCAGAGATCTGGACAAGCCAACACATACATCTGCAATAGATTAGCAAGCTGTGTCGTAAATAAATCATCATTGGGCGCTCCCATAGATAGCAAATCTGATTGAATACTTGTTTGTTGAGAGTCCATTCTGACAGCAACAAGCGACCCGTAAGTGAACGGGAGTCCGATAAAACAATCAGACGACCCGGAATATGACGGACCAAAACAGAACTTGGTGTACTATAACCAACAGACGGATTCTTTCCATTAAATTGAATAACGGAAACGAAAGAGTGCCTCCCTGGTTCTGGAGATACGCCACTACTGTCGAATTAACGGACAGGATTTGGACATGCGTTTCTGAATAATGTTCATGCAATGACATAAAGCAAGCCTAAAAAACATTATTCCGCGGAAGAAAATTGGTTGCTAAGAGACTGCGGAACCCAAAGACCCTGGCACTTCGAACCTGTTGGGATCAGTATTATATCCCAATCTGTTTGACTGGCAACCGTCATAACAGCCACACTCGGGTCCGGCAACTGCGGTGGCACTCTCTGAGTCAACCACCGAATGTTTGCCCCAGTCTGAACCTCTTGTAACACTAGATAGACAAGAGAACGTGTAAATCGAGCAATTCATGGATTGCCGAAAAGTTGCCGTCGAAGAGAAGCTCCTCCGAGAACGAAGCGACTCTGAGAGAGTTCATAACCTTACTATCCACGCGTGTGGATGTAGGTAGGGCTGCGTCACGTCTAACCAACTCCAATCAGCCACTGAAGGGCGGAGTTATACGTGAACAAACTACTGCCCTCAAAAGAAATTACATTGAGAATAATATCCCGTAAATCTTTTCTTAAAGACGTAATGATAACGCCTCAGTAAGGCGGATTACGTATGATAAAGCGTCTAAGTTAAGTCTACTATACATCATGTCGTTTCCAACATTGAAGTTGGAAAAGACATAAACGGCGAAAAAGAATATTTCCAGTCTTTAACCACACCGTCTAGACGCAAATGAAATCTCGGTATGCCCTGCTCTGCCAAAATAAACTATTCGTATAAATGATAAAACGGCAGAAATGAGCAACGCGGACAAGAAACTAAACTATCATGCTTGGTAGCAGGCTTGTATGCATATATAGCGTCGAAAAATAAAACACATGTTGTAATGACATTATTGGACTGCGTCGGTAAGTCAGGGACAATGTCCCTGAACCGATCGGAAAATCCGAGTCCAATGACGCTGTAAGTCTCTTATCCAAGATCGCAGCAATGAAGTCCGAAATAACAATCACTGGAAGATAATGCCAGAAGATATGAAAGGCAGCTTCCGATACTACTAAAGGGAAAACTCGAAATCTTTCGAATCCCTTTCGCCATCCTGTCGGACACTATAAAGCGTTCGGTCGTCCGTACCTGATGCAACCGCGGACCGCACCGACCCAGCGCCGTCGGATAATTCCTGATTCGACCAAGAAACTGTCAATTGCTGGGATGCTGCGAAACAACTGTGCTAACTCGGATAGCACGTCCGTCACTGAGGCCTGAGGAGAAGCGGGCCTACAATGCATTGCCGCTGGAAGCTCCGTGATCGTTACCCCGTGCATACTACCAATATGCGAGCGAACGGAGTGTATAGGCCTCGTGTCCCTTGGCTACCGGATGGCGCGACCTATTCGCCGTGGAATCACTGAATGACGAAACTGATCGGATACTCGAGGTCACGTAGCCAATGTGCGGTCGTGTGCCCTGCTGTGAGGATGAGGAAGCATTAAGGACAGTCTCTCGGACTGTCAATATAACGGAGCGTCCCGACCGACAGACATATGCTCCGAATGTAAAATATCTGAACCACAACATGCGGTCCCCTATGTTGTTGGACGAGAGAGGGACCTCTCTCGCTCACAGCCCGGACGGACCTGGACAAGCCAGGAACCGGACTAACAGGCTTCCTCCGATCTGTCCTCAATCTGCCGTCACTGGGTGAGTACTAAAGTAATTAAAGTGCTCACATCACCCAAATCTCCTTCCTAAACCGCAACGGACGAACCCGGCAGCCGAACTATTCGATGAATGTACGCTACACTGGGTGAGCTAGCGAATGTCACTCCGTAGGCGATAGACATATTCCATGAGCACTTATTGCCGCTAGCTCTTCATTAACTATGACGACAGAGGCACACTTTTGAAAGACATCTCCGTAACTTTGCGAACAAGAAACCAGAAATGCTTGGTTATAGCAAGCATATAATAATAATATATAGCGTCGTTCAATAATTCGAAAGTTTGCGTGACATTATTGGACTATGTCGGAACTGAGGGACGATGTCCCTGAACCGAACCAAAAATTTCTAAGTCCACCGATGCTATCAGTTTCTTATCCGCCATCGCAGCATTCTGGTCCGACGAAAGAAGCTGTAGAAGACCAAGTCAGATGACAAACACAACAGCATATGTTATTCCGAAAGGGAAAGCTCGAAATCCTCCAAATCCCTTTCGGTATCCCGTCGGACCGGATGAAACTTTCGGACGTCCGTACCCGCTTCCGTGGAGCGTCCCGACCCAGCATCGTCGGATAAAAAATATGCGACAGATTCAGTTGATGCTGGGATGCTGCGATAAACTGTGCTATTTAGGAAAGCACGTCCGTTCCCGAGGCCTGTGCAGTAGCGGTCTTACGATGCATTGCCGCTGGAAGCTCCGTGTACGTTGACTCCCGCACACTTTCTATGCGAACGTCCGGAGTCTGCAGGCCTCGTGTCCCTGGCTACCGGATGGTGTGACCTGGTCGCCGATGAATCTCTGACTGGCGAAGCTGACTGGATATCCGTGGTCACGTAGCCAAGAGCGGTCGTGTGCGCAACTATGAGAATGAGGAAGCCTTATTGACAGTCTACTCCGGACTGACTATATGTCGGAGCGTCCCGAGCGACGGACGTATGCTCCAAATGTGAAACATATTGTACCACAACATCTGGGGCCAGATGTTGTTGAACGAGAGAGGGGCCTCTCTCGCTTGCCGTCCGGATGGACCGGAACGAGCTATGAACCGGACTAAAAGGCTTCCTCCGTTCTCCCTCCGATCCGCCGTCACTGGGTGTGCAATAGGTTGATTTATAGTGCTCGCATCACCCCAAAATTCTTTCTAGACCGCAACGGACGAACCCGGCTGCCGAACCATTCGGTGAATGGACGCTACACCGGGCGAGCTAGCAGACGTCAAAGGCCGTCGAACCTACTAGGGTCCTCTTAGGCAACTGGCGTATTTACATGAGCACTTTTCCGCTAGCCCTTCATTAATTGTGACGACGGAGGCACACTGTTGGAAGACATCACAGATACATCACCCTAATCTTGATTGTCTGAAATAGAAATTGATAAAGTAGAGTGACCCTGCGGGGAAAGGACCGGAGTGTCCAATTCCCCAATAACATACCGTGACATACGCTTCCCATATTGTCATCGAAATCATACGATACAGAACAGGAGTTAATGCGAGTACACTGACCACATATAGAATGATTATAAAGTCAGAGGAAGACTTCCTCTTATTACAATTGATCAATATCTTTCCAATGTGAAAAGAAAACAAGTCCTGGTACTCGCACTAACCCCTGGCAATCAAAATACATAATAATAATATGATCCATTAATATAGAAAAAATAATTGAAATCAAAATATTTTGAAAAAATATTTTTTCAGAACAGCCCAAGTTTCTGAAAAGTAACGTTGAGCCCCAATGGATCCCAAGCCTAAGTGTGGACAAAAATTTTAAAAATATTTTAAACAATTTATTCAACACTTACGAACAATAATAATGTATCTAGTTATGATTAAAATAACATCAAGATATTATTTTCCAGAAATCCCCCCCTCACACAGAGGGCTGTTGTAAATGTAAACAATGAGTGTACAAACACTAAAATAAGACTCCAGGCACCCAGGCCCGAAATCAGTTACCAAAAATACACTATCTGATGCAAAACAGAGACTTCCAGGGAAGAAACTGCAGAACATCAGATGGTAGATGCAGAACACAACGCCTAACCACCCGTAGGTGAAGACGTAAACATGGGGAAAAGAACAGAATTCATTCTGTTATTCAGCTAAAACTCCCAAGAAAATTTAGTAATAATAATTACAAAAACTATGCCAAAAGCATGGGAGAATAGCAAGGGGGGACTTAAAGGACAGGGAGAGAGGAAAACACTTAAAAAACAGTGTAACTAAATAATCAGAATGACAACAAAATGGCTGCTGCCTCGAAAATAGGTAACTTAACATAATTTCATTAAAAAATTTTAAGTTACAGCCCTGATAATATTCTGTCACACATTTTTTCCTCTCCTCCTTCTCTATCCTCCTTAGAATCACCATTTCACTAATATTTATGTGTCTGGCATCATTTAAACTGAGATTTACAAGCACAAAGATCAGTCAGATGTTAACTGATGAAGGGCCAAACTTAGAATGATTAATGGCGCCAATTTCGGAACGTCCTTGACACTGCACATGCGCAGTAGAGGCAAAGTGTGGAGGGCCTTTCAGGACATGTTTTCTTTGGTTTTAGATGCAAATTTTGGGGATTGGGGGGCAAAATTTGTGTTTGGCCCTATATTTTAAGAGTTAGCACCAGCTATGTCTGGGTCATTGGTACAGTATAAAAATATCAGGTCTCTCCCACCTCCCTTTAATACCATCGTAAACACTACCTATTTCCCCAAAGCGAGCTATCACTTGCCGGAGAATCAACGAATTAAGGCTTGAATTTAATCACCAAGGTTTTGGACCCCTCATTGAAATTTGTACGGATCTGTGTTTGTGATATATTGACATCCTGTTCGCTTTCATTTACTGGTACCGAATAATTACATTTTCAAACGATAACCCCCACATTATCCTGCCCCACCCCACCCATCAAAAGAAAGACCACCAGCAATTATATTTAATTATTAATTTGCCATAATATTGTTGAATACGGTAATTGTTTCAACTTAAAGTCGTTGCACATCGCATGCATTTTATTTTGATTACCACTAAATCACTGTGTGTGGGGGTGGGGGGGGGGGGGGCAACAATTATTTATAAGTTTAATAGATTAGCAAAAGGACTAGCCGTCTTTCAATGGTTGTGAATGGCGCATAAAATTTTATCCAGAAATGTTAAAAATTAGTCGCCACAACCAGTGACGTGGACCCCGCCCCCCCTCCTCCACCTTCCCAAAAAAAACAAAAAAAAAAACAAACAAACAAAAGAAACAAAACAATATAAATAAATAAATAAATAAATAAATAAATACCACACTCTCGGGGCTTTCATCGCCTCCTCCCCACCTCCATTCTTTGTTTTTCTGAAGTTTATCCCAAGATTATAAACTGACAGAGAGGTCTAAAAACTACTTTTCTCTGTTAAATGAATGTAGAGTTAGGTTAATCACATTGCCAAGTGATCCTGCTCGACTATTAATTTGAAGTTAACATGTACAAAACGACAGGCTGCTGAGAGTCTTAAACAAAATAAACTTTAAACAATAACAAGTAGTAGTTCGATTATGTCACTAGTCGCTAATACCACTGCCGTGACTGTCTAAATAAAAGATTATAGCGACAGGTTTTAATTACTCAACAAACTATTGTAATCATCTTCCCATGTGCAAGTTCCATAGACTTTGTGAGGTGTGACTTCCGTACCCACAGTCGATTTTTATTGGGAGTTTGTGTCAAATTTGTTACATTCTTTGTTTGCAGGACTCTGTTGTAAGGTTAATAATTTGTCTTCAATACGTTGAATGAGATGATGGACGGGATATGTTAATTATGATGTGTACACTCAGAGTGGAGTTTCCTCTCACCCTCTTATTTTAGTTCAGAAGTCTCTTTACATTTTTTTAAATATATTTTTCTCCAGTTTCACTCCAAACTTGATTTATTATCTGGTTGGAATTTACACTCGGTGGGTGTTTTCAGATCTGTCCAATATGGCATTGTACTCTGCAGAGTTTGCACCAGGCTGCTGGACAGCCACCGTCAAAAAATAAGTTGTCCATGCATATAATAGGACGTTTGATTCGATTTAACAGAATGGGTCAGTCTGCATAGGAGTGAAACGTACTTGCAGTAAACAGCATGTAATCGACATGACTGTGCGAACTCTTTACACTCGTGAAAAAATAAGGCTACTGAATGTTATTACTGAATAAAAGTTGTAATTTTCTTTCCTTGTTTTCTGTCCTACAGATATATGCCTTCCTTTAACTAACTATTCAGCTCAAAGTGTATGCGATTTTCAGAATGTCGAATAACCCCAAGGTACCGTCTTTCTGGTGATTGATAACTTCTTGATCACAGCAATCATTGTTACTAACGCCAGTGACACAGATATATGGAAATGGAGGGTTGGGGTGCTGGAAGAGGACACGACTTCTCCTTGTCCCATATCCCGCCCCAACACACTGTTCAACACCATGTTTTTGTTTGTTTGGGTTTTTTTAAAATAAATATTTCATTTTTGAACCCTTGCCTTATGTACATGTAAATGGAAGACTATGTACACTTACTTGTAGGCACCGCCTGAACAAATTTACAAAATGCATGAATTTTTTATTTTTTTTTTGGGGGGGGGGGGGGGGGGGGGGGCCTAAAAACCTAAGCTGACACTCATTGACAAAGGCTCGTTCCGGTGTGGAGTGACAATCCATAATTTTGAGGGAAGAAGTTTATCAATAATTAAAAAAGGAGGGGGGGGGGGGGTATATGTTCACCTATAGTTAATTAAGTTTATGGCAGATGTAGGCCTCATTATGTGAATGCGATAGACGGATGAATGTCTGACCTTTGGCCATTGGTGGTGGGCTGGTGGTGGTGGTGGGAGGGGGGGGTGGGGTGGGGGGGGGGGGGCATTCAATATTAGATATAAGCAGTGATCAAAGATTTCAAGTTGAGGGAAAGTGAATCAAATTCAATGTTGGAATGTTTTAGATTGTGGAGAATATCGGCCGCAACCTTTGGGATTGGGGGGGGGGGGGTCCAACAACCCCCATGACCCTCCCTGACTACACCCTTGCCGTCTTGTTTGAGGCCCAGACTGAAATGCTGAAATGTCCAATTCATCAAGTCTATGGGAAAATGTTTGCGAACTGTATTCATTTTTAGCATTACTGTTCCAATGTTACAGGCCTATCTCTCTTTTTCAGTAGAGTAAATAGGTTGCCGTCTGCGTTCAGAATTTGTATACTCATAAGTTTCAGAATAAAACTTACTTGCTAAAGGCTCGTAAGTTTAATTCTGAAGCCTACTCGTAGAATAAAAGTTTTATTTCCGACACAAGACGTTCATTAATTTGCTGCTCCCCTCTACTGGAAAGGCCTTCATTCTCCCTGTCCCAAACATGTCATCCCAACCTCATTGTCCCTTCTAATCTCCTAGCACTCGTTTTATAATATTTCTCACTGGCACTATTTTAATTTCTCCAACTATAATATTAATATTAATGCTCAAAAAGTAAAAGTCATATAACGTATCGGACCGTCATTGACTATAACAGCCAAGCAAGCCTATAATGGCCCAATACGTCCAAATATGAATAATGACGTCACATCTCTCAGTCGATGGATATTTTCCCAAAAATTTCTATTTTAATCGAAATTTAATTTTGGATTTAATTTGTAAACACATTTGTTTCGTGTGTTTTCCTTTGTGTCTTGGATAGATAATGTATCAAACTTAGGAAGCGACAGGCAGAAAGTAAGTAATGACAACTTTGATGAATTAAGTCTTGCCCAAAAATCGCATCTCAAAGATATATGTTATTATCCAACTTTCCAAATTTTGCCATAGATTGATGAAACGCTAGGCAAGTTACCCAGTTTGTTTGTCAACAAATCAGACCATAGTTCTGAAGTTTTTTTTTCGTAATTTGAAAAGTCGATTTAATCTACAAGTTATGCCTGTCTAGTTAGGCTGTTAAAGTTCATTTTTATTTTACTTGAACTTGTATACATCAGTTAAGATTCTAACAAAAGTCTATATTTGATAATATACATGGTTGTTTTATTAACTGTAATTAAAAGAAGATAGATTTACATTAAATTACTGGTTTGTGTTATGTTATAACACCCTCAACAATCCCCGTTTTCTCTCTGGTTTGAATAATTAACATTTCCTCACTGATCTCATCACAGACAGCAAGCTTGTTTATTACCATGTATACTGAAATAGTTCCATTGCAGTCAATGACTGACAGAATCTATTTATAGGCTGACTGATCTTAATTACCTTTGATTAACTGGACTCAGATTTTTAATGCACTGTTCACGTAATGGTACAGGAACTGATATTTATAAGTTACAAGGCCTTTAGATGGGTGAGACTGTCATTTAGTCTCCTGCACATTGATATCAAAATAAAATTTCAAATAGCCATTATTGCCATAATGCAACTAGATATTTAACCAATTTCATATTGCTTGCACTAAGCCCTCCGCGCATGCACAGCCACCAGGAAGTGACCGGAATTGGCGGCAACATCATTCTTTGTAGAAAAGAGTACTACATAATAACTCAGCGGGAAGGTATGAGTGCCCACTCATGGGAGGGCCATACCTGTCTGGGCCATTGGTAAGTACAAAAAATATACAAATTACTTTAAATTTATAATATTTTTATACTGTAAACCAATGGCCCAGACTAGCTGAATCGTAAAAAAGGGGGAGGGCCTAGGACTTCAGAATCAGTAGACCAACACAGTTCCAAGTCTGTAATCCAAGGTGAAAGGAAATTAAATTTAAAAGGCATTACATGTCTGTCTCTCTATACAGTAATAGAGAAGACATATCATAAATAAGGAGCCATATCCAAGTTATTCCATTTTCTTAGCACGAAGACTATGCCAAATGGATGTAACGAGTTCCCAATTTTTAAGGCTAGTCTGGACTAAGCCCCAAAAATTAGGATGGCGTATATGTAAATGAGAGGATATCCCCCACAAACATATGGCATATACAATAAAACACAAGCTGTATGCTGGATATAATCTACAGACAAAACAGCTTAATTCATAGTTACACACTTATCAAGCCGGAGGATAGGTAAAAAAATCCCTTCCCCCTTTTTTTGAAGAAAACTTCTTCAAAAAGAAAGAAGGGAGCGATCTGGAATCAGTAAAAGTGGTACCAAATAACAATATAATATTAATAAATTTGTGCTTAATGCCACTTCAGAAGCTAAGGCTATAGCGACAATCCCGGTAATTAATATCGCCTGCTTGTAACGTACACCGGAGTCGGCTTACGTAGATAGGTTGAAAACCAGTGATATAATATATAACATACACACGTCCAATAGAATCACAATCGACGATCTCTGGAGAGTAAACACACTTCCGAGGTGACCCACAGGCGACCCCATTCAGGTGGACAATAAATTCCAGTAAATAACACTCCCAGACGTGTTCTATCCGATATCTACACTCCTAGAAAAGTGCGAATATACGAGAGTGTAAAAACAAGTTGTATTCGATTGGGTACCGAAATTAATAGAAACCTGGATTTAGAAATGGAAGGAGCTATGATCAACAGACTCCTCATGGACCGCTCCCAAAATAATTCACTGTTTCTAAGGTCCATAATATACAAAAATTTAAATTTTATAGTAAATTTCCTTTCTTTATTGTACCTACCACAATTGTTTTCCACAGGCTTGCACTTCAGTGGAAGACCCTAACTCGGAAAATATACTCTCTATTTTGATGTTTCCCAAGCGATTTGGGAAAGAAAAGTGGTGCAAACGCACCAAGAAAAAATAAGCCAAAACTGGGTCAAGCGCCACCGGTGCACACCCAGTAGGGGACCCTCTTCTCTTAGTACAAATCTACGGCTTCCGTAAACCAGTGCACAGGCAGTAACTAATGAATCATTCTTTTGAATCCGCCAACATTGGAGTTATGCGATCAGCACGGAGGAAGGATTCTTACCCGAAAAAGAAGACGGGAGGGCCTCCATGTAAACAATTGTGGTAGGTATAATAAGAAAGGAAATTTACTATAAAATGTAAATTTCTTATCAACCTACCTTACAATTGTTTACTACAGGCTGAATAGGATGGAGGGAATCACATAACCAGAACCACCACCAACAGAGAGCAGAGCTGATTGATCCACACCCACTGAGGCGACAGGGGAGCGATCAGAATGATTCGACAACTACAGGTTTGTATCTTGGTTAGAACCTGAGGCAGAATCGTAACCAACAGGAAGGCGTAGCTGACAAGACCGTTCCAATCGAATGACAGAGCGTCCACAGCAAAAGCCAGAGGATCTGGACACGGGGACACGCAAGTGTCCCCCTGATGGTTCCAACGAGTCGCAAAGAGATCGATGTGGGGACAACGGCAGAGATCGCAAAGCAACTGGAACACCATCCTGTGGAGCATCCACTCGGTAGAAATGACCCTGCCCCGTCGGGACAGGGAGTTAGCTAAGACGTTCAGATGACTGGGAATGTGACGAACCACCACTCCGGCATTGACATCCTGAGCGAGCAGTAGAAGATCCCGAGCCAATTTGTACATGGAAACCGAGTGCATGCCGCCTTGGTTCTGAATTAAGCAACCACTGGCGAATTGTCGGACAACAGAAGGATCTGGCGATTTGAAAGGTGGGGATCCACGGCCAGAAAGACAGAAGAAGAGCAAGAAGCTCCTTCTGGTTGACGTGAAGAGCTGCTAGATCCTGGTCCCATGACCCATGAAGGAAAAGACCTAGAGGATCCAACGTCATACCCAATCAGAGATCGCTGGCGACAGCCATCAGAACACGATCGGACGTGGGGAAGTCCAACGGAACTCCCTGCATAATCCACTGAAGATCCGTCAAGGGGAGAAGGTGACGATGAAGAGACTCCAGTAACTGAAGCACCAGATCCAGAGGATCGACATTCAGCCTCCAACGACTGAGCAGAAAGTGTTGGAGAGGTTTGACATGCAGCCGACCTAGAGGAATGCGATCCATCACCAAACCGCAGAGACCGAGCAGCCGGAGAAGACCCCGAGCTGTCACGGACGTGGACTGGGACACAGTCAGGGCAAAAGCTGAGAAATCACAGCCCTTGCCCGGGGAACCGCCACCGTATTCAGTTGAGTACGGAAGTCCATCCTCAGATGACAAAATGACTGAGAAGGGACCAGGTCTGACTTCTCCTCGTTGACTCTGAACCCTAGCGAATTGAGAAGGCTCAACAGTGTGTTGACACCTGACTCCAGAAAGGTGGCATTGGAATGCCTCTGGAAGATATCGTCTAGATATGCCAAAGTAGTCACCCTGGACTGTGTGCGATGTAAGGCTAACACATACGTCAGTCAGGTGAAGTCCCAAGGAGCCAGGTTGAGGCCGAAGGGCATGGCCTTTAACTGGTAAACTCGCCCCAGAAAAGCGAACCCGAGATACTTTTGTGATGTCCGATGAATCAGAATGTGAAAGTAAGCATCTCGCAGGTAGATGCTGGAAGCAAAAACTCTTTGGTGAATGGAGCGGTGAACTGACCTGAAAGTCTCCAGGCTGAAATTAGGAACAATGATAGACTGGTTCAGGATATTCAGATCGATAACCGGTCGGAGTCGGCCGTCCTTCTTCATCACTAAGAACAGGCAGGAATAAAATCCCACTGAATGAATGTTCTTGATGACCTCGATCGCCCACTTTGACAGCAGATTGTCTATCTCCGTGATCAAAAGTTCCCAATGTGTAATGTCTAAAGGAACTTGTGTTGGAAGAGGCCTCTTTATGGAGTTGGATGCCTCTGGAAGGATATCCGCAGCCCGAACCGAACAACATCTAACACCCAAGGAACGGATGTGATTGTGACCCAATGGTCTGCGAAATCTGACATCCTTCCTCCAACCTGGGACAAATCAAGGTGAGGAAACCACCTCCTCTACCATATGAAGAATCCTGAGTCCTCCCTCTAGCCTGCCGATGCTTACCCTTACACCGCGAGTAAGTAAATGCGGCACCAAGAGGATCAGCTTGAAGGGCACTTGTTAGGCTTTGAACGGCCACTGCCTCCAACAGAAGGCTGATAAAGCTGACGAAGCAGCAGCTGATCTAGGGAATGACATAGGACGTCATCCAGGACCGTCGCCACAGAACCAGGGAATAGTTGCGGACCCACCGAAAAAGCGGATCGAAGAGCAGCGCGCTGCCCCTCAGGAAGAGAATGGTGTGTGTCTAACACAGTGTCCCTGCAAACTAATTCCAAGTTAGCCATGTTACAGGCATGCGTGTGCATAAGCGCCTTGGAAAGCACATGCAAAGGAGCCTGTACGTCGTCAAACTTATCTGGAAGCAGATAAGCAGCTAAAGCAGACAACATGATCCGAGAGAGAAAGCATGCCAGCATCTCTCTCGATAAGCCCAATAGGGACTCCAGAGTCGCCAAAGGAATAACGGCCGACTGGACTTGGAAAGCCCGAGGGAGGTGGAGTCCTGATTCAAGACTGTCAAAGTCTGGTGGACTGACTGATTGGCAGAATCGTAGGAACGATAACGCACTGGAGACAAAAAAAGTGTCAACCCTAGTGAAGAACGGAGTCTTCATAGCCTTGGAACTCAGCTCAGAGTTCAAAGCTAAATATGCTTCAACCACCTGTACCGACTGGCACAGACGAAGGCGCCCAGAAGCAAGTTGCTCCACAGGCTGTAGGCACGCGACCAATGATCGCGGCCTGGCTGACACTGTCGGCTGGTTTGACGGTTTGAGATCTGGAAGGAACCCAAACACAAAGTCAAGAGCTGCCCCCAGGTCAGAGGACTATTGGCTCTCGACGTCAGGTATGTCAGACTCATCCTCTGAGTCAGAAGACACATAGCTCATCATGGGCAAACCAGCCGATACCTCCCATGGTGTAGGCACACCTGAGGGATCAGAAAACGGCCTGCTTTCGATCCCAGGAGGCGGCGCCGCAGGGGGCGCCTGGAAACCACTAGTAGCCTAGCTGGAAGCAACAGGAAGGCTCTTGGAAAGAACCTGATTCAGCAAGGAGAGGGTCTCCCCAAGCTCACGGCCCGTGTCGGCCGGTTCGACATGGGAACGAGCCGGCGAAGTGGGTTCACATCTGACCTTTTTAACCAGCGAAGGATCACGATCCTCAAATACACCCTATGCAGGGCGACAGGTGGCAGCCGAAACATCTGAAGGCAGATGTGTATAGGGGTATGACATACCCGAGGATCTACAGTGCGGGAACTCAGGAGAGTCGCTGTGGACCTCTGAGGGGCAGAAGGTCCAGGCTGCACAAAAGGCGATGGTCCTGCAAAACTGGCCATGGGACCAGAGTGCATGGACGGAAACGCCACAGAGTTCATGGTGGCCCACCATGAACATCCGAATCCAATGAGAAAACTGCGGTGCTCGACGGCTGAGAGACCGGCAGCCGAGTTGAAGTCATGGAAGGCTGAGGCCGATACCCAACGTCCACACTACCATACATCTCTGCAGACCCCTGCAAGGATAAAACTGCTGTGCTCAACGGCTGAGAGGCCACAGCAGAGGGTTCGGTTGGCAGCCCCTTTCCGACTTCGCCAAGTTAAAGTCAGGGAAGGCTGAGGCTGATAACCGACGTCCAAACTACCAGACATCGATGCAGACCCCTGCAGGGATAAGCCGAGGCCGGCTGAAACAGTGACCGATGACGTTGCAGACAGTACAGCAGTAGCAGCAGATACGACGGGAGCTGTTCAAACTGGTGGGAAAGGGGAGAGAGCAACCGTGCTCGGCTCCACAGGAGGAGTCACAACCCTAGTGACAGCCTCAGATGTTGACTGGAGAGGGACCATAGTCCCGGAACCAGGCATCTCTTCACCAGACAACTCAACAGCTCCAGCAGTATCCACCACAGAAAAGACTGCAGATCCCACATGGAGGGGGTATAACTCTCGTGTTGGGAGGCCCCGAACGACAGAGTTCACCCCCCAACCTGGGTGTGGGAGGAATGGCCACGAGAACGCATGGGCAAAAGGCATTGCCCTCGAGGAACAGTCCTGGGCATAACAGAGGTGAGAGCAGTAGAAGAAGGTGAACTCAACAGATGTAGAAAGTAGAAGAACACCCCCAACTATGAGAGAAAGCAGGCAGAAAATAAAGGACCGGCGGGAACACAACTGAACCCAGATGGCCGACAGGTACAAAAAGTTGAAAAATTTATAGTAATTTATATATTTTTTATACTTACCAATGACCCAGACTTAGCTGGGCCAAACACAAATTTGCCACCCCAATCCCCAAAATTTGCATCAAAATCCAAAAAATCTATGTCCTATATGGTCCTCCATACTTTTGTCCACTGCGCATGCACAGTGTCAAGGAAGTACTGAAATTGGCACCAAATCTTCATTCTTACAACCAGTGCCTGGTAAGAGTTATGTAATCAGCGGGGAGGAATGAGTTCCCAACTCATGGGAGGGCCATCCCCGTCTGGGTCATTGGTAAGTATAAAAAATATATAAATTACTATAAATTTTTTAACATTTTTATACTGTAACAATGACCCAGACTTAGCTGAATAGAAAAAAGGCTGGAGGGCCTAGGGCATAAAGGAAAATCCAATAGGCTCAATTACATGTAAACAGAATTATCCCCTCAAGGAGAAAAGGAGAAACAGGATTTACATGTATGTATCTTTCTTGTTTATACAAAATAAGAAAGACACATTACCAGTCCATAATTGAGCACAATAACATCAATTATCTCTATTAACATCCAGTATAACCCATTATACTAATTCTTTAAAGGAAAGCCAATAAATAAAGAGAGTCCAGAGAATGAGACTCTTTATACTCATTTAAAAGTGTCTGAGGATTGAATATTAACGCTCGTATGACACGTGACATATACAAATGCTTCACACCGAGCTACATTTGAAAAATATTACATAAATGAGATAAACATTAGTTTTACACTTTAAAACCATCCCAGCACCGACTCGGAATTACTGACTCCAGAGGAGGTATTCCGTTGCTTTTCACTATAAAGCAGGTGATATAAGGGAACACAATCCCCACCCCCCTTCCCCTTGCCCTGGGTCAATCACCCCAGACCAAAGAGGGCAGCAGGACAGAGTCACAGCTGGAACAGAAAGCCTGCATAACTATAGTTGCAACTGTTTAGTGGACGACATTCTGAGCAACAGATGACGGACCTAAACAATGCAGGTTGCCAGAAATAGACTCAATATTTCTAAGGTAAAAATTCATGAACGTAGAAGGCTGAGACCAGTATGCAGCCTTCATCAAATCAGTAATAGCAATACTATTAGCATAAGCCCAAGATGTAGACAGCACTCTCACTTCATGCGCCGAAATCTTAAGCACAGACTGCTGAGTAGAAGATAATTTTTCATAAGCAGTACGAATAGTCAATTGTATCCACCTTGAAATAGAATGGACCGAGATGTCCCTTCTATTAGGCAGCAGAGACAGAAAGAAACGTTTTCGTCCATTTCTGATAAACTCAGATCTACGTTTGTAAATACGCATAGCTCTAACTAGACATAGCAAAGGCCTATGGCCGTCTGAGGACGGAAGAGCCGTAATAACAATAGGTTCAGGGTACTTAGTAGGAGCCTGATTGTTAGTCAAAAATCCAACATTAGTAGTCAAAGTAATAGTATTACCAACACTACGATAGTGAGAATCATCAACAGATAGTGCATGAAGCTCACTAACTCTTCTAGCAGAAGAGAAGGCTAAGAGAAAACCCATCTTACAAGATAAGTATTTGAAGTTTACTGTGTCAAGGGGTTCAAATGGCACTTCTTTTAGCTTCAGAAGAACCCAATCTAAATTCCACTTAGGAATTAACCTAAGGGTTCTAGGTCTATTTATCGAAAAGTTTTTAACAAACTTTGATAAAGAGACATTAGATCCAATTTGTAAGCTATCATGATGAGCATAAGTATCCGATAGCACAGACCTATAACCCTTAATAGTTATTGGCTGCAGTTTGATCTCGTCAAACAAGTAGACCAAAAAATTAGCAATGTCTGGAATGGAGGGATCATAAATATCAATAGAATGATCCCTACACCAACGAGAGAAAACCTTCCACTTAGCAGCATAATTTAGCAAAGAGGAGGTCCTCCTACAGTTAGAAATTGCAACCACTGCTCGTCCTGTAAAATGGACCACACAATGGAAATACGTGAAGGTTGAAACCTTGCGGGTTGTGATGCAGTGTGCGCGATTTCCCCTGCGAAAGAAGGTCCTCCCAAGGAGGAAGCTTCTGAGGAATGTCCCACAACAGACACCTGAGTAGATTTATCCATGGTCTCTGGGGTGACAGAGATGCTACCAACAGAATCTTGAAGTGAGATTGCTTGATTTTTAGCAATATCTGTCGAATCATCTGTTGATACGTGTATCCTATCATTCCGTCCCAAGAGATCGAGAGAGCGTCTACTGCAAACGCTCGAGGATCTGGGCATGGCGACACAAATATCTGCAACTGATTGTTGAGATGCGTCGCAAACAAGTCTATCATAGGACGATCCCATTGGTAGCAGATCTGATTGAATACTCGTTTGTTGAGAGTCCATTCTGACGGCACAATACGACCTTTCCGAGAAAGGGAGTCCGCTAGAACGTTCAAACGACCTGGTATATGATGGACCGATAAAAGAATCTGATGCTCCAGGACAAACAGAAGGATTCTCTCCGTTAAGTTGAACAACGGAATGGAATGAGTGCCTCCCTGGTTCCGAATATACGCTACTACTGTCGAATTGTCGGACAGAATTTGAACATGTGAATTCTGAATAATGTTCATCCAATGACGTAGCGCAAGCCAAATTGACATCATTTCTTTAATGTTTATGTGCTTGTTTAGGAACTGTGGATCCCCAAAACCTTGGCACCTCGAATCTGTTGGGCTCAAAGTTGTGCCCCAAGCTGTTTGACACGCATCCATCATAATCGTAAAAATCGGATCCGGCAGTTGCAGTGGCACTCCCCGAGTTACCCACTGAATATCTGCCAAAGTCTGAATCTCTTGTTTTACTTGGTTCGACAAGACGATGTTCGTTTCGAGCGAATGAATCTTCACACTCCAATTCTGAGTAAAAAATATCTGGAGTGGACGAATGCGTAGGCACTGCATCTGAAAGAGATCCGCGGCGGCTCCGCACAAACCTATCAGTCGCATGAATTCTCTCGCTGTTATTACATCTGAGTGAAGACAAAAGCGAGCGTAAAAACTGACTAATTTTGCTCTGGGTAACGGCAAACGAACCAGATTGTTACCCTTGAAATACAAAGATACATAATAATAATATAATCCATTACAAAAATTTCGAAAAATAATTCAAAAGAAAAAATGTTTTGAAAAAATTTCAAGATGAGCCCAAGTTCCGAAAGGGGAAAACAGAATAAACATTCTGTTACTATGCTAAAAACTCCCAAGAAATTTCAGCAAAAAAATTTCAAAAATTATGCCAAAAGCATGGGAGATTAGCTAGGGGGGAATCAAGGAAAGGGAGAGAGGAAACACTGAACAAACAGTGGAGATTTCATAGCAAGAATGAAAACATCAGGCCATGCCCCGAAATTAGGGAACATGAAATAATTTTGCATAAAAATTATAAGTTACAGCCCTGAACACATCCTTCCGCTGTTTCTTCCTCTCATCCTCTTATTTCATCCTTGGATCCACCATTTCCTTCATGATTTTGTGTCTGGCATCATTCTAACTGAGATTATAAGCACAGATATCAGCGAGATGTTACTGATTGAAGGGCCAAATAAAGAATGAAGATTTTGCGCCAATTTCGGTACTTCCTTGACACTGCACATGCACAGTGGACAAAAATATGGAGGACCATATAGGACATAGATTTTTTGGATTTTGATGCAAGTTTTGGGGATTGGGGGGGGCAAAATTTGTGTTTGGCCCTGAAATTTTAAGAGTTAGCACCAGCTAAGTCTGGGTCATTGGTACAGTATAAAAATACAGAAATTCTGCCCTCAACAGAGAGGAGAAATCCTCTCCATACAGCCCCTCATTGACACCTAACCCCAATAAAAATAATAATATCCAAAAGGATAACATAAATTTATCAACCAAAAAATTTTTTGTCCGAACCGCACGGTACACTAAAATCAAGTGTGAACATGGAGAATATATAAAATACAATGAAAATTATAAATTCATAGCAATTTGTATATTTTTTATACTTACCAATGGCCCAGTCTAGCTGGGGCAACTCGAAAACATCTAGGGCCAAACAACTTTTGCCCCCCCAATCCCCAAAATTTGCATGCAAAACCGAAAATTAAAAGTCCTATCTGGCCCTCCATACATTTACTCTCCGCACATGCGCAGACATCAGGAAGTGACCGGAATTGGTGCCAACATCATTCTTTGTAAAAGAGAGTACTACAGAATAATTCAGCGGGGAGGTATGAGTGTGCACTCAAGGGAGGGCCATCTCCGTCTGGGCCATTGGTAAGTATAAAAAATGTACAAATTACTATGAATTTATAATATTTTTATACTTTTACCCAATGGCCCAGACTAGCTGAATCGTAAAAAGGTGGAGGGCCTAGGACCTCCGAAATAGTAGATCAACATAGATCCAATCCTGCAGTCCAAGATGAAAGGAAATTAGAATAACAAGATATCACGGAGATGGAATCCATCTCTGCGGGCCCTGCAGCAACTAACCGATGTTAGGTATAAACTGATGTGAACCGTAATACTAAAATATTTCAAGTAATAGGTAAAATCTGATTAAAATCCCTTCCCGGACACGAACTTGTCAGAAAAAAAACCCAAATTCTGAATAATTTGACCTTGAGGTCAAACTTCAAGGTCAAAGCATGGCAACCTTTGTACGCCACACGTCGTCTTGAGATAATCTACCCACATACCTAATATCAAAACACTATCTATTAAAGGAAAAAAGTTACAGCCTGGACACCAACTTGCCAGAAAAAAAAAATCAGAATAATTTGACCTTGAGGTCAAACTTCAAGGTCAAAGCATGGCAACCTTGGTACGCAACACATCGTCTTGAGATAATCTATCCAAATACCAAATATCAAAACCCTATCTATTAAGGGAAAAAAGTTACAGCCCGGACACGAACTTGTCAGAAAAGAACCCCGAATTCGGAATAATTTGACCTTGAGGTCAAAGTTCAAGGTCAAAGCATGGCAACCGTGGTACACGACACATCGTCTTGAGATAATCTACCCACATACCAAATATCAAAACCCTATCTATTAAGGGAAAAAACGTTACAGCCCGGACACGAACTTGTCAGAAAAGAACCCTGAATTCTGAATAATTTGACCTTGATGTCAAACTTCAAGGTCAAAGCATGGCAACCTTGGTACGTGACACGTCATCTTGAGATAATCTACCCACATACCAAATATCAAAACCCTATCTATTAAGGGAAAAAAGTTACAGCTCGGACACGAACTTGTCAGAAAAGAACCCCGAATTCGGAATAATTTGACCTTGAGGTCAAAGTTCAAGGTCAAAGCATGGCAACCGTGGTACACGACACATCGTCTTGAGATAATCTACCCACATACCAAATATCAAAACCCTATCTATTAAGGGAAAAAACGTTACAGCCCGGACACGAACTTGTCAGAAAAGAACCCCGAATTCTGAATAATTTGACCTTGAGGTCAAACTTCAAGGTCAAAGCATGGCAACCTTGGTACGTGACACGTCATCTTGAGATAATCTATCCACATACCAAATATCAAAACCCTATCTATTAAGGGAAAAAAGGTACAGCCCGGACACGAACTTGTCAGAAAAGAACCCTGAATTTGGAATAATTTGACCTTGAGATCAAAGATCAAGGTCAAAGCATGGCAACCGTGGTACGTGACACATCGTCTTGAGATAATCTACCCACATACCAAATATCAAAATCCAATCTATTAAGGGAAAAAAGTTACAGCACGGACACGAACTTGTCAGAAAAGAACCCCAAATTCTGAATAATTTGACCTTGAGGTCAAACTTCAAGGTCAAAGCATGGCAACCTTGGTACGTGACACGTCATCTTGAGATAATCTATCCACATACCAAATATCAAAACCCTATCTATTAAGGGAAAAAAGGTACAGCCCGGACACGAACTTGTCAGAAAAGAACCCTGAATTTGGAATAATTTGACCTTGAGATCAAAGATCAAGGTCAAAGCATGGCAACCGTGGTACGTGACACATCATCTTGAGATAATCTACCCACATACCAAATATCAAAACCCTATCTATTAAGGGAAAAAAGTTACAGCACGGACACGAACTTGTCAGAAAAGAACCCCGAATTCTGAATAATTTGACCTTGAGGTCAAAGTTCAAGGTCAAAGCATGGCAACCTTGGTACGCAACACATCGTCTTGAGATAATCTACCCACATACCAAATATCAAAACCCTGATCTATTAAGAGAGAAATATTACAGCCCGGACAAGTTTTGTTACGGACGGACGGATGGACACACGCACGCACACACGGACAAAGCGATCACTATAGGGCGTCCGCCTCGCGGCGGGGCCCTAATTAGGAATTACATGTATGTCTCTCTATACAGTAATAGAGGAGACATATCCTAAATAAGAAGCCCAATTTAAGTAATTCCTTATTCTAAGCATGAAGATTATGCTAATTAGGATGTAACGAGTTAAAATTTTTTAAGGCTGGTCTGGACTAAGCCCCAAAAATTAGGATGGCGTATCTGAGAATGAGAGAAATCCCCCACAAACATACGCAATACAATAACACTCCAGCTTGACTCCACTCCACTGCAGGATATAATTACGGACAAAACAGCTTCCTTCATAGTTACATACCTAACAAGCCAGAGAAGAGGTAAAAATCCCCCCCCCCCCCACCCCATTCTTCTGAAGGAATCTTCAAAAGAAAGAGGGGAGAGCTCTGAAATCAGTAAGAGCGGTACCTAAAACAATATAAAAACCTTAAAAAAGCACAGTATCTTTTTTGATTGTAATCCCAAGACAGCGGACAGAGCTGACCGAAGAGACCGCTGTATCCTCACAGAAGGCTTCTATGGCGTCCACAATGACAAAATTTAAAAATTAAACGAGACTTACTGTGGTTAAGTCGAAGTTCAATTGAAATTCTATGAGGCATAGAATTTCACAGAGGGATTAAATGAGATAATACTGTGCATGCATGAGTCAGTCTTTAACTAGTTTTCAGCATTATTCATGGCCAGAGAAAAAATAAATAGTAACCTGCAAAGGTAACGAGTTGGGTGGGAGGGAGGCATTCAATCCCTCTGAAATTCTATTCTTAAGCAAGGTAAGTCTCGTTTAATTTTTAAATTCTATTTCGTCATCAATTTCACTCCAGTCCTAAATGAGACTTGAAAGCAAAAAATGATGAAAACTGAAAACATGAGAAAGAAATAATCCCATGGAAAGTATCACTTACCAAAAAAATATATATACATGTACATATTGAAGCATGGAAGATTTTAGTGTAAAACTGCAGCTTCAAAGGCACTGGTTGAGCCCTTGACAGTTGATCGGCCATAGTACGCTGTCTGACCAACCAGCTTTCTCAAGTATCTGTTGGATTGGAACAGCATTGGCTTTTGCCTTTGACGTGGAAGCTCCACGCACACTATGTGATCCAAAAATATCTACATTTACACCTGACCTAGCCACAGTGTGAATCCATCTCGAAATAGTGTCCTGGGAAACAGGATGATGTGGTTTGATGTAGCTGATAAACAATTTTGTGGAATTCAGGCATAAAAACTTTGTTCGTGACAAATATTCTTTCAATACAGTATATACACAAAGCCTCCTCTCTGGAGGATAAGCTTTCAAGCTTAACACAGAAAAATCAACACCTGGTCGACTTTGCTTAATAAGCGAACTAATATGAAAAAGAAACTTTGACTTCAGCTTCTTCATATTATGTACAGATAATAAATGAATTGACTGGGCATGTCCTGCATTCGTAATGGCGATAAGCATGGTAAGCTTGAGGGTAAGATCCATCAGTGACAAGAATTTCACAGGAGATAACTTCTTCAGATAAGATAAAACTAAATTCACATCTCACATATTTTGGTTTTGTGGGCCGTAGATTAAATACACCACACAGAAACCGAACAACATCTGGATGAGAGCCAACTAAATGGCCATTGATCTGTATTCCCAGAGCAGAAAGAGCTCCGCGAATTAAATTTATTGAACTGTAACTAAATCCGGCATGAAATTCTCGAGTTAAAAAACTGATCACATGAACTATAGACGGTGAAACTGCAGTAATTTGTTTTTCACTACAAAACTGTAACCATTTTTTTAATATATGTTTGGTACTGCTGTTTGGTGCCAGTCCTCCAGGACGACAAGAAAATGTTGGAAGACTTCCGAGAAAACCCTCTACTTCTGTAGAGGTCCCAGATACATGGCAAGCTATTAAAGTTAATTTCTTTTGCACCACAAGTGGATGATTAATAGGCATGGACGGTAGAGTCAACACATCCTTCTTCATTGGAAGTAACACTGGTGTCTGAATTAATATTTTTATCATGTCCGTGAACCATACCTGTGTGGGCCACAGAGGTGCAATCACAATGGCATGTGTCTTGGCCATGACGATTTTGCGAATGCAGTGCCCCAGCAAACTGAAAGGAGGAAAAATGTATGTCAATGAGAACTGCCCCCAATTTAAACTAAAAGCATATGTGAAATGCGCAGTGGGATCCTGTTTCCACGCACAGTAAACATCCAATTTTGTATTCAATCAAATAAATCGACAACAGGCATTCCAAACTGGATACAAATTTTTTGAAAAACCCCTGTATCTAATTCCCACACCAGCTGATCTTTGAAATGGCGGGAAGGGTAATCGGCAGGATTTACTTTGCCAGCAATATAGGAACATGATAGCCATACATTATGTTCCACACACCAAGACCAAATGTCATTAGCAATTTTATTACATCGATCTGATTTACATCCCCCCCCCCCCCTCCCCCCCATACTAGAGATATAATTAACAGCAGTGGTACTGTCGGTTAATACCTTCACATGAGTTCCACTCAAATGTGCAGAAAAAGCTTGTAGAGAAAACAAAATAGAGAGCAATTCCAGTGCATTAATGTGGAAAGCTCTTTCCTGAAGTGTCCAACGACCCCCAGAGCGGATGGCTTGAAAAACAACCCCCAACCCTGCTGGGAGGCATCTGTCTGTATTGTGAATTGGGGATTTCCATGGCAAATCTGTCGAGACTGAAGATGAACATTGTCAAACCACCACTTTAAATCATTTTTCATTCCAACAGTAATGGACATGTTGGCCTCAAAGTCACCGTGATTAAGTTTTAATGCAGTGATCTTTTGTGTCTCAATCGCACGATAATGTAATTTGCCAAATTCAACTGCAGAGAAAGCAGCAACCAAGAGGCCAAGGACGTATGCAACCACCCTAATTTTTGCCTTATTGGAGGAAAATAACTTCCGACATTCAAAAGAAATATTATTCATTTTCGACAGGTAACTGAACAATCATTTGGTCAGAATCTATATTTCCCAAATATGTAATTCTAGTAGTGGGTGTCAAAACGGATTTTTCCATATTCACCATAAATCCCAATGATGACAACAAGTTTTTAGTCGCATCAACATTTTGAACACATTCTGCATGTGAATCTCCACATGAAAGGCTGTCATCAATAAAACCAGAAAGAGAATGTCCCAAATTTCAGAGCTGAGAATAAACCGGCTTTAATAGCTTCGTGAAATTTAAAGTTTATAGTAAATTTCCTTTCTTATTATACCTACCACAATTGTTTACTACAGGCTTGCACTACAGTGGAAGTCCCCAACTCAGATAATATACTCTCTATTTTTGTCTTTCCCAAGCAATTTGGGAAAGAAAAGTGGTGCAAAAGCACCAAGAAAAAATAAGCCAAAACTGGGTCGACTGCAACCGGCGCAGACCCAGTACGGGATGCTCTCTTCCAAGTACAACTCCACAACTTCCGTTGCCAGTGCGCATATGCGTCGCTAATGACTCATTCTTTTGAATCCGCCAACATTAGAGTTATGTGATCAGCGGGGAGGAAGGATTCTTACTCGTATAAGAAGACGGGAGGGCCTCCATGTAAACAATTGTGGTAGGTATAATAAGAAAGGAAATTTACTATAAAATTTAAATTTCTTATCAACCTACCCACAATTGTTTACTACAGGCTGAAGAGACAATAGGCTGGAGGGAATCGCATAACCAGCCCTACACATAACCCGAGGTCCCGAGGCTTATCAACCATAGCATCACAAACATTAGTAAAAGACAATGAAAGATGAGGCGTATGGTTCTGTGCGACGCACAGACAGAAAGGGCAGAAACAGCACGGAGCTGGTAAAAAGCTGAATGGCTGGGATAGACAACAGCCTGAGCCGAAGAAAGAGGGCCCGTAGGACAAAGGTCCTCTGTCGGCTCTTTCAACTGTCGCAGATAAATGGAGAAGGTAGCATTTCTCCAGAAGGCTGCCAGTATAACAACCGACATCACGGAGTTAGTAAAAGCCCCGAGAGGAAGACAATGCATGCACCTCGTGGCAGAAAAAACAATTGGTAATACAATCACCAGTAGCTAGACAAGCGGAAGCTGCACGAATAGCAAGACAAATCCATCGAGAAATGGATGCAGGAGAGATCTGGCATGTGAGAAAATGCATATCTATCCAGGATAAAGGCGCGAATGCCCCCCACCCCAAAGCAGAGCAGCGCCCAAGAAAGTGTCCATCTTGGAGTAAATTGCAAAGTCCTAAGCCTTTTCAAGGAAAAGAGCTGAACAAGCTTGGAGAGGCAAGGATGAGTGTCGAAACAATGCGGTACCACATATGAAAAAGGTCTCCGAAGCATGGACTTGTATCCATTGCCGGAGACCCCCAGAAACAAACATATACCAGAAACTCCGCAAGCGGTGTGATCGAAGGAGTGACAGAAGCAACAGAGTGATCGCACACTATCGACAAAAGAACCTTCTACTTAGCCACAGAGGCTAAACCAGTGGAGTGAGTGCCTCCTTGAAGAAAAAAAGCAACTCCACTGCTTGTCTCGAAAAACCACTACGGAGGAGGAGACAGGTCCTGATAAAAGACATGTGCGAAGGCACAATGAAGTTGGGTCAACTTGAAACCTCCTCGGGTGACTTTGGCAAAGAAAGTCGCGACATAGAGGGAGACATGCCGGAACCGCCACTAACAGAGAGCGGAGCAGATTGATCCACACCCACCGAGGCGACAGAGGTGTGATCGAAAGGATTCAACGACTGCAGGTTCATATCTGGGCGAGAACCTGAGGTGGAATCGGAACCGGCAGGAAAGCATAGCAGACAAGACCGTCCCAAAGGAGGGCCAGAGCGTCCACGGCGAAAGCCAGAGCATCTGAACACGGGGACACGAAAGTGTCCACCTGATGGTTCCAATGAGTCGCAAAGAGATCGATGGAACACCGCCATGTGGAGCATCCACTCGGTGGAAAAGAACCTGCCCCGTCGGAACAGGGAGTCGGCTAGATCGTTCAGACGACCAGAAATGTGACGAACAACCACCCCGGCATTGACATCCTGAGCGAGCAGTACAAGATCCCGAGCCAATTCGTACATTGGAACCGAGTGCGTGCCGCCCTGGTTCCAAATGTAAGCAACCACTGTCGAATTGTCGAACAACAGAAGGACCTGACGATTCGACAGGTGAGGGATCCACTGCCTGAAACTCGGAAGAAGAGCAAGAAGCTCCTTCTGGTTGATGTGTAGAGATGCCCGATCCTGGTCCCACATCCTGTGACGGGAAAGACCTAGAGGATCCAATGTCGCACCCCATCCGAGATCGCTGACATCTGCCGGCAGAACGCGATCGGACGTGGGTAAGTCCAACGGGACACCCAGCGTGATCCATCGAACATTCGTCCAGTGGAGAAGGTGAAGATAAGAGATTCTGGTAACTGAAGCACCAGATCCAGAGAATCGACATTCGGCCTCCAACGACTGAGCAGAAGGTGTTGGAGAGGTCTGACATGCAGCCGACCTAGAGGAATGAGATCCGTCACCGAACCGCAGAGACCGAGCAGCCGGAGAATACCCCGTACTGTCGCGGATGTGAAGCCACTTTGCTGGTTCATTCAGAGTCAGAGCAAAAGCTGAGAGAATCACAGCCCTGGCCTGGGGAACCGCCACGGTATTGAACTGAGTGCGGAAGGCCATCCCCAGATGACAAAACGACTGAGAAGGGACCAGATCCGACTTCTCCTCATTGACTCTGAATCCTAGCGATGTGAGCAAGCTCAACAGTGTCGACATCCAACTCCAGTGAGGCTGCATTGGAATGCCTCTGGAGGATATCGTCTAGATATGCCCAAGTAGTCACCCTGGATTGTGTGCAATGGAAGGCTATCACATGCGACATCAGTCGGGTGAAGACCCAAGGAGCCAGGTTGAGGCCGAAAGGCATGGCCTTCAACTGGTAAACTCGCACCAGAAAAGGAAACCTGAGATACTTCCGCGACACCCGATGAATCGGAACGTGAAAGTAAGCGCCTCACAGGTCGATGCTGGAAGCGAAATCTCCCTGGTGAATGGAACGGTGGACAGACCTGAAAGTCTCCATGCTGAACTTGGGAGCAATGATAGACTGGTTCAGGATACTCAGATCGATAACCGGTCGGAGGTCAGCCGCCCTTCTTTGGCACCAAGAACAGGTGGGAGTAAAACCCCACTGACTGAATGTTTTTGACGACCTCGATCGCCCCCTTGGCAAGGAGATTGTCTATCTCCGTGGACAAAAGCTCCCAACGTAAAACTTCTGAAGGAACTGTGGTTGGAAGAGGCACTCTGGACAGAGTGGGGTGCCTTCGGAAGGATATTCGCAATCCGGACCGAACAACTTCGAACACCCAAGGATTGAATGTGATGGTGGCCCAACTGTCTGCGAACTCTGCTATCCTTCCTCCAACCTGGACGAATCGAGGTGAGGACCTTCAGTTCGAGTCCCAAAGAGACCCGCAAGAGGAGAAACCACCTCCTCTACTGAATGAAGAATCCTGAGACTTCCCTCTAGCCTGCCGGCACTTACCCTTACCCCGTAAGTAAGAAGTAGAAGCGGTGGCAGAAGGATCAGCCCTTTGCTTCGCAGAGGAAGCAGAAGGGTACTTGTTAGGCTTTGAACGGTCCCTGCCTCCCCTAGAAGGCTGATCAAGCTGACGAAGCAGCAGCTAATCTTTGGAATGACGTAGGATGTCATCCCGGACCATCGACACGGAACACATGGAACAGTAGCGGACCTGCCAAAGAAGCAGAACGAAGAGCAGCACACAGCCCCCAGGAAGGGATCGGCCTGTGTCCAGTACAGAGTCCCTTCGAACTAGTTCCAAAACAGCCGTGTCACAGACATGCGTGTGAGTAAGATGCATGAGCGCCTTGGACAGCACACGCAAAGGAGCCTGTACATCGTCAAACCTATCTGGATGCAGATACGACGTCATAGGAGAGAGAAAGCATACCCAGCATTTCTCTCGGTAAGCCCAACATGGACTCCAGAGTCATCATAGGAATGACGGCTGACTTGGGCTTGGAAAGCCAGTGGGAATTGGAGTCCTGATCCAAAACCGTCAAAGTCTGGCAGACTGACGGATTGGCGAAATCGTAGTAACAATAACGCACCGGAGGCAAAAAGGTGTCAACCCTGAAGAACGGAGCCTTCATAGCCTTGGAACTCAGCTTAGAGTCCAATGCTGAAAATGCTTCAACCACCTGTACTGACTGGCATGGTCGAAGATGCCCAGAAGCAGGTTGCTCCACAGGCTGCAGGCGTGTGACCGATGATCGTGGCCTGGCTGACACTGTTGGCTGGTTTGATGGTTTGAGATCCGGAAGGAACCCAAACACAAAGTCAAGAGCTACCCCCAAGTCAGAAGACTACTGGCTCTCCACATCAAGGATGTCCGACTCCTCCCTGGAGTCGGAAGACACATAGCCCATCGTGGGCAAACCAGCCGATGCCAAACATGGTGCAGGCAGCAGGGGGATCAGAAAGCGGCCTGTTTCCAATCCCGGGAGGCGGCGCCATAGGGGGCGCCTGTAAACCACTCGCTACCTCGCTGGAAGCAACGGGAAGGCTCTTGGACAGAACCTGAATGAGTAAGGAGAGAGCCTCCCTAAGCTCACTGCCCGTACCAGCCGGTTCGAAATGGGAATGAACCAGCAAAGTGGCTTCACACCTGACCCTCATAATCAGCTAAGAGTCACGATCCTCCAATACACCCGAAGCGGGGCGACGGGCGGCAGCCGAAACATCTGAGGGCAGATGTGTATAGGGGTATGACACACCCCAAGGATCAACATAGCGGGAACTTGTGAGAGTTACTGCGGACCTCTGCGGGACAGAAGGTCCAGGCTGCACAAAAGGCGTTGGTCCCGCAAAACTGGCCGTGTGACCAGAATGAGTGGACGGAAAACGCCAATGACAAAACTGTGGTACTCGACGGGGCAGAGACCACAGTAGAGGGGCCGGCCGGCAGCCACTTCCAACTTCACGGAGTTGAAGTCAGGGAAGGCTGAGGCCGATACCTCCACATCTACACTCCTAAACACCGCTGCAGACCACTGCAGGTGTAAAACTACTGTGCTCAATGGCTGAGAGGACACAGTAGGGGGTTCAGTCGGCAGCCACTTCCGACTTAACCGAGTTGAAGTCGGGGAAGGCTGAGGCCGATACCCCACAACAAAACTACAGACATCCCTGAAGACCCTTGCAGGGATAAGCTGAGGCCAGCTAAAACGGTGCCCGATGACGTTGTAGACGGAACAGCAGTAGCAGCAGATACGACGGGAGCTGTTGGAACTGGCAGAAAAGGGGAGAGAGCCACCTAGCTCGGCCTCCAAATGAGGAGTCACAACCCTAGTGACAGCCTCAGATGTCGACTGGAGAGGGCGCATAGTCCCGGAACCGGATCTCTTCACCAGAAATCCAACAGCTCCTGCAGTATCCACCACGGTAAAAGAAACTGCACATCCCCCACGGAAGTGGAATAACTCTCACCAGACGTGGTCGAGTCGGGAGGCCTGAAACGACAGCGTTCCCCACCCCCCGTTGGTGCGGGCGGGAGGAGCTGCACATCCCCCACGGAGGGGCAGTAATTCTCACCAGACGTGGTCGAGTCAGGAGGCTCCGAAACGACAGTGTTCCCCACCCCCCTTGGGTGCAGGAGGGGCTGCACATCCCCCACGGAGGTGGTATAACTCACACCAGATGTGGTCGAGTCGGAAGGCCCCAAAACGACAGCATTCCCCCCACCCCTCGGGTGCGGGAGGAGCTGCACATCCCCCACGGAGGGGGTATAACTCACACCAGATGTGGTCGAGTCGGAAGGCCCCGAAACGATAGCATTCCCCCACCCCTCTGGTGCGGGAGGAGCTGCACATCCCCCATAGAGGGAGTATAACTCACACCAGACGTGGTCGAGTCGGGAGGGCCCAAAACGACAGCGTTCCACACCACCCGCGGGTGCGGAAGAAACAGCCACGAGAACGCACCAAGGCGAGGGCTAAAGGAACTGCCCTAAAGGAACCGAACCAGAAAAAACAGAGGTGGGAGCAGAAGAAGAAAAAGGTGAACTCAACAGATACAGAAAGTAGAACACCCTCAACTACGAGAGAAGGTGGCAGAAAAAAAACGGTGGGCACAGGACAGAACCCAGACAGCCGACAGGGACCGAAAAAACAGAAATTCAGCCCTCAACAGAGTGAAGAAATCCTGTTGAGACAGTCCCTGATTGACACCTAACTCCAATAACAATTAAATTTATCAACTGACAAAATTTCATTGTCGAAGTGCATTGACACGATGTCGAAAAAACATTCACGAAAACGGAATAGTAAATAATATACAATGAGAATGTGGTTGAAAATATTAACGAGAATATATAAAACACAGTCCTGTTATTATACGATCTTCACATCCATAATTCCAGTCACAGGAAAACCATTATCGACGAGTTGAATTATCACTGTTTCATAATGCATATGACGGAGACACATCCTTCACGTGTCTCGGATAAAAAAAAGAATGAGTCATTAGCGACACATATGTGCACTGGCAACGGAAGTCGTGGAGTTGTACTTGGAAAAGAGCATCCCGTACTGGGTCTGCGCCGGTTGCTCTCGACCCACTTTTGGCTTATTTTTTCTTGGTGCTTTTGCACCACTTTTCTTTCCCAAATTGTTTGGGAAAGACAAAAATAGAGAGTATATTATCCGAGTTAGGGATTTCCACTGTAGTGCAAGCCTGTAGTAAACAATTGTGGGTATGTTGATAAGAAATATCTTGGGCATAAAGCTAACCCATTGGGAAAACAAGTATACTGATAGATTTTGCCATCCCATTCAAATCTTAAAAACTTTTGATGTATTTTGGCAATAGGAACTGAATAATAAGCATGCCGCAAGTCAACTGATGCCATATATTTATTTTTGGAGACCAAACTTAAGGCTTTTTCAAATGTATCCATTTTGAAATGATAGTATGGGACATAAGTATTCAAATCTTTTAGATTTAAGATCAATCGATATTCGCCATTCTTCTTTGGGTGAATAAAAATGGGAGACAAAAACTGTCTTACATCAAAAGGTACTTTTTTTATGACCTGCATGGCAAGAAGTTTAGAAATTTCATTTTTTATAATATTGGATTCTTTAACATTGAACCCATAATGTGGAGGCGCACGTGGAGGACGTTTAAAAAATTCATCGTTGAAATCAAGATGACAATATTCAACAATGTCCAATATAAAAGCATCATCAGTTAACTTGCGCCATTCATGAACAAATTGTTTCAATCTACCCGCTTGAAATATAGTATTGCTTGCCTCAGTAATTAATTTTTCAGTGGAGGACTGGTCGACCCCCGTCAAGGGTAGTTTTTTGACTGACCATAGGTAGAAGTGGATGGACCATACTGGTAGGATTGAAATCCACGGTCACAAAAAGCATGACGAGCTGTTCCTCTATTTCTGCCACCACAAGGATTGAATCATCCTCTGAAACCCATTCTCTGGATTTTGTGACCTATTTTAGCACAATCTACAATTTCTTTAGCTGTTTTGGAGACATCATCTCCAAATAATTCCTTTGTGAAAGGTAACGAATGTGTGCATAAATGTGCATATTCTTCTTTTAAATCAGGCTTTAAGAAATCTCTGCGAGCCAAATTGACTTGTTTATTTGTGTGTCCTAATAATGCCAGTACGTCATTACACTCATCAATGAGATTACCAAACTTATCATGTCTTTTCAAAATCTGCCATTCGATTTACAGTTTTTACTAGAATTGCTTTGACAACAGACGTTTCAATATTCTGTAATTTTCTATCATTGGTTTCAGCCGTCGCAGAAACAGCGTCCCATATTAAATGATTTGTTCGGACGACTACGAGGCTCTCACAATTGTAAGGTCATTATTTTCATCTTTCACAAGTTCAGCATAACGGTCCTCGTCAATGCCCTTTCGAAATAACCCTGTTACATTTGATGCCAACGTGTCATCAATATCAGAGTCACAGTGCTCTTGAGTTTTAAATCTTTTTGACATGGAAAAAAAATGACTGTTTTCAGAAGTGTCATCATCACTTTTTCATTTTTGACCTTTTGACCCGCCAGCAGTGCCGGGTGGAAATGAATCATCAAAATCTTGATTGTAATCAGCATAACTGTCATAGTCATAATAGAATTCATCTTGAGGATCAGTTTCCTCGAATGATGTTTTTTCAAGTGCTGACATTCTCAAGCATATGTTAGTCATTTTTTGATCTAGCATTTGAAGAGTCATTTGCAAAGCCTTTATGGCTGAAAGAATTTCATTTCCGCCCTCATCAACAGGAGGCAAGTCTTTGGAAGAAACAGTGGTCTTTTTCCCTTTTGAACCTTTTCCAGAAACAGAACCGGTTTCGGAAAAAGAATAGCACCACGTGCAAGAAAAATATGTATCATGAAATTTTAGACAGTATTTTCCCACGTTTTCCGAGGTGTATTAAACATATAGCTCATACTTCTGATGAGAAGAAGGCATTAAACCACAACAGCAGCATACGGCGAAGAAAGGCGACAATGTAAGCAAACTTCGTTTGCACTCAAACACAAACACAACCGACTCCAACAGAAGCATGGAGCACACTGACTCATGTATGCACAGTACTATCTCATTTAGGACTGGAGTGAAACTGATGAAACTGATGATGAAATAGAATTGTCTTGACGCCAAAACATATCTCAGCCTATCTATGCACTCACGGACGGAGTAACCGCTTCACCAGTCGAGCTAGCTGCTGGCAAGAGATTAAAACCCTTAACAAAAGGTCCTAACTCTTGCAATCATGAGCAGTACAGCTAACTCAATGATCAATGGAGCACGACGACGGTAGCACACTTAGAAGGGTGTCAGAATATCATCACCATGTTCATGTTCCTCTGAAAAAGAAACTGACAAAATGAATTATAACGTGGTGAGAGGCCTGGCCTCAGAACCTCACCGCCAACAACGTACCTTGACACCCTTCTCCAACATTAGTCACCCCAGTGAACACAAGAATGACAAGAGTCTGCAGGAGTGTATGGAATAAAGTCAATATCAGCCCTCCAAACTCCACAATAAAATATATAATTAAGATACATGAATAATAGCAATCAAAATTAAATTCAAAATATTTTTTGGAAAAAAATTTGTTTTGGAAACAAAGGGAACATTAAGAGACCAAAGGCATCCCAATAGAGCCCAAGTGTGGACAAAATCCAAAATTATTTAGCTACACCACCGGAATAATAATCCATCTACAGTAATAGAATATGAAATACTACCTATATATGAGGACGTTGTCAATGTAAACAACGTCAATGAAAAAAACAGAAACAAGATATCAGGCACACAAAAAGGCCCAAAGTCAGAAACCAATTTAAATGCTACCAGATGCAAAGCTAGATCTTCATATGAAGAAAAAATGATACATCAGATAGAAGATGCAAGACTAAACGACCTAACACTCCTAGGGTGAGGACGTAACCATGGGGAAAAACAGAATAAATATTCTGTAATACATGTTAAACTCCCAAGAAATTTAATAAAACATTTCAATGAAAAATAGCCAAAAAAAAAAGCTTAAGAGTTTAACAGGAAGGGTTCATGGAAGGATAAGGAAAGAATTCTTAACAAACAGTGGAATAATCATTATCAAAAATGATGAGTTTTGGGGCCAAACAAAGAATGATGTTGGCGCCAATTCTGGTCACTTCCCAATGGCTGTGCATGCGGGGAGAGTGAAAGTATGAAGGACCAGATAGGACTTTTAATTTTTGGTTTTGCAAGCAAAGTTTGGGAATTGTGGGGGTTCAAAATTTGTGTTTGGCCCTTGATAACTGAGTTTGCACCAGCTTGTCTGGGCCATTGGTTTATAGTATAAAAACATGGCCAGCGATATTCACAAATAAGGGGCTGAGAATTTTAATGATTAGCCACATTTATGGGCACGAACCGAGTCTCAAAATAATTTTCCTCGTAACTTCGAGTATTCAGCAGGTTACTCGACATATGTGCAGTTTATTTCGATCACAAAGCCCTGCGCTATTCGCGAACTGCACAAACCTAACGCGTACTTCCGGTCAACTTTTCCACATGTTCTCAAGCGCACGGATACCGGAGGGGATCATATTTCTATCAAATAATTAGTGCCTTCTGCAACTTTCTTTGTTTTTGGTCTATAATTGGTAACATTCGCGGATGCGGTCAGCCAAATCACTGTAATATATATTGTCCAGCGCCAGCAAGCCCGTCCTTTCGCCACCTTACTTCATCTGGTATTGGCTACACCGCTCTTCAAGTCTTTCAACAGTTCAGTTTACGCAAGAAAAATTTGTTTGCAATTGTAGTACGTTCGTTCCAATTTGCAGGTGAGTTACTTTTCAATTATTGTACCTCCTACTACATTATTATTATGGTCGGGAACGCCACTCCGGTCAAGGTTTTAGTGATGGGTAGTTCCTCTATCGCCCGGCTGGGCCGTTATTTATGACCGGAGGTGCGTTTCCCGTACCGGGGTGACTTCGCCCCTCCCCTCAGGTTGACCACATTCAAGGGTCGGCCGGTGGTGTGCCGCTTTCAGGGCAGGGGCGGTTCGACAGTGCAAAAATTGAGATCTCTGGACTTTCAAATACTCAATGAGTTTAAGCCTGATTTGGTGGTGTTACAAATTGGTACTAACGATCTCGCTGGTATTCCAGCCGAAACGGTCGGCAGTTCAATTGACGATTTGGCCTCTGAATTGCTGACGCAGTTCGGGGTTCAGTCGGTTTTTGTTTGGCAGGCCTTCTTTCAAACAAAAGTGTCTACCGCCCCTGGCCGAGTGAACGCCCTGTCTGTGCCAGAATTCAACCTTCGGGTCCACAAACTAAATTTGTATTTGGAGCACGTCCTTCCAGCAACTTCTCTGGCTCTCCATTTTTGGAAGCACAGGAAATTTCACAGTGTTGCATCACAATATTTATGTGATGGGGTTCATTTCAATGAGAGGGGTTTGGAACGTTATTGTCGTAGTATTCGGGGTGCAATATTATTTTTTCTCAACAACTTTCTCCCTCGCTGTTAAAGGGTGTTACATTCGGGTTGCACTATTATTTTTTCTCAACAACTTTTTCCCTAGCTGTTAAAGGGGGTTACGTTGGACCTCCACTGCCACCACAACCATACAAAAAAAATAAAAAAAAGAAAAGAGTATATATTAAAGTTAAAAAAAAAAAAAAAAAAAAAAAAAATTTACACCAACTAAGAATTACATAATTGGTGTTTATCTGTCGACATGAATATGGTCTCTCTGGTGTGTATGTCGAATAATAGGCTCATTCCCGGCACTATGTGCCTGGTTTGTATTGTCCAATTGATCCCTCGGGATGGCAATGAGCTCATATTCTGAGTTGCACAGCCAGGTGGTTTGTTGATACTGAAGTACATGTGGTGTCTGCTATATCTATAGATCTATATCACGCCAATCGTAACACAATAGACAACACAAACAAAAAAAAAAAAAAAAAAAAAAAGACACAGAGGTGTCTTTGTGTGCCCAGGTGTTCTCTTGATTTAGAGTGGGCTTGTTTACCCTCGTGATTTTGAGGGAGTATTGACTCATGGGCGGCCCCTTTTTTTCTTGAGGCTGCCAGTTTGATGTGCCTCTGGCCATTGTCATGTGTGGTGATGGATGTGGTTGGCCTGTCTTGCAGGTAGATGGGTCTCACTCACTGATGGTTGCTTTCAACCAGTGAGATATCCTGTTTTTTCCCCTTTGACAGCTATGGGTATACTAGGATACCGGTCATAAATTCATGTTTTTTCCAAATTAAATAGCAATTCACTAACTTGGATAAGTTTTTCCTGGCATTTTCTGTTCTTTGTATGTTTTTGTCTTTAAAGTTGGTTCACTATAGTCAAAGATTGTTTCAAGCATTGCTTTGTGCATCCAGTAAAATCTCGCCCTGCACAAATTCACAATATTTACCCCACCACAGCATGGGTTGATTTCGATTTTCAAAATTGATTAGCAGCTTTCCAACTTGGCTAAATGTAGCTTGGCGTCTCCTCTTAGTTACCTTATTTGTCATGTGCAGTTGATTAAGCTGTAGTTGTGAATTGACCGAAAGCTGCTATGCTACCCACCTGACATCTCCGGATTGGCACGAATTGTGCTGGCCGGCGGCGTCTGCTGGATTGCAATCTTTGCATTTCCTATGATCATAATTTGAGAACATTCAGGGCGCGGTTCTATATTTTGGTGGGTGGGGCATGCATAGCCGACCCCTTAGCTCACTTATCTCATCACCTCCTTCTCTTGGTTTTTCTTTTTTCTCTTTCAGCATGCCATCAAAACGTAAGCAGTCCCAACTTCAGGATGGCCTTTCTCAGTCTTATCAGCCTCGTAGCAGCAAACGCACACCTCGTTCGACACGTCAGACCACAGGAGACAGTGCGACCCCTGTAGAGAGTGGAGCAGCTGTAACCACATCGGAACCTGCAACCAGGAGTGCTCCGCCCGACATTCCCAGTACTGGTTCTGCACCTTCTGCCAATGACTCCATCACCGTCACACTTCATATTCCAGCATCTCTACGAGCGACCACATCTCTGGATGATCAGGTTTCTGAGGCAGTGCGGGATGCCTTACAGCAGGTGCCAGGTAATTTTCTTTCGCAGGGTCATTCTTCCCGGGACTTTACCTCTGTTGCCTTAGGCCCTTCACCACTTGTACCACCACCGGGTGCCGCAGACTTATCACCCATGCTGCCAGCATTGCCGGCATCAGACTTTATCTCTACTTCGCTGCCATTGGCTGCGAATGTGAATCCTAAACTCAAAGCCCAGATTTGGGCTCGAGAGTTTGTCAACTTGGCCACCTTGCTTCCACAGCACTCCTCTGGTTTGGAGACTCCATACTCATTATCAGTGGATGCTTCTCAGGGTACTCCCACCATAATGTGGGTCCCTAAGGCCCCAAAGGCTCTCACATCCTTGCCTCAATGGCTGAGTGCCTTTGAGGTCTTTATGACGATACACATTGAGAAATTTCCGGAGGACGCGGCTGAGTTATTGAAATACCAGTCCAATATCCACCACTTGGCAGCAATTGGTTTTGACTGGTCTTTCTATGACCAACAATTTCGGTTGCTCAGGCAAACGCAGTCACAGCTAAAGTGGGACCACTTTCATTGGGAATTGTACATGCGAGCAGCTCCCGGGGGAAGTGCTCCCAAATTTCAGAAGTCCCAGAACCCTACACCCAGGGATCGTGGTCAGGGGCGACGGGGTCATCGTTTCATCCCAGCTGGCTATTGCTTTCGTTTCCATAAAGGGGGTAACTGTGAGGGTCCCTGTAGGTACTCCTACAGTTGCTTCAAGTGTCAACAGGGCCACAGCTTTCAGAAATGTTCCTTTCGTTTCCATGGAGGTTCCGCCTCCTTTCGTGGGAATGGGTTCAGAGGTCGTGGACGTTTTGGCAAGCCACCCTCAGCCTCCACCAGTAACCCCAATTCTGGTAAATAGACTTGCTACGTTTCTCCTCGGTTATGACCCCACTCTGACACGGACATTGATTAATGGCTTTACTTTTGGCTTTCGTTTAGGTGTACAAGGTTGCCCGGCTCCTCGCAAGGTTTCAAACCTGAGATCGGCCGGTGACTACCCTGACATCCTGCAGGACAAAATTATGCAGGAGGTTCAGGCGGGACGAATGGCGGGCCCCTTTTCACAGCCGCCCCCTTTTCCAAATTTGGTTTTGTCCCCAATCGGTTTGGTACCTAAGAAGACCTCTGGGGAATTTCGCATGATTCAACACCTGTCCTATCCTAAAGGTCTCTCGGTTAATGATCTTATACCGGCTGAGTGGTCAACTGTGTATTATGACACGATTCAGGATGCCATTTCCACCATTTGTCGCCTGGGGCAAGGGTGTTTCCTGTCAAAAACTGATATCAAGTCTGCCTTCCGACTGTTACCCATTCACCCTCAGGATCAGCCCCTCTTAGGTTTCATGTGGCAGGGGCAATATTTTTACGATAAATGTCTTCCAATGGGTTGCTCGTCTTCATGCCAACTTTTCGAGTTGTTCAGTACCTCACTTCACTGGATCGCAGAAACCAAGTGTAAGATTTCACACATCCTGCATGTGCTGGATGACTTTTTATTTGTGGCCCCCACCCCGTATGGATGTCACCAGGGTCTGCATGGGTTTCTCAAGCTGTGCAGCCATTTGGGCGTACCCATCGCTGAGAAGAAGACAGTCCTTCCTTCCCAGTGCTTGGTGTTTCTGGGAATTGAGTTAGATACCCGGGAGATGTCCGCCCGTCTTCCATCCGACAAACTCTTGAAATGTCGGTCCACGATACAAGATTTCTTACACCGTAAAAAAGCCTCCTTGGTCGAGTTACAAAGTCTCATTGGCCTTCTTAATTTTGCATGCATGGTCATCCTGCCAGGGCGTGTTTTCCTCTGTCGTCTCATTAATCTCACGGTTGGTTTGACACATGCACATCATCGGGTCCGATTGACCAAGGATGTCAAAGCAGACCTGCACATGTGGTTGGATTTCCTGTCATCCTATAATGGGAAAACTCTTTTTCTGGAAGACCAGTGGACAAAAAGTGATGTCCTCTCTCTCTACACCGATTCCGCTGCATCATGTGGTTTTGGCAGCATTTTTGGGCGCTACTGGTTCCATGGGACTTGGCCTCCACATCTCAAAAGTATGAACATTGCTGTTCTGGAGCTGTACCCCATTGTGTTAGCCCTACACCTTTGGGGAGGGTACATGAAGGACAAACGCATTTCATTCCTGTCTGATAATGAAGCCGTGGTGTCCGTCATCAACTCCCAGACTTCAAAAAATCCTTATCTTCTTAAACTCCTTCGAGCCCTGGTCCTTGTATGTTTACGAAACAATGTGCTTTTTCGAGCCAAACATATTCCTGGGAAAACCAATGTGATGGCAGATCATCTTTCTCGTTCGCAGGTGGCAGCCTTCAAGGAGCTTGCACCAACATGTTACCAAGAGCCAACAGTAATCCCACAGGAACTGGAACTTCAGACCTTATTACAACTATGACCACCTTGTTGGATAATGCTCTCACTCCGGCCACCAAGCAGTTTTACAGTCACACAAGGGACAAGTTTACCCAGTTTTGTTCCCAGTTCGGTATCTCATTCCAGTGGCCGATCAAGATTCACCTCCTCTGCCTTTTTGTGTCTCACCTATTTCACGACAATTATTCCTCAAAATCCATCACATCCATGCTGTCGGGCCTTTCCTATTTTCATAAAATGAAGTCTATGCCTGACCCAACACAAGCCTTCTTAGTCCGCAAGCTCTTGGCAGGGGTGCAGCGATTACGACCCTCTTCCGACTTGCGGATGCCTATCACTGAATCAATACTGCACAGGTTAGTGGATTGTTTGGCTCATTGTTCTCATAGTGCTTATCAGTGCAGTCTCTTTCGTGCGTTGTTTACCACAGCTTTCTACTCGTTTGCCCGCATCGGGGAACTCTGTCCCCCTCAAACCTCCAATGCGGGGAAGGTTCTGCAATTATGTGATGCCCACATTGGACCCAACTCGGCGAGCCTTGCCTATCGGGATTTCAAACATAACCTGCAGAAAAAGCCTCATTTGATCACCACTGGTGGGACCCATTGTCCCATTGGTCTTTTACTATCTTATCTAAACCTCAGAGGTACCGCTGTGGGTCCCCTGTTTGCCTTCCCGGATGGCTCTCCAATTCTTCGGAAAGATTTTACACGTACGTTAAATCAATGTTTATCTTTTTGCGGTTTAGATCCCAAATTTTTTAAGGGCCATAGCTTCCGCATTGGTGCCGCAACCTTGGCGGCATCACGGAACTACAGTGACGCACAGATTAGGCAAATGGGTCGCTGGCGATCCAATGCTTTCAGGGCTTATATTCGCGCCCCCGCGCTTTCATGAACTCGGGCTTGGGCTCGAGCATTTAGGGCACTACATGTAGTTACAGGGCGCTATTAATTTTTTGCATTTTCAGTACACCTCCTGCTCTGCGAACGCTTTGCAGCAACAGGTTTGATTCACCCAATTCCTCTGTACCTTTCACTCTGTCATAGGAGCGGAGTGTCACTTGGATTATTGTAATATCCGTTTGCTGTGGCTGCTGCTGCTTTTGTCCCCTGGGTCGGCTTGGGCTCGACCTCAGGTTTACGTAAAACCCGAACGAGAGGGGGACCTTTCACCTCCCAACGTGGTCGGCTTGGGCTGGACCCGAACATTCACTTCCCTCATGGTCGGCTTGGGCTGGACCGGCAATCTGCTAGTACCCCCCTTTTTACTTGAACACCTCCCCATCTGTCTTTCTCTGGTCGGCTTGGGCTTGACCTGAGGTACCATACTTCAACACACTGTGCCCTGCCCAGCGGCATCAACCGCCCTCATGGCATGGCCTTTGCAGCTTCCTACAGGAGGTGTCCGCCTCCCCTGCCTGTAACACACACCTGTCACATCTATCCTTGCCCTTGGCCTCCTGGGTTTACTTATGCCCTCGTTATGCCAAACCTCCTTCCACCAGCAGCTTCGGGTTGGCGGGATGGTGCCCCCATTCCATTGAGACATTCCATTGGGTTTGCTTCAATGCAATGTGGACTCCATCTTTGGCGGATCATCGCCTACCTTTGCTCTACCTACGCTTTGTTTAGATTTATGTATATTATGTATCATATTAATCGGGCACACTGCTCATTATCATAACGAAAAAACAATTTGTATCATTATTTTTCCTAGTTATCAAATAAAAATGGCAGTGTGTCGAATTTCGCAAACAGTGTTCGTACTCCATCTTTTAGCATGTTCCTCAGTAGAGCAAACTAGCTCGCTTCTGGTGTCATCCCTTTCTCGCTGTTGCAGGGTCTGTTCCCATAAATAAGGGGCTGAGAATTTTAATGATTAGCCACATTTATGGGCACAAACCGAGTCTCAAAATAATTTTCCTCGTAACTTCGAGTATTCAGCAGGTTACTCGACATATGTGCAGTTTATTTCGATCACAAAGCCCTGCGCTATTCGCGAACTGCACAAACCTAACGCGTACTTCCGGTCAACTTTTCCACATGTTCTCAAGCGCACGGATACCGGAGGGGATCATATTTCTATCAAATAATTAGTGCCTTCTGCAACTTTCTTTGTTTTTGGTCTATAATTGGTAACACTCGCGGATGCGGTCAGCCAAATCACTGTAATATATATTGTCCAGCGCCAGCAAGCGCGTCCTTTCGCCATCTTACTTCATCTGGTATCGGCTACACTGCTCTTCAAGTCTTTCAACAGTTCAGTTTACGCAAGAAAAATTTGCCCTCTGCCATCCCCATCATCCACCAAGTTTCCTTATCTTGTCTTAATTTGTTTTATATATGGCGGAACATCGCCTACCTTTGCTCTACCTACGCTTTGTTTAGATTTATGTATCATATTAATCGGGCACACTGCTCATTATCATAAACGAAAAAACAATTTGTATCATTATTTTTCCTAGTTATCAAATAAAAATGGCAGTGTGTCGAATTTCGCAAACAGTGTTCATACTCCATCTTTTAGCATGTTCCTCAGTAGAGCAAACTAGCTCGCTTCTGGTGTCATCCCTTTCTCGCTGTCGCAGGGTCTGTTCCCATAAAAATCGCCAATTAATTTTTTATCTCAAAAACATAGGTTATGACCCCTCTTTGGAAGTTGAGCTTGTTCCAATGAGGGGTCATAGCCTACGTTTTTGAGACAAAAAATGAAAAAAATTAGTTATTAAAGAATTTTGTTTGCAAGTGTCGTCTGCTTTTCATGTTAGGTAAAGGGTTAAATTTCTAGCCATATTATGGGGAAAATAAATCAGGCCTAGAAATAAGCCACAAATGATCGTTTAGGTTATGTCAATTGTAAAATACATGAATGGACTACAGCTTATGACAAAGTAATGCTACATAACTTAATTAAATTAATAATCTCACTTGTTTTCTCAGAATGACATGACAATCTTTCAGAACTTTCTCAACTCCTTCTGTTTCTAAGGCTGCACAGCATACTGGTAAACTGGTAATTACTGGTATTGAGAATGATAACAGGTGAAAACTGGTGTAGTACGATATCTTCCCCCCTTGTATATCTTCCCCCAGGGGAAGATAAACTAGTTTATCTCCGCCCCCCCAGTCCCTCCCACCCCCCCCCCCCCCCCCCCACAGGGAAAGATAAACAAGTGCAACGCCAATCGCAGGAGATCAGACTCTAGTCCCCCACGGTGGATGGTCTGTTCTATAAAACATGCAAAATAATTTTTAGGCCTGTTGGACCTTTAAAAAATAAGTTGCACGTTATGAAATGGATAAAAGATTTCAACAAGTGGGAATTGAAGTCCTCTCTCTCCCATCATGTATCTGTTCTCAGTCACCTACCATTTAACAACAGGAACAACAATGTAATCATTCCATATTGCATTTTTATTAAAAAATTATTGACGTGCATCATCCTTCTATTATGTGTCACCAATGGTATAAATATGAAAGTACAGTCTTGAAGCATCTATCTATTAGATACAGGTGGTAACCGTAAAATAGGAACACAAAAAAATCAATGAAAATGGTCGTCCTTTGGCCATTCTAAAAAAAATTTCCAAAATATTTGGATGTGCATCATCCACCTAGCATCTTTGACCAATGTTAGAAATCCTCCTAGTGACGTGCATCCTCCTCCTAGCATCTCTGACCAATGTTAGAAATCCTCCTAGCATCTCTGACCAATGTTAGAAATCTGAAAGTAATAGCTTGAAACATGTCTAAGATACAGGTGATAACGTCAAATATGGCAAAAAAAATGACAACAAAAAGGTCTGTCATTCAGCCATCTTGAATTTTTTTTCCAAAGATTTTGGCCATCTTGAATTTTTAAAAAAAAAATTTGACCTGCATCGCCCTCCTAGCATCTCTGACCAATGTTAGAAATCTGAAAAGTAATAGCTCAAAATATGTCTAAGCTACTGGTGGTAACTTCATTTATAGCAAAAAAATAACAAAAATGGCTGAAAATGTTGAAAATTTAAAACAAATATCTCAAAACATCTCCAAGATATGGGTGATAACGTAACTTGAGAATGCAAATGAAAGTGTCAATGACACTGTAGCTTAACTTGTGTGTTGTGTTTGATGAAAAGGATAATGTTCAATGTTTATGAAAGGATTATGAAATAAGACAAGAATTGTGATAATTGTGAATATGTTCATTTCTGTTCCCTGTATGTTATGTTTATGATAAAAATAATATGAGGTGTACACTGTACTAAAGATCTGAGGGGTGGGTTAATATGACCTCACAGTTAATATATGTGGCCCTCACAGTTAACATATATCAACAAAATTACAATGAAATTATTCCAAAATGAGTCATCCTATCAAGTTACATTAAAATCCCTTAATAAATATGGCCTGTAGACTGTGCTAAAGGTTTTCGGGCTTCGGGCCCCTGTAGCCGTCAGTTTCCCAATTGCGTCCAAAGGGGACGTTCTCATCTAGACATTATATGAAGTCAACCTACCAAGTTACAATGAAATCCCTCCATAAATACGACCTGTAGACTGAGCTAAAGGTTTTCGGGCTTCAGGCACCTGTAGACATCACAGTTGACCAACCACGACCAAAAGGGGATGTCATCATCTAGGCATTATATGGAGTCAACCTAACAAGTTACAATGAAATCCTTCCATAAATACGACCTTCAGACATGCTAAAGGTTTTTGGGCTCGGGCAGCCATCAAGGCTGAATAATCATGACCAAAAGGGGACGTTCTCATCTGGACACTATTTGGAGTCATCCTACCAAGCTACAATAAAATCCCTTCATAATTATGACCTGTAGACTGTTCTAAAGGTTTTCGGGCTTTGGGCCCCTGAAGCCGTCACAGTTGCCCACTCGTGTCCAAAAGGGGACGTTCTCATCTAGACATTATATGAAGTCAACCTACCAAGTTACAATGAAATCCCTTCATAAATATGACCTTAGACTGTGCTAAAGGTTTTCGGGCTTCGGGCAGCCATCATGGTTGAATGATCGCAACCAAAGGGGACAATCTCATCTGGGCATCATCTGGAGTGATCCTGCGAAGTTACAATGAAATCCCTTCATAAATATGACCTGTAGACTGTGTTCAAGGTTTTCGGGCTTCGGGCACCTGTAGCCATCACAGTTGACCAATCACGACCAAAAGGGGATGTCATCATCTAGGCATTATATGGAGTCAACCTAACAATGTTACAATGAAATCCTTCTATAAATATAACCTTTTGCCTATGCTAAAGGTTTTTGGGCTCGGGCACCCATCAAGGCTGAATGATCACGGCCAAAATGGGACGTTCTCATCTTGACCTTATTTGGAGTCAACCTACCAAGTTACAATGAAATCCCTTCATAAATATGACCTGTAGACAGTGCTAAAGGTTTTTGGGCTTCGGGCACCTTTAGCCATCAAAGTTGCCCAAACATGTCCAAAAGGGGACGTTCTCATCTAGGCATTATATGAAGTCAACCTACCAAGTTACAATGAAATCCCTTCACAAATATGACTTGTAGACTGTGCTTAAGGTTTTCGGGCTTCGGGTTCGGGCAGCCATCATGGTTGAATAATCGCAACCAAAGGGAACAATCTCATCTGGGCATCATCTGGAATGATCCTATGAAGTTACAATGAAATCCCTTCATAAATATGGCCTGTAGACTGTGCTCAAGGTTTTTGGGCTTCGGGCACTTGTAGCCAACACAGCTGACCAATTACAACCAAAAGGGGATGTCATCATCTAGGCATTATATGGAGTCAACCTAATAGGTTACAATGAAATCCTTCCATAAATATGACCTTTTACCTATGCTAAAGGTTTTTGGGCTCGGGCACCCATCAAGGCTGAATGATCGCGATCAAAAGGGGACGTTCTCATCTAGACATTATTTGGAGTCATCCTACCAAGTTACAATGAAATCCCCTCATAAATATGACCTGTAGACTGTGCTAAAGGTTTTCGGGCTTCGGGCACCTTTAGCCGTCACAGTTGCCCAATCATGTCCAAAAGGGAACGTTCTCATCTAGACATTATATGAAGTTAACCTACCAAGTTAGAATGAAATCCCTTCATAAATATGACTTGTAGACTGTGCTAAAGGTTTTCGGGCTTCGGGCTCGGGCAGCCATCATGGGTGAATGATCGCAACCATAGGGGACAATCTCATCTGAGCATCATCTGGAGTGACCCTAAGAAGTTACAATGAAATCCCTTCATAAATATGACCTGTAGACTGTGCTCAAGGTTTTCGGGCTTCGGGCACTTGTAGCCATCACAACTGACCAATCACGACCAAAAGGGGATGTCATCATCTAGGCATTATATGGAGTCAACCTAACAGGTTACAATGAAATCCTTCCATAAATATGACCTTTTGCCTATGCTAAGGTTTTTGGGTTCGGGCACCCATCAAGGCTGCATGATCGCGATCAAAATGGGACGTTCTCATCTAGACATTATTTGGAGTCATCCTGCCAAGTTACAATGAAATCGTTTCATAAATATGACCTCTAGACTGTGCAAAAGGTTTTCGGGCTTTGGGCTCCTGTAGCCGTCACAGTTGCCCAATCACGTCCAAAGGGGGACTTTCTCATCTAGACATTGTATGAAGTCAACCCACCAAGTTACAATGAAATTCCTCAATAAATATGACCTGTAGACTGTGCTAAAGGTTTTTGGGTTTTGGGCTCGGGCAGTCGTCACGGTTGGAAGATCATGCCCAAATGGGGAAATTCGCATCTAGACATCATAAGGAGTCATCCTACCAAGTTACAATGAAATCCCTCCATATTAAACATGACCTGCAGACTGTGCTAAAAGTTTTTGGGTTTCGGGCTTGGGCAGCCATCATGGTTGATAGATCATGCCCAAAAGGGGACGTTCTCATCTAGGCACTATACAGAGGCATCTTACCAAGTTACAATGAAATCCCTTCATAAATACGACCTGTAGACTGTGCTAATGGTTTTCGGGTTTTGGGCTCGAGCAGCCATACCGGTTGCCCGATCGCGACCAAAAGGGGACGTTCTCATCTAGACATGACCCTAAACCTGCATATGAAATTTCGTGACGATCAGACAAGAACTGCGGGGTGTAGCCCGTGTAAAGGAAAATGTGAACCGACGTCACAGACTTCCGCACGCGTGATGGCAATAGCTTATCTTGACTATGTCAAGTTAAGCTAAAAATGAACAAACATGGCCCGGCCATCTTGAATTTTCTTTTTTAAAAAAATTTTGATGTGCATCATCCTCATAGCATCCATGAACAATGTTAGAAACCTGAAACGAATATATTGAAACATGTCTAAGATACAGGTGGTAACATCAAATGAAGCAAAAAATGATGACAAAAATGGCCACCGGTCGGCCATCTTGATTTTTTTTTCAAAAAGATTTGACGTGCATTGTCCTCCTATTATGTGTCACCAATGGTATAAACATGACAGTACAGCATCGAAGCATCTATGAGATACAGGTGGTAACATAAACTAAGATACAGGTGGTAACGTCAAATATAGCAAAACAATTACAACAAAAATGGCTGCCATTCGGGCATCTTGATTTTTTTTTTCAAAAGACTTTGGTATGCATCCTCCTCCTAAGATGTCTGACAAATGTTGATACCTTAAAACTAATATCTCAAAACATCTCTAAGGTACGCGTGGTAACGTAACTTGAGAATGCAAAAAATGATGACAAAAATAGCCGTCGGTCGGCCAACTTGAATTTTTTTTTCAAACAATTTTGACGTGCATCATCCTCATAGCATCTATGAACGATGTTAGAAACCTGAAGCAAATATATCAAAACATGTCTAGGATACAGGTGGTAACATCAAATGAAGCAAAAAATGATGACAAAAATGGCCGCCAGTCGGCCATCTTGAATTTTTTTTCAAAAATTTTTGACGTGCATCATCCTCCTATTATGTGTCACCAATGGTCACCCCATGGACATATGATAGGGACCATGCACATCAAATGTGGTTCAATTTGGCCCAGGGGTTTAGGAGAAGTCCATAATGTAAAGTTCATGCAGACAGAAGGACGACGGATAACAGACAGAAAGAGACCACTTGGGCACCATCTGACTTTCAGTCAGGTGGGCTAAAATTGTCCTTATTCCAATGATGGATCAAAAGCTATGTTTTCAAGACAAAAAACGAAAATTTTCATTTTTCATGAAATATTTTTTGTAAATATCATCTGCCATTCATGTTAAGAAAAGGATTAATCTATCAAACACAAACTTTACCTTTGCTTTGGAGATGGAGATTAATGTTACTGAGATGAAAAAGACAAGGATACTCACCACCGATTAATTCTGGACTGGCAAATCTTGACATGGACAACAAAAAAATTTTCTGTATGATCTGTTGGTCCTGAAATTCAACTTGGTTGAATTTGTCCAATATACGCTTTGCACTGTTCTGACTGCAGCACATATTATCAGAATCTGAGTAATTGACAATAACAATCTTGTCTTTCTTTTTTTTACATAATCCTGAAATGAAAGTCAATGCAGTTTTCAACATTAAAAATCACACATCTGTTTGTTTTATATTTTATCTTATACACTCTTTCTGTACGAAATGGGGCCTCTGAAAAAATGAAACAAGAGCTGCCAAGTGGAAAGGAGCAGTCACCTGATAAAAACACAGATTCTTCAGGAGATTTTTGAAGATTTCAAAATAGTCAGTTGCCAATTATTGATAACATATAAAATGGCAACTGCTAGAGTTTGGGAAAAGTTCTTTGTAAGGGTGTGGGGAGGGGAGGATGGCTCCAAAATGTTACATAACAAATATGGAATAATTTGGAAACAGTGGTTAAAATGGACGTGACTGAAGTAATGAGCTTGGAGCAAGCCTTCAGTCAACAGTAAGCATTGTGTAAGGTAGGAACAAGAACCGTTCATTGAATCATTTGTTATGGATCAGATAAACTTAAACGATAAACTGTCTGTGATCTTGACCTTGAAGTTATGACACTGGATCAAAGTTATGACATACCCTTAAGTCATAAAGAATCATTGTGTGAAGTATGAATAAGATCTGTTCATTGAATAATTTTTTAGAATCAAAGTTAAAATGTCAGATCAGATGGACAGATGGAGATTAACCCTTTACCCAACAAATTGCCAGCATCCACCCACGTAATATGCAAATTCAACAGCGGAAAAAATATTATTTTTCGAAAAATATAGACAAAAAAAATATCATCTGACCCCTCTTTGGAACGAGCTCATTGAGCTCATTCCAAAGAGGGGTCACATGATATGGTTTTGTAGAAATGTTTTGAAAAAAATTAAATAATGATATTTAAAATAATAAATTTTGAAATCGTCTGCGTTGGGTAAAGATTTAAACTAAACTTATGAGGGAGCATAAAAATGGAAATAATGAAAATTAAAATTGTTTACCAAATTTTGTTTCTTTATATACCTACCACACCAACACAAACCCAAGGCTGTGCCTTGGGAAAGCCTGAAAATGTCAAAAAGAGAACTAGACTAAGGCATGTTCCCACACAGCACGTGGATGCAGGAGGTTGAATCGCAAACAGTGATTTGTTACTCGTACATGTACAAAGTCTGTAAGACACATATGATGCCCCCGCAAATTCTACCATGAACATTAATTTTCATATGTATTTCAAAATACCTAAAATTGGACTATATTTATGTAGCACAATATCTCAAAGTCTAGTAAATCATAAATTTAGTGCCATGAACCTTTGAGTTTGGCACCTCTATAAGGTATAATTAATTCATAATATATTATATTAACTGGTTGAGGACGACAATATTTCTCGTGGCCTGAATATAAATTTGTTCATCAAAATTGTTTTTTTTACAAGTTATCGAAGAGTGCCCACAGGTCTGGGTTTTAACCACAAACTTTAAGCAAAATTATAAATACATTTTTGCCAAAAGAAAACACACAACAATTTTCATTGGATAATTGTGGTCATCAAACTTCACCTAGAGACATGTACTGAAAAGAATTGAAATCCGTTAACTTTTGTTTAAGTTATGGCATAAAGAAAGTTCAGACAGACGGACAGACTGACAGATGGACTGACAGATAGATGGATGGAGCAAGCTCAGTGCTATATCCCTACCTTGAGGGAGGGGATAAAAAGTAACAAAGTATGTGGTAGAAGCATAATTTGAAATTTAGAGAAACTAAGTTCAAAAAGCAATGCGAAAAGGGTTAAATTAATGCCAATATTATTTGAAACCACTGTGTACAGCTGCAGTAGACCTTGCCCAAAATGAAAAAAAGAAATGACGTTGTAACAGAGTGTTTGGAGAATGAAAGGTAGAACCTTGGAAAGCAGAACTTTAATCCAAAACTTTAAGCTGGGAATACTAAGTATACCTGATTGGCAAAAAAGGGTTAAATATTTCCTAAAACAGATAAAAGAAATCATTGATGTAAATGGAATCATTAAGTTGTACTGACCATGCAAGAAATAGAGTAAGAAAGTATGTGGCAAAGTCTAATTTCAAATACAAAGAAAGTAAGTCTGAAAACATGTTTAAAAGGGGTTAAAATCATGCCGATATTAATGAAAATCACTGTAGAAATGTTCAGTAGATAGTAGACATTGTCCCAAATAAGAAACAGTGATATTCCATTAAACTGTTTGCTGTTTGAAGAATTAAAGGTGTCATTTCAAAACAGCCCCACCCCCTCACCCCCCCCCCCCCCAAAAAAAAACAACTTTAACCTGGAGGTTGTAAGTTAAATTGCCATATAAAAAAGTGCTAAATATTTCCCAAAATAACATGAAACATAAAAAAATAAAAAACATAATGAGAATGATAGTCAATAGTAATGATTCAAAAGGAAAAAAAAAAAAAATGTTTAAGGTGGACTAAAAAACTTTAACCCAAACTCCAAATGTTAACAGACGGACAGACGAAAGTCATGACTAAACAGGAAAAAAAAAACAAAACACTTGAACCTTCAGTAAAAAACTTTAACCACAAACTTTAACCAAAACTCTAAATGTTAACAGATGGACAGACAGACAGACAGACAGACAGATGTACAAAAGTCATGACTATAGCCCTCACTGTAAACAGTCAGGCTAAAAAACATAACTACCGTATTTGCTCTATGTATTGGGACAGCTAAAAATAATTAATTTCACAGGTGTCCCAATTCTTAGAAAACGTGAAAAACAATACAACCTGACCCAGTTTGGATGCTCAAAGAAGTTGTGTGTCATTGTGGTAATTTCGTTTTACATCAAGAGTACATTTGTTAATAAAAAAAATTTAAAAAATAATCAGCATTTCGTTTTTATTACTTACTGTGTAATCCCCTCTCTCTTGTGAGAAGATAATTCAATAGAATGAAAACTTTACACAATGAAAGAATTCAATCATTCACACGTCGGCATGCATCACTGGCCTGTCAATCACATGGCTGAAAACGTATTGTTTTCATTACAACATCAATCACGTTGTCATTGAAAAGTGTCACAGGTAAGTGGAACAGCACAAGCGGAATTTTGTTTTAATTTTTTGTGATCAAATATTGAAATAAAGAAATCAAAGTGAGTTGTTTTTATGGTCTTTGTTGATTAAAAAATCAAAATAAAGAAATCAAAGTGAGCTGTTTTTTTTTATTGTATTTTGAGTTTGTTTTTTTTAAAGTGCCTTGGGGTGTATAAAGGCTCTGCTGGAAGGAAGACTGTCATTCAGTTTTCAGCATGGACAAGTTTGTTATTAAGTATAAAACAGCAGAGGAAGCCCGGCCAAAAGTTATTTTGAGCCCCCCCAAAACAGTACTAAAAAGAGCAGTTGGGCGGCCCCCTAAAAGAAAGCTAGACAACACTAATGATGACATGGGTAGATCCCCTAAGAAAGCTGCAGTGGACATTGATGGAAAACCGGAGAAAGTCACTACACAGCCAGAGGATAGCCAAATAAGTTTGGAATGTGATCTTTTGAAGGACAGCATCGAGAACATCGCTGTGAAACGTGGCCATTATGTAAGCTTTACCATGAAGGAAAAGAAAGGGGCTGTGGATATGGCGAAGCTGATCGGCATAAGGCAAGCGGCAGCTAAACTGAAAATACCAAAATCATCTATAAGCCGTTGGTGTAAAATTAATTTCACACAAACCAGTGAGGAGAGAAACAAATTTGGACATTTACATAAATCTGGTCGGCCTGTAACTTATGGTGAAAACGTTGACGATAAAATCGCCGAATGGGTCCTAGTGCAACGTTACTTGCAGTTGCCCGTGTCAGTTGAAGGGCTCTGCACCTATGCTAGGGTTTTAATTAAGTCCGAGGAAGGAGAGAAATCCACAACTAATGACTTCAAGGCCAGTTTTGGTTGGGCAGTCAAATTCATGAAAAGACACAATCTAACGTTAAGAGCGAGGACGACAATGGCACAACGGCTACCAAAAGATTTGGAGGAAAAAACAAAAAGTTTCCTTGGTTTCATCAAAGAAAGGAGAAAAGAGGACGAATTTGAGGATGACTTTATAGTCAACATGGATGAAACCCCGGTATATTTCGATTTAGTTCCAAACAGGACAATAGATAAAGTTGGTGCACATTCCGTGCGTCTCAGATCCACCGGCTCAGATAAGAGACATTTAACACTTGTACTGGCAGTTACAAGTAGTGGCAACGTCCTCCCGCCAATGATTATATTCAAAGGTAAACGTGAACTTAAATTAAAATCTCCACCTGGATGTATTGTCTGTGTGCAGCAAACGGGGTGGATGGATGAGGAACTGATGGTGAAATGGATCAAAGACATTTTAGTAAAGCATACAAAGAAGGAGAGGGCACTTTTGGTCATGGACAGTTTTCGGGGACACCTCACAGAAAAGGTTAAGAAAACATTACGTAGGAACAATGTAGTTTCAGCAGTCATTCCCGGGGGCTGCACGTCCAAATTACAACCCCTGGACGTTAGTATAAACAAACCTGTAAAGTGTGACTTAAGGAAAAAATGGGCAGAGTACATGTCGGAAGAGACCCAAAAAATATTGGAACAGAAAGAGGAGAGAATAAAAGCTGCAGACAAGCAAACAGTGGTTAACTGGATAGACTTTGCAATTGAAAATTTAAAGAAAAAAAAAGAACTCATTCAAAGGTCATTTAAAGTGTGTGGCTTAAACATTCATTTGAACGGTGCTGAAGACCAGCTTGTTGGAAAAGAGGCTTGGCTGCCAGTGGAAAAGCCTTTTGACACTCTTCAAGAACTTTCTGAGGCATGTGAATCTTTTTATAATGATGATGATATGATCTCTGTTGACCAGGCAGTACGTGACTTCTTCGACTCGGACGGTGACGAGTCATGTGATGAACTTCCAGATGGAAGTGAACAGTAGTTTTTTCAGTATTGGTTAATCTCAATCTCAAATTATCAGCAGTGAAATTTTACGAGTGTACAGGTCTACACATCTGTTGAAAGTACCCCCCCCCCCCCTTTCCACACTATGGCTGAAATACGGCATTAATGAAAATAAGTTGCAAGATAAATGCAGAAAAATTTTGTTCCCGTTCTTCTTTCAATGATTCATTTGATCAATGGCGGTGAATCAGTGAAACAAGAACGGAAGCAAAATTTTCCTGCATTTATCCCGCAACTTATTTCCATTTGACAATTTGAGAATGCACTGATCTATCGTCTGTTGAAGGTAAGACGAAACCAGTACCGTAACCCAACCAATGAGCAAACCAACAATTGTCCAGATACGACACAATCTTTCAAGTTATTTTGTTTGAACTGTATTTCTACTCGAGTTGACACGTGGTCATGTCCAGCTGGTACCCCCCAAACATGTATTTTCACACCTTTTGTTTTCTTTGTCCATTCAATGTGTACAGTATAGCCTGTTCGTGTACAACGCAGGCACATTATGACTAAAAATGTATTTTAGGTACCCCATGACGGTGACGAGTCATGTGATGAACTTCCAGATGGAAGTGAACAGTAGTTTTTTCAGTATTGGTTAATCTCAATCTCAAATTATCAGCAGTGAAATTTTACGAGTGTACAGGTCTACACATCTGTTGAAAGTACCCCCCCCCCCCTTTCCACACTATGGCTGGAATACGGCATTAATGAAAATAAGTTGCAAGATAAATGCAGAAAAATTTTGTTCCCTTTCTTCTTTCAATGATTCATTTGATCAATGGCGGTGAATCAGTGAAACAAGAACGGAAGCAAAATTTTCCTGCATTTATCCCGCAACTTATTTCCATTTGACAATTTGAGAATGCACTGATCTATCGTCTGTTGAAGGTAACCCGAAACCAGTACCGTAACCCAACCAATGAGCAAACCAACAATTGTCCAGATACGACACAATCTTTCAAGTTATTTTGTTTGAACTGTATTTCTACTCGAGTTGACACGTGGTCATGTCCAGCTGGTACCCCCCAAACATGTATTTTCACACCTTTTGTTTTCTTTGTCCATTCAATGTGTACAGTATAGCCTGTTCGTGTACAATGCAGGCGCATTATGACTAAAAATGTATTTTAGGTACCCCAGTAGCTGTTATTTTTCTAATCACATTTTACACCGTTGTTGACAAATCAATAAAATTTGAAAACGCAAATGTTGTTTTTCTTTATCTCTGAAACCCCTTAGCCTTCTGTGGCATTCGGAACCCCCGATGCTTTTATTTATTGAAGGGAAATGCATACCGCAACATAAAATAACGCTCGCGTTATTTTAAGTATCAGTATGCACTTTTCATGTCACGCCCAAGAGGAAATTCTCATCCTACAATAAAACAGTGGATTTGGCTTCGCCTTTACGGCTTTTGTTGGCTAGAAATTACCCCCCCCCCCCCCCCCCCCCCCGCCCAACCTCCACACCACCCACACACGAAATACCAGGGGTACTCGATTCGTGAAACAGACCAAGCATTTGGAATTTCCAGATCGGAAGTGTTTTAGCAGTGAATTGTGGGACTTGTTTTAACAGTGAATTGTGGGACTTTGGGGGGATTTCCCAGGATGTTGACAAACAACGTGCTTTCACAGTTTCAGGTTCAGATGCAATGTTATGTTAAATGGACATTTCACGACTGTAAATATGAACACTTGGGAATGGACTTAAAAATAATAAAAACAACACAAATTAGTATGTATTAGTATGTATTATTAATATGTGTTATCAATCTTTATTCTTCAAAAACAGAAACTTACTTCTAATATTCGGCATCTTGCATCGTTGTTCAAGCGACCGCCAGTGTCCCAATATTTAGAGTATAAAAAAAAATTATTTTTCTCGAAAAAATGGGTGTCCCAAAACATAGAGTGTCCCAATACATAGAGTAAATACGGTATTCACTGATTATATTAGCAAAAATATCTGTACACATCCTTCGAAAGTAAAAGAAAATTTTTAGCTTCAAACCTGAAGTCTTGACAATATGCACAACTTTGGTATATGTGTATGCACACCTTGACAATATGCATACCTTTGGTATGTGTATATGCACATCTTTAGCAGGGACCAGCCGTAAGGGCGACAAGGGCGAACTTGTCGCTGTTCTAAGCCCAATGTCACCTAGAAAAATAGTTGGGGCGATTACAAGTCGCTCCCAAAAAATTGGCCAAAATGAGGAAAGGCTAACTGAGTGATCCAAGGTTTACATAAAAACAATTATTTTCAAGAATCGAATGTGCTTGAGAGTGATAAATGGGCATTTTCATTCGTCAAATAAGCAACCATTTATTTGAAATCACAAGAGAATCAATTGTCCATTGTCGCTTATTGCGGATTTTTTTTTATTTCTATTTTGTTTGTTTCAGTTGGAACTTCAAGTGTCAAAACGAAAACAGGTGACTTACGCAATTCAACAAAATAACCCAGTTTGAAAGTAGGTTACGTCGCTTAGGATGCTGAAAATTCTCTGTTGAAAATGTATACACAACAATCGTATTTTCTAACACTGTATTTTTATTTCGTTTTACTGATGACTGTTAACTGTTGGATAGTCTATTCCCAGAAAAACACGAAAGGAATTGAACACGTGAAAAAAAAGCTTTAGTGATGACAAGAAAAGCTTTGTACAGGGCACAAGTGTGCATATGAACGATCTTGGAAAAAGTACCTTCCAAGCAACCTTCTTACATCTGGTCCTGTTCACACTTTCAGACTTAGGAAATTATTAGCTTAGAAGACTTTGGTGAGAGGCAACCACAGGAGGGTGCTGGGGGGATTGGCATGAAGAAGAGGGGAGGGGTCATGAAGGAGAGGGCACTAATGAATAATGGAGGACCACGAGCTGAAACTATGAAGGGGCGGTAGGGGATGGTACATAAATATTCTTAATTTTCCCCACTTGCCTATGAACTCTCCCTACTTGACTCTGCAGTCTCCCTATTTTTTCTGAAGGGAGACATAAGGTCCCCCTAAAATTCCCCCTAGGATGGTTCCTGATTTTTAGTATATGCATAAATATACTGTGAAATGAAAAAAAGACCTAACTCGATAACTGTGAGAGGAATTGGCTGGACAGATCATGTATCAAGTACATAATATGCAAATTTTCACAAAAATTTACTTGGTTCAACAACCTGTAATTTTGTAAAAAATTGAAACAAAGTGAAAGTGATAACAATATGCACACGTTTGGTACATGTATAAATACCCTGAAAAATAAAAAGGTTCTAGCTTGAAAACTATGGGAGGAGTTTGCTGGACAAATTATGTACATATACTCTATATTTGAAATTTCACTAAAATCCACTTAAGTTTAACAAACAGTAATTTTGTGAAAAATTGAACAAAATCAAATTCCTTGCAATAAACATACCTTTGGTATTTGTTTAAATACCCTGTAAAATAAAAAGGTTCTAGCTTGAAAACTGTGAGAGGAGTTAAGCAGACAAACCTTGTACCCTATATGTGGAAAGATGAACAGACAAGGGATGAATGGACAGCTGTAAAACAATATGCTCCATATTGTTGTGGGGACATAAAAACTTGGCTGAACCGAACCATGGATGAAACTGCATGGCATTCACTGCCGATTGACGAATTCCCACCAAACATGTCATTCTTTATTTTGTCTAGATTATGCATGTGAACAGAACAGTCAGAACTTTATTCGAAGAATGCAGTTATGTACAATAAAATGAAAACTATGAAAATTAAATTTTTTTCAGTAAATTTTGTTTCTTAACATTCCTACCAAATTTGTTTACAATTGGCAGTAACATTAGTGCAAGCCCTACTTTGGAACAGACAAAGGCTTAATGAACTTTAAAACAAGATGTCGAGCAAGACCAGTGCTTGAAAGGCCAGGTACTCATCCCTGCACACCTCCTGCATTCACTGAGCGTACATTCAAACTACCATGACGTCAATTCCGAATTTTTACCAACAAGAAATTTTGTGATTTAGCTGGGAGGCAATTGGTGTTTGTGCAGACAACTTTGTTAAATACCAATGAAAGTGTCAATGACACTGTAGCTCAACTTTGAATATGACAGGAATTAGTATTTGCTGTGACCAGGTCAAAAATAATGAATATGACAGAATCAGTAGTGCTGCCACAGTTAAGACTTTTTTCTGACCGGTTAACCAGCATGTTTGACCGTGGTTAACCATGGTTAACCGCATTTAAGGTACCTATATTTGTAGTGTGTTCTTGCTTCAACTGTAACTATTATATCGGGCCGGCCAATGTTATTTACATTGACCATAAATAATAATAAAGAAGTATTCTATTTAGTCATTGTTGTTCAATCGCCCATGTGTTTACATCAGTGCATGTACCGGAAATCAACAGGTTTGTGGGGCCAATATGGACGAAACCATAAAAAATACAAAATCATCAAAATAACAACGAAAAAATAAATAACACATTAAATGTTTGCCACCAATACCTGGAGAGACGTATTTATTTATTCCATGAACTCCAATTCACTGATGTGTAATGTCCGGTTATAAATTACGCACACGTGCACCAGGTATGCACCAGGTAAAGTTAGTTTCAATAGCACCAACAATGCTTAAGTGGGACAACAATTTGAAAATAATTTGCGCTGTAACCTGCGCATTTGTTGTATTTTTAATGGTTTTTCCAGAACATTCTCGCGTTCTGGAAAAAACAACTTAATCACAACAACTGCGCAGGTTACGGCGCAAATGGTGTGCTGATTCTGAAACTATGAGGTTTCAGTCACAAACGAGCGTTGGATTTTCTTGACAGGGATGAAGACATTGAGGTAATAAACAAACAACGAAAAACAAATAAATGTGAGTATTTTTTAAATCTTTAATAATAATTTTCCTTTATTCTTTTATCTTATTCACCACGTGGTAACTCGTGAAAACTTACCTATTTCCGTTGCATCCCAAACTGCCCCAAATTGGCAAAAGGTAACTTGCAACTAATTCTTTTTGACTGCATATATTTAAAAATGGGGGTGCGACTTATACATGGGCTTTAGGCAAAAGGGAGGAATTCCAAGTGTGAGTTTGGGGTGTGACTTATACACGGACATATACGGTGAGTATAGTGAATGTAAGGTTAACTGGTTAAAACATTTTCTTGATCGGTCAAAGTTTTAACCACAGGTTATCCGGTTATCCGGATAACCGCGGTAGCACTAAGAGTCAGTATTTGTGGTGACCAAGTCAACAATAATGAATAAGAGAAAAAGGAGTTTTGTTGTGACCCCGTCAACCATAGTAAATCAAGTACAAGGTGACAGCAATGGTCTAAAGAATAGGACATAAGTATTATATGTGATGCATCCCATGTTAGTAAACATTCACACAAAAATTTATTCAAATCAGAGCTTTCATATAGAAGGTCTGAGCAAAAAACTGAATGCACAAAATTTTGTACAAAATGGCTGCTGGTAGCCATCTTGAATTTCGGACTGGACCCCAAAACACTCGTTCTCGTCCCACGGTGATAACAAAGATATCCATGAAGTTTCGTAAAGATCGGTTCATAAATACGGCTTCTAGCCCGAGCCGTATTGGCATTTGCAGTTACAGTGCTGAAAGTAACACTAAATAGATCAAAGTTAGTCTAATTGGCATAATTTATGCACGAGAAAAAAACCCGTATTATATGTGATGTATCGCATGGTACTAAACATTCACACACAAAATTATTCAAATCAGCGCTTTCATATGGAAGTTCTGTGCAAAAATCTGATTGCACCTAATTTTGTACAAAATGGCTTCCAGCGGCCATCTTGAATTTCAGACCGGACCCAAAAACACTCATTCTCGTCCCATGGTGATAACAAAGGTACCCAAGAAGTTTTGTAAAGATCGGTTCATAAATACGGCCTCTAGCCCGAGCCGTGTTGACAGCACGATGGACGGACAGACAGACAGACAGATGGACAACAGTCCATGACAATACCTCAAATTTGGCTTCACCAAAGTTGAGCTAAAAATGAAAGGATTCTGACTGGTAGGTCTGAAGAAGAAGATTTTTAAAGAAATTTCCTCATATTCCTCATATTCCACTAAGTTAAAATTTGGGCTTCCATAGGGCTCCCATAATATCAACCCAGGGATCCAATTTGAAAAAAGAATCTCACCCCTCTAGAGATGTTGTATACCGAATATGAAAGCATTCTGACTGCAGGATCTGAAGAAGATTTTTTTTAAATTCCTCATATTGCACTCAGTTGATATTCAGGCTCCCATAGGGAGTCAAAATATTTACCCAGGTAACCGATTTGAACAAACCTGAAACTGACCCACTTCGAGATGTTGTATAACAAATATGAAAGGATTCTGACTGGAGGATCTGAAGAAGACTTTTTAAGAAATTCCCTCATATTGGACTAAGTTAAAATTTGGGCTCCTATAACGGAGATGAAATATAAACCCACTGACTCCATATGAACAAACTTGCATCTGACACCCTTAGAGATGTTGTATACCAAATATGAAATGATTCTCGTTGGAGGATCTGAAGAAGAAGTAACAGGGAGCCCAAATATAAACCCAGGGACTCAATGGTCTGAAGAAGATTTTTAAAGAAATTTCCTCATATTGCACTAAGTTAAACTTATTTTGATTCCAGATATTAACCCACGGACCCAATTTGAACAAACTTGAATCTGACCCTCCTAGAGATGTTGTATACCAAATATGAAAGCATTCTGACTGGTGGATATTCAGAAGAATATTTTTAAAGAAATTTCCTCATATTGCACTAAGCAATATGGTTTGGCTCCAATGGAAAGCCTAAATATTAACCCAGGGATCCAATTTGAACAAACTTGAATCTGACCCTCCTGAAGATGTTGTATATACCAAATATGAAATGATTCTGACTGGGGGATCTGAAGAAGAAGAAACAGCAAGCCCAAATATAAACCCAGGAACTCAATTTCAAATTTCAACAAACTTGAATCTGCCCTGTCACCCCATCCCCCCCACCCCCACCCCCACCCCCAATATATACCAAATATGAAAGGATTCTGACTGATGGAGCTGAAGATGGAAGAATTTTAAAGAAATTCCCTCATATTGCACTAAGTTAACATTCAGGCTTTCATAGGGAGCCCAAATATAAACCCAGGTACTCGATTTGAACAAACTTGAATCTGACCCACTTGGAGATGTTGTATATTAAATATGAAAGGATTCAGAGTGGTGGATCTGAAGAAGAAATTTCCTCATATTGCAGTAAGTTGAACTTTTGGCTCCAAAAGAGAGCCCAAATATTAACACATGGACCCGATTTGAACAAGCTTGAATCTAACCCTCCTGAAGATGTTGTATACCAAATATGAAAGGCTCCGGACCAGTGGATCTGAAAAAAGATTTTTTTTTTTAAATTTCATCATATTGCACCAGGTTAAAATTTGGGCTTACATAGGGAGCCTAAATATTAACCTTAACCTAAGGACTAGATTTGAACAAACTTTAATCTGACCCCCCACACCCCCAAGATGATATATACCAAATATTATAATTTTTTTTCAATTTTGGAAAATAATTTATGGATGCTATTAGAACAAGTGTTTGACCACCGAGGTGGTATTAGTCCCCTACGGCGCTTTTGTGACATAAGGTGTTTTTGTCACAGAAGACGCTAGAGTATATAAGCATCTTGGATTTTTTAAAAAAAATATTGAGCGTGCATAATCCCCTCACAACCCTTTATCCATGTACCATATATAAAAGGCGTAGCTTGAACCATGTTGGAGGGAGGGGTGGTAACATAAAATAGAGAAAAAAGCTTAAAAAAACACAACAAAAATGGCCGCCATTCTGCCATCTTGGATTTTGAAAAATAAATATTGACTGTGCATCATTCCCTCAGAACCATTTATCCATGTACCAAATATGAAAGGTGTAGCTTGAAGCATATTAGAGGGAGAGGTGGTAAAAACAGACAGACTGACAGATGGACAGACAGACCGATGTTAGATTTTAAAAAAAAAATATTGAGCGTGCATAATCCCCTCACAACATCCTTATTCCATGTACCATATATGAAAAGTGCAGCTTGAACCATGTTGGATGGAGTAGTGGTAACATAAAATAGAGAAAAAAAGCTTAAAAAACACAACAGAAATGGTTGCCATGGCACCATCTTGAATTTTGGAAAAAAAATATTGAACGTGCAACATCCCATTACAACCCTTTATCCATGTGCCAGATATAAAAAGTGTAGCTTGAACCATGTTGGAGTGAGGGGTGGTAACATAAAATAGAGAAAAAATGCTTAAAAAACACAACAAAAATGGCCGCCATGCCACCATCTTGGATTTTGAAGAAAAAATATTGAATGTGCATCATCCCCTCCCAACCCTCTATCCATGTGCCAAATATGCAAAGTGTAGCTTGAACCATGTTGGTGGGAGGGGTGGTAACATGAAAATAGAGAAAAGAAGCTTAAAAAACACAACAAAAATGGCCGCCATTCCGCCATCTTGGATTTTTAAAAAAAAATTTTGAGCGTGCATCATCCCCTCAGAACCATTTATCCATGTACCAAATATGAAAGGTGTAGCTTGAACCATGTTGGTGGGAGGGGTGGTAACATGAAAATAGAGGAAAAAAAACTTAAAAAACACAACAAAAATGGCCGCCATTCCGCCATCTTGGATTTTGAAAAAAAAATTTTGAGTGTGCATCATCCCCTCAGAACCATTTATCCATGTCCCAAATATGAAAGGTGTAGCTTGAACCATGTTGGTGGGAGGGGTGGTAACATGAAAATAGAGAAAAAAAAAGCTTAAAAAACACAACAAAAATGGCCGCCAAGTTGGATTTTGAAAAAAAAATTTTGAGCGTGCATTATCCCCTCAGAACCATTTATCCATGTACCAAATATGAAAGGTGTAGCTTAAAGCATGTTGGAGGGAGAGGTGGACGGACGGACGGACGGACGGATGGATGGACGGACGGACGGATGGATGGATGGATGGATGGACGGACGGACGGACGGATGGACGGACGGACAAACGGACAGACAGACGGATGGAGTGCAATCCTATAGTCCCCTTACGGTTCCCGTAGGGGACTAATAATGCTCCTTGTGAAGCCCCCTGTGGGCGTGGCAACTTTATTTGAAGAAATATCAAATTTGGTTTAATTTGGTCCAGTGGGTTAACGAGGAGAAGTCGATAATGTAAAGTTCATGCCGAGCATATGGACGATGGACACAAAGTGATCACTTAAGCTCCCCCTGTCTTTCAGTCAGGTGAGCTAAAAACAGCCCGCCCACATGCAATTTTACAAAAAAGTGACCTGAAAAACAGATCTTTGTGAGGCCTAATGTTGATTTAGTTTGGAATTGTTTTTATATCTGTAACCAAAATGGCATGGACTTCATTATAAAAAATGATGACCTGGTCAGAGGGTAACACTGCAGATTGTCTCCCAGAGAAACCATGACGTCCCGAGGCGAAGCCAAGGGAGACAATGGTTCCAAGGGGAGACAATCTGCAATGTTACCCTCTGACCAGATCATCATTTTTTTTATTATACCGAATCAATTTATATTTCCCAGGAACATATAAAATACCAATTGTTTGTTTGTTTGTGGGTGGTGAACGTCACATATTTATGCACCATGGCTAATCGTGACACAACATGGAGATGAAGTCAAGTTTAGTCAATCGTTGATCAACATGTTGCCCATTTTAGAGGACTTTCACCCCAAGCATTGGTGACTGGGTCCTATTTTACTAGTAAAGCGGAACTGGTTTACCACAGTAAACAAGTGCTGCTTACTTCCCGGGGTTCCCACGGGGATATAAAATACCAATAAAACTTCTCTGGTTAGGATGCATTGCAACAAGAAGTTAGTTTGACAATAGTATTTAAGGCATAACCAATAACAGTAAACAAAATAACATTTCTTCATTTCACACTTTTCACTGTTCTGGTAGTAGGGCTTCACGGTATTGGAAATTGCAATACCAGTAACGGTATTGAAAAAAATACTGCGGTATATAAGTAATAAGTTTCAGTTTTGAATTGAAAACAAGTCTCGTGACACGATAAAATTAAATTCTTTTAAATGACAAAATAATTAAGCATTCTAGCCAAGAATGCATAATTATTTTATCATCTAAAAGAATTCATGATTAAATTATTAAATAGGCTTCATGTTCAGCTGTTGCAAAAACCTTTATTTACCTGACATAAACAATGTTCTATTTTATAACTGCGTCGAGTTTATGTTGGCAATTTCTCGGTGGCTTCTCAGTTAATCCGAATTTTCCATGGAAAATTTTTATGAAGAGTTTTCTAAAGATAAAGGGGTTTCTATTTTGAGTAAGATAAAATATAGTTAATTACGGGCTGTGAAATGACGCGGTCACTTTAAATGCGTTCTTTGTTCATATAGTTCAAATTTCTCGAGGACGGATTAACTTGCATAATAAGTGTTTACACAAGATTCACTCAACAGTGTTCATCCAGATTGACATGTTTACGTAGTCAATGTACTTACAAATGGGTGCTTTATTATGTGAAAGGTTGTATAGAAAATAGTCTTGTAATATAATTTATGGATTAAAACTAAAGATTGCCCAAGGTGACAATTAATATGAACTTCCCTCACACTTTTGCCAGATTGTCTAATTTCGCCTAATTTCGTTTATCAATCAAAGTTGAATTACTTCATTTTTTACACATGAAACAGATGCAGCCAAAAAAAAAATATACCGTGACAGACGGTATACCGGTACTTTTAAATTCAGTCGATATCAACCCGGTATTTTTGGCAATATCGGTATAATACCGGTATATCGAAAAACCGTGAAGCCCTATCTGGTAGTCTTGCCATAGCACCATAAACATTCATTGTGACATTGCAGTTCACAAACTGGGGACAAAGTTACAGAGTAACATGGAGCTGAAATAACAGTTGTGTCAGTCGCGTTATGTGACACTCTGGTCAATGCAGTATTCTGTTGTTCTGAGAAACAATTCAATGATGAGCTGTTCATTGTCACTGAGGCTTGAAATATCATCAAACACATCCTGCGGTGTATCGCCTGTTAAATCACTTTAAAGTCTAAACCAGTGCTTACAATAAGAAAAATTTTCGGGGCCTAAAAAAGGCCTCGAGTTTTGAAGGTCGAGGCCTACTCATGGCTGATAAAAATCCCGAGTTTTGAAGGTCGAGGCCTACTTGGGACTGATTTGTACCGTACTGACTCGTGTCAAAGCTCATACTCGTGCCAAAGCCCCTCCCCCACCCCCCCCCCTGCTTTTTCAGATTTGAGAACCAGGGTGCCCTACTCGAGTCAAAGCCCACCCCCAAGTTTCAAATTGGACGAAAGTTGTTTGAGACAAGACGTCAAATTTGCAGGCATCAAATGGAAAAACAGGCGACTTTTGCAACTGGGTACTTACCAAATAGAACTGTAATACTGTATTATTTTTATTTTTTGGAGTTGAGGTTTTTGTGTTGTTAAATTCATCTTTTGTGTAATACATTATGTCTGTGTTCAGTGTAATAAGTCTTTATTAAAAAATTATACAATGTATATCCCAAGCAAAATTGACTTGTTTATTTTTTGTCGACCTCGTTTTGGAAGCTGTCACTTGTTCAAATGAGTGTGCAGGCTGCTGTCAATAGTTGTCTGAAACACGCCCACAACATATAGTTTTCACAGTTTTCACAGTGGTTGAATATCATCAGAAAGATACTGATTGAACACTGACACTTTCGAGCGGTGCACAACTCATTGTGAAAGAACACTGCCACTTTTGAGCGTGCACAACTCATTGTGAAAAACGGGTGTTCAGAAATTAATGAGAAAGTGGTAATTAAAAATAAAAAAATAATTACAACTCTGATATTTGAGAATTATATAACAATATAACCAGGGATATGATTTATGACTTATTGGTTCAATAAAACATGCTCATTTATCATTTCATCATGGTCTGCAACATGTGAAGTTATGACTTTCAGCGTAAAATCAATTTTTTGAATGTAGCCAAGGGAGGCAACTATTTTGTTATTCATATTCCGCTGTGTAAATTTTATCTGGTCTTCATATTATGATTTTTTTATTGATTTTGTGTGAAGCTATATTTTGTTTTATTCGTAATAAGTGTACATATTTAAAAAAAACAGCTATTTTTAAACAGACTATGTTTGTCTGTTTTCAAGGGGGTGGTTTGCAGTGTTGATTAACATACTTACGTCCATTTCTGGCTTCGAGAGTAACCTGTACAAAAACAAGAGGCCCCAAGGGGCCTGAGGGTGATCACCTGACATGGTAGCATAAATATCAACCCAGAGAATTGATTTCAACAAGTTGCATCTGCTCCTCCTAAGAAAAGCTTATACCACATATCCAAAGATTCTGACCAGTGGATCTAAGAAAAAAAAGGATTTTTAAAGAATATTCCTCATATTGAACTAAGTTATAATTCGGGCTCCCACAGGGAGCCCATATATGAACCCAGTGACTTGGCTTTAACAAACTTGAAGCTCACCCCTAAGGATGCTGCACACCAAATATAAAAACATTCCAACTGCTGGATCTGAAGAAGAAGATTTTTAAAGAAAATTCCTCATTTTGAACTAAGTTACAATTCAAGCTCCCACAGTGAGTCCAAATATGGACCTAGAGACATGGCCTGAACAAACTTGAATCTCACCCCCCTAAGGATGCTGCATACCAAATATCAAAACATTCCGACTGCTGGATTTGAAGAAGATTTTTAAAGAAAATTCCTCATTTTGAACTAAGTTATCATTCGAGCTCCCACAGTGAGTCCAAATATGGACCTAGGGACATGGCTTGAACAAACGTGAATCTCACCCCCCTAAAGATGCTGCATACCAAATATCAAAACATTCCGACTGCTGGATCTGAAGAAGATTTTTAAAGAAAATTCCTCATTTTGAACTAAGTTATAATTCGGGCTACCACAGTGAGCCCAAATATGAACGCAGGGACTTGGCTTGAACAAACTTGAATCTCCCCCCCCCCCCCCCCCCCCCCATGCATGGGGCATACCCAATATCAAAACATTCTGCCTGCTGGATCTTGAGAAGAAGATTTTCAAAGAAATTTGCCTGAAATGCACTAAGTTCGAATTCAAGCTTCTATAGTGAGCCCAAATATGAATCCAGGGGGCCGATTTGAACAAACTTGAATCAGATCCACCCCACAATGTTGCATACCAAATATCAAAAGATTCTGCCTGCTGGATCTGGAGAAGAAGATTTTTGAAGAAATTTGCCTGAAATGCACTAAGTTCGAATTCGAGCTTCTATACTGATCCCAAATATAAACCCAGGGGGCCGATTTGAACAAACTTGAATCAGATCCACCCCACAATGTTGCATACCAAATATCAAAAGATTCTGCCTGCTGGATCTGGAGAAGAAGATTTTTTAGAGAAATTTGCCTGAAATGCACTAAGTTCGAATTCGGGCTTCTATAGTGAGTCCAAATATGAATCCAGGGGGGCCGATTTGAACAAATTTGAATTAGATCCACCCCACAATGTTGCATACCAAATATCAAAAGATTCTGCCTGCTGGATCTGGAGAAGAAGATTTTGTAAGAAATTTGCCTGAAATGCACTAAGTTCGAAATCAGGAACTTATAAAATACCAATAAAACTTCTTTGGTTAGGATGCATTGCAACAAGAAGTTAGTTTGACAATAGTATTTAAGGCATAACCAATAACAGTAAACAAAATAACATTTCTTCATTTCACACTTTTCACTGTTCTGGTAGTAGGGCTTCACGGTATTGGAAATTGCAATACCAGTAACGGTATTGAAAAAAATACTGCGGTATATAAGTAATAAGTTTCAGTTTTGAATTGAAAACAAGTCTCGTGACACGATAAAATTAAATTCTTTTAAATGACAAAATAATTAAGCATTCTAGCCAAGAATGCATAATTATTTTATCATTTAAAAGAATTCATGATTAAATTATTAAATAGGCTTCATGTTCAGCTGTTGCAAAAACCTTTATTTACCTGACATAAACAATGTTCTATTTTATAACTGCATCGAGTTTATGTTGGCAATTTCTCGGTGGCTTCTCAGTTAATCCGAATTTGCCATGGAAAATTTTTATGAAGAGTTTTCTAAAGATAAAGGGGTTTCTATTTTGAGTAAGATAAAATATAGTTAATTACGTGCTGTGAAATGACGCGGTCACTTTAAATGCGTTCTTTGTTCATATAGTTCAAATTTCCCGAGGACGGATTAACTTGCATAATAAGTGTTTACACAAGATTCACTCAACAGTGTTCATCCAATTAATATGAACTTCCCTCACACTTTTGCCAGATTGTCTAATTTCGCCTAATTTCGTTTATCAATCAAAGTTGAATTACTTCATTTTTTACACATGAAACAGATGCAGCCAAAAAAAATATATACCGTGACAGACGGTATACCGGTACTTTTAAATTCAGTCGATATCAACCCGGTATTTTTGGCAATATCGGTATAATACCGGCATATCGAAAAACCGTGAAGCCCTATCTGGTAGTCTTACCATAGCACCATAAACATTCATTGTGACATTGCAGTTCACAAACTGGGGACAAAGTTACAGAGTAACATGGAGCTGAAATAACAGTTGTGTCAGTCGCGTTATGTGACACTCTGGTCACTGCAGTATTCTGTTGTTCTGAGAAACAATTCAATGATGAGCTGTTCATTGTCACTGAGGCTTGAAATATCATCAAACACATCCTGCGGTGTATCGCCTGTTAAATCACTTTAAAGTCTAAACCAGTGCTTACAATAAGAAAAATTTTCGGGGCCTAAAAAAGGCCTCGAGTTTTGAAGGTTGAGGCCTACTCATGGCTGATAAAAATCCCCTGAGTTTTGAAGGTCGAGGCCTACTTGGGACTGATTTGTACCGTACTGACTCGTGTCGAAGCTCATACTCGTGCCAAAGCCCACCCCCACCCTCCCTGCTTTTTCAGATTTGAGAACCAGGGTGCCCTACTCGAGTCAAAGCCCACCCCCAAGTTTCAAATTGGACGAAAGTTGTTTGAGACAAGACGTCAAATTTGCAGGCATCAAATGGAAAAACAGGTGACTTTTGCAACTGTGTACTTACCAAATAGAACTGTAATACTGTATTATTTTTATTTTTTGGAGTTGAGGTTTTTGTGTTGTTAAATTCATCTTTTGTGTAATACATTATGTCTGTGTTCAGTGTAATAAGTCTTTATTAAAAAATTATACAATGTATATCCCAAGCAAAATTGACTTGTTTATTTTTTTGTCGACCTCGTTTTGGAAGCTGTCACTTGTTCAAATGAGTGTGCAGGCTGCTGTCAATAGTTGTCTGAAACACGCCCACAACATATAGTTTTCACAGTTTTCACAGTGGTTGAATATCATCAGAAAGAGACTGATTGAACACTGCCACTTTCGAGCGGTGCACAACTCATTGTGAAAGAACACTGCCACTTTTGAGCGTGCACAACTCATTGTGAAAAACAGGTGTTCAGAAATTAATGAGAAAGTGGTAATTAAAAATAAAAAAATAATTACAACTCTGATATTTGAGAATTATATAACAATATAACCAGGTATATGATTTATGACTTATTGGTTCAATAAAACATGCTCATTTATCATTTCATCATGGTCTGCAATATGTGAAGTTATGACTTTCAGTGTAAAATCAATTTTTTGAATGTAGCCAAGGGCGGCAACTATTTTGTTATTCATATTCCGCTGTGTAAATTTTATCTGGTCTTCATATTATGATTTTTTTATTGATTTTGTGTGAAGCTATATTTTGTTTTATTCGTAATAAGTGTACATATTTAAAAAAACAGCTATTTTTAAACAGACTGTTTGTCTGTTTTCAAGGGGGTGGTTTGCAGTGTTGATTGACATACTTACGTCCATTTCTGGCTTCGAGAGTAACCTGTACAAAAACAAGAGGCCCCAAGGGGCCTGAGGGCGATCACCTGACATGGTAGCATAAATATCAACCCAGAGAATTGATTTCAACAAGTTGCATCTGCTCCTCCTAAGAAAAGCTTATACCACATATCCAAAGATTCTGACCAGTGGATCTAAGAAAAAAAAAGGATTTTTAAAGAATATTCCTCATATTGAACTAAGTTATAATTTGGGCTCCCACAGGGAGCCCATATATGAACCCAGTGACTTGGCTTTAACAAACTTGAAGCTCACCCCCTAAGGATGCTGCACACCAAATATAAAAACATTCCAACTGCTGGATCTGAAGAAGAAGATTTTTAAAGAAAATTCCTCATTTTGAACTAAGTTACAATTCAAGCTCCCACAGTGAGTCCAAATATGGACCTAGAGACATGGCCTGAACAAACTTGAATCTCACCCCCCTAAGGATGCTGCATACCAAATATCAAAACATTCCGACTGCTGGATTTGAAGAAGATTTTTAAAGAAAATTCCTCATTTTGAACTAAGTTATCATTCAAGCTCCCACAGTGAGTCCAAATATGGACCTAGGGACATGGCTTGAACAAACGTGAATCTCACCCCCCTAAAGATGCTGCATACCAAATATCAAAACATTCCGACTGATGGATCTGAAGAAGATTTTTAAAGAAAATTCCTCATTTTGAACTAAGTTATAATTCGGGCTACCACAGTGAGCCCAAATATGAACTCAGAGACTTGGTTTGAACAGACTTGAATCTCACCCCCCCCAAGCATGGGGCATACCCAATATCAAAACAATCTGCCTGCTGGATCTTGAGAAGAAGATTTTCAAAGAAATTTGCCTGAAATGCACTAAGTTCGAATTCAAGCTTCTATAGTGAGCCCAAATATGAATCCAGGGGGCCGATTTGAACAAACTTGAATCAGATCCACCCCACAATGTTGCATACCAAATATCAAAAGATTCTGCCTGCTGGATCTGGAGAAGAAGATTTTTGAAGAAATTTGCCTGAAATGCACTAAGTTCGAATTCGAGCTTCTATACTGATCCCAAATATAAACCCAGGGGCCCGATTTGAACAAACTTGAATCAGATCCACCCCACAATGTTGCATACCAAATATCAAAAGATTCTGCCTGCTGGATCTGGAGAAGAAGATTTTTTAAAGAAATTTGCCTGAAATGCACTAAGTTCGAATTCAGGCTTCTATAGTGAGCCCAAATATGAATCCAGGGGGGCCGATTTGAACAAACTTGAATTAGATCCACCCCACAATGTTGCATACCAAATATCAAAAGATTCTGCCTGCTGGATCTGGAGAAGAAGATATTGTAAGAAATTTGCCTGAAATGCACTAAGTTCGAATTCGAGCTTCTATACTGATCCCAAATATAAACCCAGGGGGCCGATTTGAACAAACTTGAATCAGATCCACCCCACAATGTTGCATACCAAATATCAAAAGATTCTGCCTGCTGGATCTGGAGAAGAAGATTTTTTAAAGAAATTTGCCTGAAATGCACTAAGTTCGAATTCGGGCTTCTATAGTGAGCCCAAATATGAATCCAGGGGGGCCGATTTGAACAAACTTGAATTAGATCCACCCCACAATGTTGCATACCAAATATCAAAAGATTCTGCCTGCTGGATCTGGAGAAGAAGATTTTGTAAGAAATTTGCCTGAAATGCACTAAGTTCGAAGTTGGGCTCCTATACTGAGCCCAAATATGTACCCAGGGGGCCGATTTGAACAAACTTGAATTAGATCCACCCTACAATGTTGCATACCAAATATCAAAAGATTCTGCCTGCTGGATCTGGAGAAGAAGATTTTTTAATCTTTTTCCCATTGCCTACAGTGTTAAAAAGTGCTGACTCTGCACTTTTTCAAAGTCCTGAAAAAAGTACCTTGTGATCAAACCGATAGGGATTTTTTTTAACCATTCTATTCTACTGGATAAAAGTAAGCTTTATACAAAATAAGAATTCTTTGTGCCGTGTAGTTTTGGAGATATGGCAGTTTTAAGGTTTTTCCTATTTTTCGCACCCGAGGTTCCCACGGGGCAAGGAGAAAATTTTTTTTTGCATCAATCATCTACTTATGACCCATTATCATCTCATATCAAATTTGGTTCAAATCGACCTCATGATTCTGAAAATAGAAATTTTAGGCGTGGCCAAAATCTTTGCCCCTCCCATAACGAAGGCAAATAATGCCCGACAAACTTCTCTTGAACAAACTTGATTCTAAACCTCAAAAGGACTCTGTATACCACATATCAAGTTTCTGCTACAGGTGGTTCATTAGAAGAAGATTTTCAGAAAATTTGGCCATCTTTTCCCCACACCTCTGCTCAATATGAGCCGAAACCTAATTTGGATAAAAATCAAAATGCCCCTATATAACCACTACTTACATGAAATTTAATTAAAATGTGGCCAGTGGTTTAGGAGAAAGAGGCTCAAACACCACCTTCACGCAGGACGACAGACGACGGACGAAGAGTGATAAAAAAAAGCTCACCCTGACTTTCAGTCAGGTGAGCTAAAAAATGAAAACAAACACCGCATGGTTTTCTGTTTGTTTTATTCATTAAGTTGAGGATTAAAACCTGAAATCTGAAAATGAAGGATACTTACTTGTCTTAATTTCCGACGCATCCCAACGCAACTTGCAAGCACTATTACTAGTCCCGAAGCCCCCCCCCCCCCCCCCCCCCCCCCCCCAAGCACCCCCTGGGCTTCGACACGAGTCAGTACGGGTATTAATATAAATAAAGTGCAAAACTCTTCAAAATAACTCAAATGTTTTGAAATTGGACATTGAAATTTTTGCGGGCGATTAAAAGGCCCCGAGAATACTGGTCTCGGGGCCGATCTCGTGGCCGGGGCCGATCGGCCACGACTTATTGCAAGCACTGCTAAACCTTTTTGCATCAACATCGATTTGAATATCGCTATCATTAGTATCAACAATTCGAGCAGAGCAAAGTATATCTGAAATGTTTCTCTTCTTCCCATCAATGAATCAGTGTGAATATGAACATATGGATGCTTTATTTTTATGTCTTGTTGTCCTCATGATATTGCTCATTTCAACTCCAGCACCATCAAGTATAGTTATAGCTGTGGCCTGTGTGCAGTCATTTGTATAGTCTTTAAAGAGTTTTGCCATTTTGGAAATATTATGCATCATTTTAGCGATCGTATTCTTTCCAAGAGGAGCTTTACAGTACCATGGCTCGTTGTGAAAGAGTCTAATGGTCACAGCCACAAAGCTGAATTTCCTGGATGTAGTTTTGAAATGTATAGTTCATATGACTTGATGACGTGCCACTTAAATTTATTGGGTAACTCATACATCCTACAGTTCATATGACTTGATGACGTGCCACTTAAATTTATTGGGTAACTCATACATCCTACTTTCTCCCTTTGTGTCATTCGGACTGTCGTTTTCCCAGTGATTTTGTCCATTTCATCCTTTTTTTTGATATACATATTTCCTTCCACTGCCATCAGTGCTAACAGAAAATGCCTCGCTTTTCCTGTTTCTCAAGTTTTCCCTTGCACACCGACAAAGATAAAACATTATCTCAAACCACATCTTGGAGAAGCCCAGTGGGTGTATTTGGCTAAAACACAAATTTGTCCCAGTATAATTTAGCCATGTCCTCGATAGAAATACTTAAATATAATGTTCCGTGTCCCCATATCCTTTCTTCTTCAAATCAGTGAGAATGGCACAATAAACTTGCCTTGAAGAATCAAAATTAGTGGATTTTGTCACATCTGTGCCTGATTCAAAATGAAGGTACCTATTAAGTCCATATCAAAGAGATTGGAAAGTATTTCTTTTAAAATACTGACCTGTCTTCATTCGCACCGAAGCGTAAAATCCCTCGAGAAGTTTTTCAGCTCACTTGCAGACATGGATCTCGCATCGATGTTGACATGTTTTTCTAGTATGTACTCAATAAAAATGTCTTTCAATCTTGCGATGCATCGCTTAGTACTAATACTGTCTTTTGATTGGACTAAATGATCCAAGTCTTCTGAAGACATTTGAAGATTCGAGAAGTGTTTACGGAATCCATAGTATCCAAGGTAAACAACAGTGGAATGTGGAAATCAGCGTCTCTTGTCAGATAAATGACGTCACTTCTTTTTTTGCTTCGTGTGTTTCTGTGAGCCTCCTCAGAACACTTCGGTTTCAGAGGGTAACATTGCGAAAAATGTTACACAGCAATATTACCCGGCCAGGTAACATTGCAAATTGACCCACTGCAGCATATGGGAAAATGAAAAAATTTAAAGTAATTTATATATTTTTTATACTTACCAATGGCCCAGACTTAGCTGGTGCTAACTCAAAAATATCTAGGGCCAAACACAAATTTTGTCCCCAATCTCCAAAATTTGCATGCAAAACCAAAAATTAGAAGTCCTATATAATAATTCAGCGGGGAGATATGAGTGCGCAGTACTGCCCACTTTTGGGAGGGCCATTCCCGTCTGGGCCATTGGTAAGTATAAAAAATATATAAATTACTTTAAATTTTTTCATATTTTTATACTGTATACCAATGGCCCAGACTTAGCTGAATCGTAAAAAGGTGGAGGGCCTAGAACTTCCAAAACAGTAGATCAACATAGATCAAATCCTTCAATCCATGATGAAGAAAATTAGAATAATTAGAATTTACATGTTTGTCTCTTTATACCATAATAGAGGAGACATATCCTAATATGGATCCCAATTATGTAAATCCTAAATCTGAGCGTGAAATCATGCTAATTAGGATGTAACGAGTTCACAAACTTTTAAGGCTAGTCTGGACTAAGCCCTAAAAATTAGGATGGCATATTTGAGAATGAGAGAAAATTGCCCATAAACCTATGCCATACAATAATACTACAGCTGAACGCTGAATATAGTATGGACAAAACAGCTTCCTTCATAGTTACATACCCAATAAGCCAGAGAAGTGGAGAAAATGACCCCCACCCTCCTTTTTTGAACATATCTTCAAAAGAAAGAGGGGAGAGCTCTGGAATCAATAAACGGTACCAGGAAACAATATAAATAAATATCGATCAGGCACTCAGGAATTAATTCATGAATAATAAATGGTGCTTAATGCCACTTCACAAGCCAAGGCTATAGCAATGATTTGGGTAAATAACATTATCCGCTACAAAATATGCACTGCAGACGGCATATACAGGTACGACAAAATCAGTGAAATAATAATATAACATACACATATTAAAGCGAGATACGATGAACAATCTCTGCAGAGAAAACACGCTTCAAAGATCATTCACAGGCGGCCTCTGTACAATTAAATCTGGTAAGAACACTCTCCAATGTCTACTATTTGGTATCTACAACTATAAACATGTGAGAATATGTGATTTGAGAACCGACAAAATAGAGACCAGGATCTAGAAATGGAGGTAGGCATGATTAACCGGCTCCAACACAGACCGCCCCAGAAATATATAATTTTAAGGTCCACCAAAGCGATAGCGTAATAAAATATTGCGCGAGTGCATAAAAATCCAGCCTGTAATCATCTAAAAACCACTAAATGGTTATGCAGTCACATATGAACTCAAATAGCAGCCATTATGATGATTAAATAAGCATTTGTATATTAGAAATCAGAAAATAAACACCAGAAACTAATGCAACAAAACTGCATATATGCCTATGAGGGTGCCATGCAATACCACCCAAACGCATAGTATGTATGTATTAAGATATATATATGCGACAGTGTGTGAGTGTGGGGGGGGGGGGGGGGAATTCAAATTCATGTTGAAACCTCCTCACCCACATTACTTAATCATTGCTGGTCCAGACAGCAAAAATATAGTAACCGCAAAGCTCCCTCACGTCTGACATACTCCGTTATGCCAATGAGAGCGGAGAATGATGTGAAGAACAAAACTTCCCTTGAAGAAGAAAACCCTCTTGTGGGGGAAGCTTCTGGTGAATGTTCAATAACAGACACTTTAACCTCAATGTAATCAATAGAAACAAATGAATTGAAGGATACACAAATCCTATCATTCATTCCCATGAATACGACTGAGCGTCAATTGTATGTGCTCAAATGCCTAATACTGGCGACACAAATGATGGAAACTATTATTCTTGTGCACCGCAAACTTAACTATCCTGAAGCAATCCTACATAAGATCATGTAATAGCCATTCAGTTAGAATAAGCCTAAGATGCTGCCAGCGCTTTTACTTCATGCGTTGAAATCTTAAGCACTGACTGCTCATTGGACGATAAATTTTCCTAAGCAGTACGAATAGCTAATTGAATCCATCTAGCAATAGAATGAACTAAAATGTCCCTTCTATTGGAAAGTAATGACAAAAGAAGCATTTCTTCTCTTCTGATAAACTCTGATATGCGTCTATAAATACATGATCGCTAATAATATAAATTCAATGATGCAGCGTAAACAATAAGACATCATTTCTGAATATGTGGTCTCCAAGAACCGAGGGTTCCAAGAGCCCCGCATAGAGAGACCATCGGACTCAGAATTGTAACCCAATATATGAACTCACGTCTGTCATAATTGAGAAAACCGTTAAATATATGCCCAAACTTGACCTTATGTTAAAAGATTCACTAAAACAAAACATGCCTGGAGCGAAAAAGTCTACCACTCCAGTTAAGAATAACTGGAGGGGATGTGTGCATAAGCGACCCATCGAAATAACATTCATAGCCGCTCCACAAAACCCCATCCGACCCATAAAATTTTCCATTGTTAATGCGTCAGATAAAAGATATAAAAGCGAGCCAAACAACTGGCTAATTCGCTCTGTGAAACAACAGACAAACCAGCCTGTTGAAAATGAATTGTAGGATATGTGTATCCTATCATTCATCCCATGAGACATTATCTAGTTCATTATTCAAGTGATCTAAAGAACTACACTCGCTGCATTACCGAACGGTCACTTTTCGACTGAAAGATTATCATAAATAACCTAATTATCCAGTTCCAGTCAAAATCGGTCGGACCGAGCTCTATAAGAGCCTCGAGTCATCGGCTCAGGGGTGTCTGATCAGTAAACTCAAACAGACCTAAGCCCCCTATCCAAGTGGCTGTATAGTCAATCCCTAAAGTAATATATAGGAGGGATACCTATACCTTTGCTATGAGTCCTTATAGACGATGTGAGTCTAGGGCAACCTCTCCTACTCATTCTGCTGGTGTTGGTCGATTTGACCCCAACTTAAAGAGCCGAGTATTGATGCTTTCTTGTAGCTTAATCCTACATTGATGAAAGCTTACCATCAAAGACTTATGTTAAAGATGACGACGCAAGGCTTCTTCACATCAGAATAGCTCCCACTTAACATCTGTTAATCAGAGATATATATGATAAATAGGCCTGGAAAGAATTTTTTTAAAAGGTACAAATGTCCACAAAATTCCTTTCCATACAGACGTTGCGTCACAGTACTTAAAATTGAAGTACATAAGACTGTGAGTCTAAATTCGCTCTGAATAAGAAATTATCTTCTCAATTGTGTCCGAGCGAACAGCGAAATGCTGATGGTAAGACTACAACTAAGATCTTAGCCTGCTTATTCAACACAGAGAAACTCTCAACACATCTTCCCCGGTCGTTTTTTAAATGTATGTGATCAAAAAACAGGTAAAAATACAGAAGATGATGATAAGTAACCATATTACTTCTTCCCACAGGCAGTTAAATATGGCGTCGTCTACATAATCGAAGACCTGTGACACCCATGTAGACTTAACCGGAAAGAGATCTTATTATCCTGCTCTTTGTCCGGATGAAGTCCGCCTCTAACAACACTAGTGGTTTCTCACAATTACTCGCAACATTGTGATTCACTGGAACAAGTTCAAGGAAATCTAAATTTTATAGTAAATTTCCTTTCTTATTATACCTACCACAATTGTTTACTACAGGCTTGCACTACAGTGGAAGTCCCTAACTCGGATAAAATACTCTCTATTTTTGTCTTTCCCAAGCAAGTTGGGAAAGAAAAGTGGTGCAAAAGCACCAATAAAAATAAGCCAAAACTGGGTCGGGTGCAACCAGCACAGACCCAGTACGGGACGCTCTCTCCCAAGTACAACTCCACGACTTCCGTTGCCAGTGTGCATATACCGTCTCTAAAGACTCATTCTTTTTGAATCCGTAAACGTTAGAGTTATGTGATCAGCGGGGAGGAAAGATTCTTTACCCGTAAAGAAGACGGGAGGGCCTCCATGTAAACAATTGTGGTAGGTATAATAAGAAAGGAAATTTACTATAAAATTTAGATTTCTTATCAACCTACTCACAATTGTTTACTACAGGCTGAATAGACAAAAGGCTGAGGGAATCGCATAACCAACCCCCACATAACCCTAGTGCACTGGAACCGTGAAGTAGAAGGAAGAGGTCCCGAGGCTTATCAACCATAATGTCGCAATCATTGGTAAAGGACAATGAAAAGAGACATATGAGCCTGTGTGACACACAGACAGAAAAAGGGCAGTAACAGCACAAGGCTGAAACTGACCTTCAAGAAGCCTAATGGCTATGGCAGACAACAGCCTGAGCAGAAGAAAGAGGACCCAGGGCAAAAAGGTCCTCCGACTGCTCCTGCAACTGCGAAAGTGTCCACCTGATGGTTCCAACGAGTCGCAAAGAGGTCGATGTGGGGACGTCCCCAGAGATCGCAAAGCGACTGGAACACTGCCCTGTGAAGCATCCACTCGGTGGAAATAACCCTGCCCTGTCGGGACAGGGAGTCGGCTAGGACGTTCAGACGACCGGGAATGTGACGAACAACCACTCCGGCGTGAACATCCTGAGTGAGCAGTAGAAGATCCCGAGCTAACTCGTACATTGGAAGCGAGTGCGTGCCGCCCTGGTTCCGAATGTAAGCAACCACTGTCGAATTGTCGGATAGTAGAAGGACCTGGCGATTCGACAGGTGAGGGATCCACTGCCTGAAACTCAGAAGAGCAAGAAGCTCCTTCTGGTTGATGTGTAGAGCTGCTTGATCCTGGTCCCACATCCCGTGTAGGGAAAGACCGAGAGGATCCAACGTCGCACCCCATCCGAGATCGCTGGCATCTGCCGTCAGAACGCGATCGGACGTGGGTAAGTCCAGCAGAACACCCTGCGTAATCCACTGAACATCTGTCCAGGGAAGAAGGTGAGGATACAGAGAGTCCGGAAACGGAAGCACCTGATCCAGAGAATCTACATTCGGCCTCCAACGACTGAGCAGAAAGTGTTGGAGAGGTCTGACACGCAGCCGACCTAGAGGAATGAGATCCGTCACCGAACCGCAGAGACCGATCAGCCGGAGAAAACTCCGAGGGGTCACGGACCTGGACTGGGACAGAGTCAGAGCAAAAGCTGAGAGAATCACAGCCTTGGCCTGGGGAACAGCCACCAAATTGAATTTGGTTTGGAAAGACATCCCCAGATGACAAAACGACTGAGAAGGGACCAGGTCCGACTTCTCCTCGTTGACTCTGAATCCTAGCGATGTGAGCAAGCTCAACAGAGTGGCGACATCCGATTCCAGTAAGGCAGCATTGGAATGCCTCTGGAGGATATCGTCCAGATATGCCGAAGTAGTCACCCTGGTCTGTGTGCGATGGAACGCTATCACATGCGACATCAGTCTGGTGAACGCCCAAGGAGCCAGGTTGAGGCCGAAAGGCATGGCCTTGAACTGGTAAACTTGCCTCAGAAAAGCGAACCTGAGATACTTCCGTGACGCCCGATGCATCGGAACGTGGAAGTAAGCGTCTCGCAGGTCGATGCTGGCTGCGAAATCTCCCTGGTGAATTGATTGGCGGACCGACGTGAAAGTCTCCATGCTGAACTTGGGAGCAATGATAGACTGGTTCAGGATACTCAGATCGATAACCGGTCGGAGTCGGCCGTCCTTCTTCGGCACCAAGAACAGGCGGGAATAGAAACCCACTGACTGAACGTTCTTGACGACCTCGATCGCCCCCTTTGCCAGGAGATTGGCAATCTCCGTGGACAAAAGTTCCCGAAGTGAAACGTCTGAAGGAACTGTGGTTGGAAGAGGCACCCTTGACAGAGTGGGGTGCCGTCGGAAGGATATGCGCAGCCCGGACCGAACAACATCTAACACCCATGGAGCGGATGTGATGGTGGTCCAATGGTCTGCGAACTCTGCTATCCTTCCTCCAACCTGGGACGAGTCGAGGTGAGGACCTTCATTTCGAGCCCCGGCGAGGCCCGCGAGAGGAGAAACCACCTCCTCTGCTAAATGAAGAATCCTGAGACTTCCCTCAATTCTGCCGACCCATACCTTTACCCCGAGAGTAAGAAGTAGAGGCGGCGGCAGAAGGACCAGCCTTTTGCTTCACAGAGGAAGCAGAAGGGTACTTGTTAGGCTTGGAACGGCCCTTGCCTCCCCGAGAAGGCTGATCAAGCTGACGAAACAGCAGCTGATCTTTGGAATGACGTAGGACGTCATCCCGGGCCGTCGACACGGAACCATGGAAAAGTTGCGGACCTGCCAAAGAAGCAGATCGAAGAGTAGCACGCTGCTCCTCGGGAAGGGATCGGCCTGTGTCCAGCACAGCGTCCCTTCGAACTAATTCCAAATTAGCCGTGTTACAGGCATGCGTGTGAGTAAGGTGCATAAGCGCCTTGGACAGCACACGCAAAGGAGCCTGTACCTCGTCAAACTTATCTGGAGGCAGATAAGCAGCCAAAGCTGAGACGACGTGATCTGAGAGAGAAAGCATGCCAAGCATCTCTCTAGATAAGCCCAACGTGGACTCCAGAGTCGTCATTGGAATGACGGCAGACTTGGGCTTGGAAAGCCCGAGGGAAGTGGAGTCCTGATCCAGAACCGTCAAAGCCTGGCAGACTGACGGATTGGTGGAATCGTAGGAACGATAACGCACAGGAGGCAAAAAGGTGTCAACCCTGGTGAAGAACGAAGTCTTCAAAGCCTTGGAATTCAGCTTGGCATCCAATGCTGAAAAAGCTTCAACCACCTGTACCGACTGGCACAGTCGAAGGCGCCCAGAAGCAGGTTGCTCCATAGGCTGTTGGCGCGCGACCGATGATCGCGGCCAGGCTGACACTGTCGGCTGGTTAGCAGGTTTGAGCTCAGGCAGAAATCCAAACACAAAGTCAAGAGCCGCCCCCAAGTCCGAAGACTGCTGGCCCTCGACCTCAAGCATGTCGGACTCCTCCCCAGAGTCGGAAGACACATAGCCCATCGTGGGCAAACCTGCCGACGCCTCCCATGGTGTCGGGACACCGGAGGAATCGGAAACCGGCCTGTTTCCAATCCCGGGAGGCGGCGCCATAGGAGTCGCCTGGAAACCACCCATAGCCTTGCTGGAAGCAACAGGAAGGCTCTTAGAAAGAACCTGAGTGAGTAAGGAGAGGGCCTCCCTAAGCTCACTGCCTGTACCGACCGGTTCGACAGGGGAGCGAACCGGCAAAGTGGCTTCACCTCTGACCCTCTTAACCAGCGAAGGGTCACGATCCTCCAAAACACCCGACGCGGGACGACGGGCGGCAGCCGAAACATCTGAAGGCAGACGTGTAAAGGGGTACGATGCACCCAGAGGATCAATATTGCAAGAACTCATGAGAGTCACCGCGGACCTCTGCGGGGCAGAAGGTCCAGGCTGCACAAAAGGCGTTGGTCCCCCAAAACTGGTCGTGTGACCAGAGTGAATAGACGGAAACGCCACGGAGTTCATAGTGTTTCCACTAAGAACATCCGAATCCAAAGACACAACTGTGGTGCTCGACGGCGAAGAGACCACAGTGATGGGCTCGGCCGGCAGCCCCTTCCGACTTCGCCGAGTTGAAGTCAGGGAAGGCTGAGGCCGATATCCCACGTCTACAGTATCGGACAGTCCTGCAGTCCCCTGCAGCGAAAAGCCGAGGCCGGCTGAAACAGACAACGAAGCAGACGGGCCAGCAGCAGTAGTAGATACGTCGAGAGTCATTGAGGCTGGTGAAATAGTGGAGAGAGCACACCGGCTCGGCTCCGAAGGAGGAGTCACAACCCTAGTGACAGCCTCAGATGTCGACTGGAGGGGGACCGTAGTCCCGGAACCAGGCATCTCTACACCAGAACACTCAACGGCTCCCGCTGTATCCACCACAGGAAAAGACTGCACATCCCCCACGGAGGAGGAATAACTCTCACCAGACAAAGTCGGCTCGGGAGGCCCCGAACGACCACGTTCTCCTTTTCCGCGGGAGCGGGAGGCACGGCCACGAGAACGAACGACACGGTTTACTGACGCCCAGAAGGTGGAAGACCATGTTCCACAGACACCACACGGCCGCTCGGCCAAACACCCATTACAGGAGGAACAAGACGAATGTACATCGTCCACATGCTTTGGCAGCAGACATTGCCCACAAGGAATTGTCCTGGGCATGATAGAGGTGAGAGGAGCAGAGAAGGTGAGATGAGAAAACAGAACACCCCCAAAGAAGAGAGAAAGGTGACAGAAACAAAGACCCCAGACGGTCGACCGGGAACCACACAACAGGAAGACTACTCTCAAAAGAGAGAAGAAACACTGTAGGAGTGGTACCCCGCTGACACCTAACTCTAACACAATTAGAAAATTTTGCAAAAAAAGCATTAACAATAATTGTGAAAAATCTAAGTCCGAACCGCGTGGCACGCGAAAATCGCACGCAACTCGAGAGAGAGCAAATAAATATACATTAGAACATATAATAGAAAAGAGAATATAAAACACTGTTCCTGAGAATATAAAGGATACACTGTGGTATAATGAATCAGGAATCATCAAACATCGAGCTGGTGGAACACTGATAAGCGTGCAAAAACATCTCGACACGAAGCGGATTTTAAAAAGAATGAGTCTTTAGAGACGGTATATGCGCACTGGCAACGGAAGTCGTGGAGTTGTACTTGGGAGAGAGCGTCCCGTACTGGGTCTGCGCCGGTTGCACTCGACCCAGTTTTGGCTTATTTTTATTGGTGCTTTTGCACCACTTTTCTTTCCCAACTTGCTTGGGAAAGACAAAAATAGAGAGTATTTTATCCGAGTTAGGGACTTCCACTGTAGTGCAAGCCTGTAGTAAACAATTGTGAGTAGGTTGATAAGAAACGATAATGTATAGTATCCATATCATCCATGAGTTGTTCCGAAAGGGAAGGTTATTCTCATCTGTATCCCTTTCAACATTCGTCTAAATCAGTTTAGAATCACAGTCACTGGCATCTAACAGGCAGATGACTGGACCGATCAAGCATCATTCAACAGTTCAAGTTTTGAGATTGACGCATAGTGCTTCTGCCTTAGCAGGAATACTGCGATGAGCTGCGCAATTTGCAACAGCAAGTCCGTTACGAAGGCCTGAGGAGCAGTGGTCATGTATTGCTTTCCGTCAGCTGCTCCTGGGACAGTGTGTCCGAGATGGCTCTTTACTGTGGACGTCATGATGAATGAAGCCTCATCTCCTTGGCTACTAGATGGTGCGACTTTCTTCACAAAAAGTGGACCTCTTGACGATGCAGACTAGATATCCTAAGTCACTTAGCCAAGGTGCGGTCGTGAGTGCTTGGTAGATGCTGAAGAAGCCAAACTGTAGCTGCCCCCGGCTAAGAATTGAACTGAGTGTACCGGACAATAGGTATGTACGTAAGCCCCGACTGACACAAGTTCCTACCAACAAAACCTGGCCCCAGATATTGTTAAAAGAGAGAGAGGGGTCTCCCTCTTGCTCGCGGTCCTGGGAGACCTAGACGAGCATACCTCAGAACTTGCCGGCTTCTTCCTTCCATCGACACAGGGTGAGCATGATCGGATTTTATAGTGCTTGCTGCACCCTTGTTTCTCTCTCGACCGCTACTGACATACCTGGCATCACACTACCCATATTCTGAGTAACGATCCACCGGTTGAGCTAGCTGGAGACAAGGTCGTAAACCCTATATTCTAAGGTCTAGGAACTTGTCTTATCATTGAGCACTTATGCTGCTAGCTCTGAATACAATGCACATGCGACACATCCGGTGTCACGGTCCTCATATTCAATATTAACCGCTTCACCAGCGACAGGGAACTGAAACCACTCACCGCAGTTTATAGCCCTGTGCAATATTAAGAGCACTTTAGCCGTTATGTAGAGGAAGCCATAAGACTAGCCGACCCCGGCTGCCTATTAGACGGGACATCCGAGACAAAAGGCATGGACATAAACTCTGACTGGCGCAAGTTCCTGCCAACAACATCTGTCCCCAGATGACGCTGCAAGAGAGAGAGACCTCTCTCTTGCTCATGGTCCTGGCTGACCTGGACGAGCGTACCTCAGAACTTGCCAGCTTCCTCCTTCCATTGTCGCTGGGTGTTAGTATATTATAGTGCTCGCTCCACCCTATATCATCTCCTAGACAGTAGCAGACACACACAGCGTCACAGTTCTCAGAGGCCTGTGTAACCGCTTCCCCGGTTGAGCTAGCTGGCAACGGGGAACTAAAACCATGCGCCATGGTTTTCAGCCCTGTCTGAATGCGTCAACAGACTTTGTGCGGTCGTGTGTGCTTTTCGAACGTAGAGGAAGCTATAAGACTAGCCAACCCTGGCAGCCTATTAGAAGGAGCGTCCCAGACAGAAAGGCATGGACGTAAGCTCCAACTGACGCAAGTTCCTATCAACAACCTCTGACCCCAGGTGTTGTTATAAGAGAGAGGGGCCTCTCTCTTGCTCGCGATCATAGTAGACCTGGACGAGCATACCTCAGAACTTGTCTGCTTCCTCCTTTCCGTCGTCGCAGGGTGAGCATGTTGGGATTTTTATAGTGCTTGCTACACCCTTGTTCCTCTTCTTGACCGTTACGGACATACAAGACGTCACACCACCCATATTCTGCATGATAGATCTGCCGATTGAGCTAGCTGGAGACAAGGACATAAACCCTATATTCTAAAGCCTAGGCCCTTGTCTTATATCATTGAGCACTTTTCTGCTAGCTCTAATAGTATAATACGACGGCGGAAGCACACTCTCAGATGGCATCACGAAACACACAATGTTCTTCTTGTTCCTCTGTAAATAGAAACTAAAAAACTATAGTGACATTTTGGCGAGAGGACTAGCAGTGTCCCCTCACTGCAAGAGGACCGGTAGTGTCCACTCGCCTAACAACAAACCATGACACAAGTCATCAACATTGTCAAAATCTGACACAAGGTACAAGAATTAGTGGTAGTACATTGACTAAAGCAAGACACGACCATGTAAATAGAGGAAAGGCTTCCTCTTATTTGCCCTGCTATTAGAGAAATATTATTACCTAAAATCTAACATTGGTCAATTGTACCACCCACCAAATCTACATAAATATAAAATAACATTAAAATATGATCGATGAAATAAATACATTCAAAAGAAAAATTCCTTCAAAAAATAAAAAAAATGTGTGAAACAATTTTTCTTATGTAAGAGCCCAAGTTCCCAAAGGGAACGATGAGCCCAAAAGAGCCTAAGTGTGGACAATATTATAATAATATGCCATAAAATTAACTACCACAGTGTCAGAATATTTAATGTTACTTACAACCGTCGTTCCTTAAATAATAGGAAACTACCTAGAGCATTGTCAAAGTAAACAACTTCAAACCGAAAACAAGACCCCAGGCAACACGCCCCAAGTCAGTAACAGAAACAAGACTATCCGATGTAAAGCAAGATCTTCATCAGAAGAAAAAACGATACATTGGATGTATGATGCATGACCAAAATGCCTAAACACCCCAAGGGTGAAGACGTAACCATGGAGATATACAGAATAATCTTCTGTATAATATGTTAAACTCCCAAGAAATTTTATAAGAAAATTTCAATAGAACAAGCCAAAAAGCTTGGGAGCTTAACTGAGGGATCAAGAGAAGATAGGGAAGGAATACTAAACAAACAATGGGCAGATCATTATCAATCATGATGACATCAGGCCCATGTCCCGAAATTGGGGAACATGAACTAATTTTTATAATTATTATAAAATTACAGCCCTGAATGTTTCAAACCACCGTTCTTCCTTCCTTCATCCAGTTGTGTCCTTGGATCCACCAAAATAACCATTGATTTGTGTCTGGTATCATTAAAACTGAGATTTAAAAGCACAGATGTCAGTTTGTTGTTATCTGACTGAGGGCCAAACAAAGAATGATGTTGGTGCCAGTTTCAGTGACTTCCTGGCGTCTGTGCATGTGTGGAGAGTAAATGTATGGAGGGCCAGATAGGACTTCTAATTTTTGGTTTTACATGCAAATTTTGAGGATTGGGGGGCAAAATTTGTGTTTGGCCCTAGATATTTTTGAGTTAGCACCAGCTAAGTCTGGGCCATTGGTATACGGTATAAAAATATAACATTGTGTTTTATAATGAGGTATAATAATCTGTTATCATATACTATCATTTGGAACAAATGTTACAGTAACAATGTTTTGAGATTGAGCTGGGAAGTATAATGCATATACTGAGTGACATCGGTATCATGCCAATATCAATTAACCAAACTGGGGTAATTTAACCCTTTATACAAAGCAGACGATATCAAAATTTATTATTTTAAATATCATATTTTTTTTATTTTTTTAAAAATTTCAACAAAACCATATTGTGTGACCCCGCAGTGGAACGAGCTCAATGAGCTCATTCCAATGAGGGGTCACATGATATGGATTGGTTGAAATATTTAGAAAAATTTAATTTTTTCAACTGCTCAATTTGCATATTACGCGGGCGGAAGCGGCCGATTCGTTAGGTAAAGGGTTAAAAATACAAAAATTTGGTATTGGATAATACAATAACAATCAGATAAAAACAGATAAGACAACAGAACCTAATCCTAAAATGGCTAACAAGAATAACATGTGGACAACTTATTTCTAACATGTTGACCAAAAAGCTGCAAGTACTTGTTGAACCTCTTCTTATAAATTGCAGATGATTCTAAGCATTAGTCAGCCTACAACCCATGAATTTCTGGGTTTTCATCTGGTGGTCCATGGACAAACACTTGCTAAGCCAGTTTTATAAAATTTGCAAATAATTATTAGTTGGAAACAACAGACCTGCAGTGTTTCATATATTGTGTTCATCCTCCTTAGATCAACTTCTCCAGATGCTCATGGTTTTGTGGTTCCCACAGGAACTATGCATGTGATAGCACATTAGCAATTTCTAACCCTTCACCTAATGACTCAGCCACATCGACCCACGTAATATGCAAATTCAGCAGTTGGAAAAAAATGACTTTTTAAAAGATTTCAACTAAACCATATCATGTGATTCCCTCATTGGAATGTGCTTGATGAGCCCGTTCCAATGAGGGGTCACATGAAATGGTTTTGTTGAAGGTTTTTAAAAGAATACTTAAAATAATAAATTTTTGTCTGCAATGGGAAATGGATAAATTGCTATTTCTCACCAGTATGATTATAAGAGTGTGTCTGGTGTGTCTGCGTGCGTTAACTGGGAAGATACATGACTCATTCTAAGAAGTTATAATGCAAATATAATAGTTAAAGCCCATGAGAAAAATATTATTGATACATAACCGAAATAATCAAATGTATTACAAACAGTTTTCTATTTACCATGAAATGCTGCAAGGAGCTCATGACAACTGTCATGATTAAAAATATTCACGATTTCATCATCCTCTAAAATAATGAGTGTCCCTCCATCGATAGCTATTTTCTTCCATTCTTTTGACACTGATTCTGCTCTGTCATCATCTTCTTCAAAATCTATAATAACACAAGAGGAACAACTAAGAGAAAATTGTTTCTTAACCTTTTACCTAATGTGATGTCAATAACTGAGCAGAGCTTTTCACAATAATCGCCATTCAAATTTTATGATTTTTTGCTTAAAATATGTAGCTTGGAATGAGATGACTGAGCTTGTTTCATTGAGATGACAGGAATGAGATGGCTGAGCTTATTTCAGTGTGGAGTTATAAGTTGTTTTTGAAGGAAAAAATGAAATTTTAGTTGTTTAAAAATTGTTTTGCAAGTGACATCTGCAATTCATGTGAGGTAAAGGGTTAAACCCTTTAGATGGTGAATCAAAAAAAACCTGCAAAAAATTTCTATACAAGGCTGAGCAAAGCACAATGAAAGTGTCAATGACACTGCAGCACGAACTTGTCCAAGAAGGGACTGAACAAAATATAGAAAGATCCAGTAATGTCAAGTCATTCACTCAAGTTTCTACAGAAATGACATCACACCAAAGCTACATACAAAATTTGAAAAAAATTGGGTGAATGGTGGGGCCTGTTGGGTGTACTAATGGTATCACAGAACTAAACATAGGCGACCATTATAACGTTCACGCAGAAAAAAAAATGATCGCATCACTTTAATTTTGGCATTCAATATCTCTGTCAAGTATAGCCCTTCAGACAACTTTTTCTGATCTGAAAACAGGGGGTCATGCAACAAATAAGAGTGAAAAACTTACACAAAAGGAAGTACTGGTCACATGCACATATTTTTCAGGGAATTCCCTACAAAAACACACAAAAAATAAATTGTATTTTTTAGGTCTAAAAGTCATCAAATCACCCTCTTTTTTATCAGGAATATTCAACAATAATGCAAGATGTCAATAGAATGTTTCAAACGTTTATTGAAACAATGGATTTTCCCAAAGCTGTTTATTTTTAGAGATTGCATCATTTCCGAGTGCAACATTTTAAGGCGGTTCACTCTTATTTCAATATTTAGTTCTGCGATACCTAATGGAACTGTTGACAATTTATATATCAAATCCAAGATGGCAGGTGGCCAGAAAATGGAATGCAGAAAAATTTGATGACTCAAAGTTACAAATAAAATTTGAAAAAGATTGGGTTAGAGGTGCAGAGTGTAGGGTCTGCTAATGGAATTGTTGATAATTTATATTCCGAATCCAAGATGGCCACTGCCACCCATGTCTATCAACAAAATTCAGAAAAATTTTGATAGCTCCCATCTAGACATCTCACCAAAATTACAAATGAAATATGAAAAAGATTGGGTGAGAGATGTGGCTTGCAGGGTGTGCTAATGAAATTGACAATTCATATGCCAAATCCCAGATGGCTGCTGGTGGCCATATTTTATAACGAATTATATTATTTATTTATTGGTGTTTAAGGTCACATACTTATGCACAATGGCTAATCATGACCATGACAGTTTTACAGGTGGAGGAAGCCCGAGTATCCGGAGAGAACCACCGAGCAATGACGAGCAGCTGCCAGCTCCCCAACATCATAACTCCGTACTGCAGCTCAGGCAGGGTTAGATTGGTTGAAGACATGTGCACTATTGACGTGCAGTACGCCTTAGTACACGGTGTCATCATGCCCGCATGTGGACAATCAGGGTTAAGTGCCTTGCCCAAGGACACAACCCGGGAGTCCGAATCAATCTCTCAGACAGTCACCCATCCAAGGATTGACAGGGCTCGACGTTGCTTAACTTCGGTGATCTGACGAGAACTAGTTACCGCGACCCCTTTTATAATGAAATTCAGAAAAATGTGATAGCTCCCACCTAGACATCAAACCAAAGCTGTATATGAAATTCAAAATATATCAGGTGAGAGATGCGGCCTGTAGGGTGTGCTAATGAAATTGTTGACAAGTTATATCCAAATCCAAGATGGCTGTTGGCGGCCATGTTTTCAATAAAATTCAGAAATATTCGATAGCTCCCATCTAGACATTACACTATTGCAAGGAATATACCTGCTAAAACAGTGTCAACATATCCCTTGAAATCAAGTCAGTGTGCCATGTCATCAAATAATACACCATATAGACATAATATCCAATCAAGTGGAAATATAATCCACAACATTAGATTTGATAAGAATGAAAGTGGGAGAGAAAAACTATGTTCTGGCACTCGATCACAAGAAACCTAGATGAACTCCTTGCGTCTCGTACCGATTATAGCAGAAATATAATCCTGAAAAGGAGTTAACTATAGGCATTCGAAAGAATGCTCATTAATCCCACTAGGTTAATATGGCATTATCAATAGGGCTAAAAGCCTCAGACAACTAACATAAAAACAATACCGCTAAGGAATTACAAACTCTTCTCATGTAACTGTACCTTGTCCGATAGGACAATGGACTCAGTCTGGCTGAAGCAGCTAAGGTCTTTCTATTCGAGAAGAAATTAAATGGCTGATAACTGCAGCCCTAGAAGCTCACTAATGGAGACTTATAACTCTAGCCGCTAATGACAGGGATAAAAAAACAACTCAAAAGGAAAAGAGATGACAGGGACAAAAACACCACTCAAACTTCTAGCTAGGCTACTAAGATGTCAACAATAAGACTAAAGTCTATGATACTTAAGAAAACAACACCGAGAAGGAAAAGAGCACTCTTTTCCTTTAGAGGTTCTATTCCCAAAGACAGCGGTCTCAGCCTAGCTAATGGTGCTTAGAATCATCTCCGTGAAGACATGTATCTCGGTGTAAATTTTGCGACTTTAGACAGCCCACTATACGGAGACTTACAATGTTAGTCGCTCAAGTTAAGGGAAAAAAGGGCTGCACTTGATTTTATAAGGCATCAACAAAAGGACTAAAAGCCCCAGGCACCTAAAAATACAACACCAAGAAGGAAACACTGTACTCTTTCCTTTCAACAGCCCTAATTCCAAAGAGACAGCAATCTCCTATTAGATAGCATAGCTAATAAGTCTTCATCCCGTGAAGACAGATATCTGGGTGAAACTGTGACCTTGAAAGCTCACTAAACGCACTTACAACATTAGTTGCTCATGGTAAGGAATAAGGATGGCTTTAATGACCGAAATTCCAAAGAAACAGTAGTCTCAGGTACTAACGCAGTTATTAGTCTTCATCTCCATAAATACAAATATCTGTTTCACCTGCAGCCTTGGAAAGTTCACTAAACAGAGACTTACAACATTAGTTGCAACGTGTAAGAAAAAGACGCTGTAATAACATATAAGGCCACTGTGACATTAGCCGCTCATGGTGTATAGACACAGACCGCTCATAATTCACATAAGCCAAACTAAGGCGACGACAATAGGACTAATTGCCTGTGACACCTAGGAATATTACACCGAGAGGGAAAACGTAATTCTTTCCTTCTAACAGCTTATTCCAAACATCTAGCAGTCTCAGCGTAGCTAACAGAGCCTAAAAGTCAAATATCGGTAAAAAATGATGAATTTAAAGTAATTTGTATATTTTTTATACTTACCAATAGCCCAGACTTAGCTGGTGCAAATTCAATATCATCAAGGGCCAGACACAAACTTTGAAACCCCCCCCCCCCCCCCCCCCCCAATTCCCAAAATTTGAATACAATACTGAAAAAGAACAGTCCTATCTGGCCCTCAATACCTTTGCTATCTGCGCATACGCAGTACTCAGAAGAGACTGGAATTGGCGCCAACATCATTCTTTGTAGACGATCCTACTAAAATAATAACTAATTTATCATATTTTTATACTACAACCAATGGCCCAAAATTAGCTGAATCGTAAAAGGCAGGGGGCCTACGACTTAAGAATTAGCAGACCAAATACAAATCCTAAGTCTGCATTCCAAGGTGAAAAGGAGATTAAATTTAAAAGGAATTACATGTATGTTTCTCTATACAATAATAGAGAAGCCATATCATAAATAAGGAGCCATATCCAAGTAATTCCATATTCTTAGCATGAATGATTAAATGCTAATTGGGTGTAACAAGCCCCCAATTTTAAGGCTAGTCTGGACTGCGCCCCTTAAATTAGGATGGCGTATTCGAGAGTGAGAGACTAACCCCCACAAACACACGCCATATATAAATAATAAACAAGCTGTATCTAGGATCAGTAATAATCTACAGACAAAACAGCTTCACTCATAGTTACACACTTATCAAGCTAGAAGAGATGAAGAAAAATCACTCCCACTTTTTTTTGAAGGAATATTCTTCAAAACAAAGAGGGAAGCGCTCTGGAATCAGTGAAAAGCGGTACTAAATAATCAATATATATTCACCCAACAGGCACCCAGTTATTAATTTTTTGCGCTCAACGCCACTTCAGAAGCTAAGGCTATCATGGCGATCACGGTTATTAACAGCGCATGCTTCTAACGTATACCAGAGTCAGAATACATAGATAGGTTGAAAACCGGTAATATAACGTGTACAACCATACACTTGTCCAACTGAATCCCATTGGACAGTATCTGTTAGATCAAACACACTTCTAAGGCAACCAACAGGCAACCCAGTTCAGGTGTACAATTAATTCCAATAATAAAACTCCAATTGAATCGTGCGAATATACGAGAATGTGAATTCTCCTGTGTACCGTCTCTCGTAGGAACCTGGTTTTAGAACATGGAACAAGCTATTATTAACTGTCTCGTCATGGACCTTCCCGAAAAAATTCACTGTTTCCTAGGTCCGTAACAAACAATGACTGTTTGGAGAAAGAATATACTACTCAGAATAAAGATGCCAAAAATTGAGAATGTATGCATAGACGGCCTATTGGAAGTTCCATAACATAAATTCTCATGAGCTCTATAAAGCAGAGCAAGAATTTATATAATCTGTTCAATAATGTGTCTGCCTAATAAATACACGTATTATGAACACGAGCAAAGAAATCCAGCATGTACTCATCTGAATACAGCCTGTATCCACAGTATGACTGAGTGGGGCAAGGGTAACTAGGAAACTGAATGAATAATACAGCTATTATGCAGTTAACTGAGTTAGGCCAAAAAAAAAAAATCAATTGATTCTCAGGCAATTTTTTTTTCTAATCAATGAGGGAGGGAGGATTTTATTTTTATTTTTTATTTTTATTTCTTCCAGATGGTGAGAAAGGATTGAGAGGTAAAAGTCACTTTCTGATGTCTGTTTTTACCTGAAAAGCATGGAAAGTGCATATTGTAAAATGATATACAAATAAAACTCATTTTATTGAAAACTAAAACTGTTTTTCTTTATTTTCTGATATCACCACTTGTTGTATTTAGAAACAGAACTCTGACTTCACTTTTAAACTTTAACAAAGCAGAACTATTTTTTGAATACTAGATATTATTGACCACCCTCGTATTATTTTGGTATCATTGTGAGTTATTTTGATTTTTAGTATGACCCATGGTGAGCGTGTTCTTCTCTGTAACAGAAGGTATATTCTTTTTAAAAAAATATTTAAAGTGTTTAAAATAAATTTCAAGTTCATATAAGAAGCTGGGTCATTCATGGTTTCTGAATACCCTAACTGAGTTGAAAAGCGTAGTTAAAAAAGTTTTCGATATCCTTCGTAAATTAAGCGTTATTAACAATTTGAGTTAATTAATTTCTTTGGTAAATGACAAAACATTTCAGTTGTCTCCCTTTCCGGCTGCGCTGGGTAATAATACACTGTTCAGAAAACTGACAATTCTGCCAACCATCTTTCACTGACACGTGCGATTGGTGCTTTGAAGGGCTGCCATTCTTATCCATCCAAATACCTGTGATTTCTATTGTAGCCTTATTACATTTAACCCCCTTCCAACAAACTTCACAAGTTTTCAAAGAAAAACATTCAATGCAAATTGCGGGGCGAATTTCAATGCAGCTAATTTTTCAGTGGAACAGAGCGTAACCGCAAGCAATTTCGATATGGACGAACTGTCTCCAATACATTTTTTTGGTTTTGAAACGGTGGTTAACTTTTAATAAATTCTTATTAACTCGATGCGTGTCTTGTGTGATTCGTTGTTTTGTCTGGTACTTTGTTTTTAAATAGCCATTTTGTGCTGGTTGCTATCAGTTGGGGCGAATTGTTCGAACGACTACGCCATTGCAATTCTTTTCAGAAATATAAAATTGGGCTAGTTTAGGCTATTTTCATAGCCGTGTGACGGACTTTAACAGCAACCGTGTTTACTGTTTTTTGCGGAAGCGTGTGTTTTTAAAAAATAAAACATAAGAAAATACAGTAAACTGCCATGTCTCCCAAGGAAGTTTGGGAGGGCGACTTGAATTTCGCCCCCAATGTAAGCCAAGGCCAGAGGCTCTCACACTTAACACACGCCTGTGTATATTTACCTGTTTATTCGTTGGTTTTGGGCCTTAAAACCAATAGTCCCTTTTCAATTTCCCTGTTTCCTATTTTCTTGCATTGACGGTCCAAATAAAAAGGCCCAACGCGGGCCATTTTTTTCAACGCGGCGGTGCCTGAGAATCAATTCCTTTTTTTTTTTTGGCCTTATAATCTCATACGTCATAAGAAAAGGCCAGACTGCTCTGAGCAAAACTTTTCAGAGTGGACTAATTGCCACATTGGAGAATGTCGCCCAGAAAACCGATATGTCAGCCACACAGGTAAACAAAGGCTAGCAATTTTGATAAGGAATCATATGCTCGTATATGACTAATAAACGAACAACCACAGAAAACAAACCAACTAAATAGCAGATGTGCCCATGAGGTTGCCGTTAGAACATGACTCAGCCGCCAATCGGGGAGCCATGAAAGGCATGCATATACCTAAATGCATTCATGGCTTACAGGAAGAAAACTAAGTCCTGCCTTGAAATCGCCTCTTAACACATTGGCAGGGGGGGGAGGAGGGGGGGGGGTGGAGGGGGGTCAGGGTTCGATGAATAATTCCTATCGAACCCCCCTCACCCACATTACTTGAATCGCTCTTGTGTTAGTTATCAAATAATATAGGAACCACATGGCTCCCTCACGTCTGACCGACTCCATAATGCCACTAAGGATGGAGAGGGACGTGATGAACAAATAATACATCATATAGACATGATATCTAATCTCTAGGGGGGGTTATATAATCCACAGCATTGATTGGATAGAAATGAAAAGGGAGACGAAAACAATGTTCCGACACCCGATAATAAAAACCTACATGAACTCCTCACGATCTGATATCAGGAAATATATTCCTGAGAAGGAATTTAGTATAGGCGTTTGAAAAGATGCTCATTAATCAGAATAGGTAAATATGGTGTATCAATAGGGCTTATCGCCTCATATAACTAAAACCAAACCATACCGGTAGGATGAGAATAACCTCTTCTAACATAATGGTATCATGTCCGATAGGACAATGAACTCAGCTTAGCTGAAGTAGCTAAAGGTCTTCCTATTCGTAAAGACAATAAAAAGGCAGATAACTGCAGCCTTATTAAAAGCTCACTAAGGAGACTTACAAAGCCAGTCATAGCTTATAAGTCTTCATCTCCGAGAAGACAGATTTATCGGTGTAAGCTGCGACCTTGAAAGCTCACTGAATGGAGACTTACAATTATCGTTGCGCAAGGTAGGGAATGAAGTGCCACTATTTTAGCAGCCCTAAATTCTCAAAGAGACAGTAGTCTCAAGAGATAATTATTTCAGTTATGTCACTGCATAATTACTGAAAAACATTGCTCATGATTCTAGCTAGGCTACTATGGTGTAAACAATAAGACTCAAGTCTATGACACCTAGGAAAACAAACCAAAAAGCATTATTCCTTTAGTGGTTTTATTTCCAAAAGACAGCAGTCAGAAGCTTGCTAACATAGCTTAGAAGTCTTCATCTCCGAGAAGACAGATATCTGTGTGTAACTTGCGACCTTGAAAGCTCACTAAACAGAGACTTACAACCATCATCGCGCAGGGTAGGGAATGACGAGCACTATTCTAACAGCCGTAATTCCCAAAGAGACAGTAGTCTCAAGGTAGCTACGCAGTTATGAATCTTTGTCTGCATTCAGACATACCTGTGTCACTTGCAGCCTTTGAAAGCTCACTAAATGGAGACTTACAACACTAGCCACTAATATATAAGAAAAGACCGCTGTAACAGTACATAAGGTTACTATGGCGTCCACAATGGCATTAAATGTTCTGATGCCAAGGAATACAACACCGAGAAGGAAAAGACATACTTATTCCCTCTAACGGCTCTATTCCAAACAAGACAGCTGTCTCAGCCTAACTATGCACTATGGAATCTCTATTCGTAAAGAATAGAGCATTGCATTTCTTATACTACTGCTAAGCAGTGACGAATGGGAGCAAAATGGAGGAGAGTGGAAAATCGCTCACCTCAAATCAAGTTTGCGAGAGTGAAAAATGTGAGGAGAGTGATTTTGATTCAATGTTTATCCTCATTTTTTTAATACTGTTTAGGTTGTTAAATTGAAAAATACTGATCAATTAACACCTCTTAATATCCTCTATTATCTATACTGGTGAATGAGATAATCCCCTTCCCTGTTGACTGTTAATGTAGGAGGCCGAAACGTCCAGGGCTGAAACGTCTCGAGGCCAGAACGTCCTGAGGTCGAAACATCCCAATACCATTCAAAGTGTATTTTTTTCTAAATTAAGTTAAGTTAATGTTAATTGTTATTGTTTGCCTTTGGTTCAGAATAAAATTGCAAGCTTGAAATCTAGTGTTTGTTTATTAAATGTATTACCAGAATTCCTGAAATGAACTTTTAGATAAGCTGAAGGGAACTATATATTATGACACGTACAAAAATTTACTTTGCAATTTCCATTGACAAGCGTCCTTCGAAATGAATGTATGAATACAACTGAACACGGATGAAAATTTTGACGGTGAAAATATATGTAACCCACTAAAATTAGTTCTGGATTTTAAATGGCAGATTATTAAAATCGTGGAAAATGGATGCGTAAATTCCAAATCAGGCACATTAATTCGTGTCACTGGTGAATTGGAGCGACAGGTGTCACGTGTGTAAATGAAAATAAGAAACGGGGCAACATTCCGCATGTCTTTGATAAAAAAAAATACGGAAGTATTAAAACATTTCTCAGATCTCAGAATGACCAACGTTTTTTTTTTTATATCTGAACATGCGTGTTCGTTTTCTGGCAGGAGTAAGGTCTGGGCGGGTTGTCTATGTACAACCCGCTTGCTGTTAGCGTGTTGTGTGTGGGTGTATAAGAGAACTATTGTGTGTCATGTTCATAACGACAAAAAGGAAATTGTTTGGAATTGTACTTTAAACGTATCAAAATGTGAGTGATTACAAATTTCACAACATCAAAAATTAATTGAATGTTTCTGTTGACGCAACTCAAATGGATAAAAGACACCCAAGAACAGAGGCGAGCGATTATTCGTGCACCTTGAACAATTTTTGCATGAACGATGGTGTGCGATCGCGTGCCTTTCCCATGTGTCACTGGCTAAGGCAAGAAAGGCATCGTTAATCAGGACAAAGGCCCTCAACACCTGAGCCAAAAGATCTGGGGATGAAAGATCTTCGTCTTTCCATCACCCGGTATGATAAGCTGTTCTGCCTAGCAAATGTAGACTTATAATCAGATGGAACAAGATTCTAAGAGCTTATGACTAAAATTTCATAGTCTAAAACAGACTTTCTGCGAGGGATGGAGATTCACACTCCATAGCCCTGTCACCATCCAAATGTTCCATCTGAAAATATGGTCAACTCCATCCAACTGAATGGATGAGTGGACCAAAGCAGCACCGTCCGACAGCTCACCATCGGAGCCTGTTAAATGGTAGTACCAGCGACTACCAGAATGCTGCGATACGCAGAGCAATCTGCAGAAGCCGGCCCATGACCGAGGCTAGCAGAGCAATGATAATCCACTTGTTACCATAAGCTGCTCACGGAACGGAGATCTGCCTCCAGATCCTCGACACATGTCCCATATAAAAAATGCCTCGACTGACTAGCTATCAACCTAAACATTCAAAGTCGGATAGCTAGTCTGCGGTCAATGTGCTTCATCAATGAAGTAGAGGAAGATGTCATAGCTGCAACCGGATCCAGCTGCAGTGTGGAAGGAGCATCCCGAACCACAAGCGTGAACGGGTGTCCTAACCCACTAAAGTTTCTCGAATCAAAAACAGTCAACCCCGATCCGTTGAGGGAAAGGAGAGAGTTCTCCAGCTTGCAGTCTGCTCCAGACCTCACCGAGCATTCCATGGAAGAAGAGGAAGCCGTAACAACAGCCGACCCCGTCTGAAGTGCGGAAGAAGCATCTAAACTCGTCACACTCTCGACGGATGCTCGAACTGATTGAAGTTTCTTACAACACAAAACAGTCGTCCCCGACTGTTAACGTAAACAAAAATGCTCTGCACTTGCGATCTGTCTCCAGATATCGCCAAGTATCCCGCTTAGAAACTTCTAGGCTAATTCTCCTTCCATGCACTTTCATGTAAGCAGAAGGAGCCGTAACAGCCTCCGGCCCCGGCTGCAGTGTGGAAGGAACTTTTCGATGTGTGTTCCGACTCAATATGGTTTCTCACAACGAACACAGTCGACCCCGACTGCTGACAGGACGGAGAGGGTTCTCCAATCAGTAATCTGACTCCAGATCTAGCCGAGCATCCCGTAGAGAAACTTCAGGCTTCTTCTACATGCAGAAATGACCGGACCGACCCAGCACCGTCCAACGGCTCACTACCGTAGACTGCTGATGGGTGCCCCTTGCTGGGTTTTGAAGCTGCGATAAGCTGCGCAAATTGCGACAGCAAGTCCGTTACGGAGGCTTGTGGAGCAGCAGCTTAGAAAATATGGTCAACTCCATCCTTCTCCGCAGCATGTTGCTCCCGGGACGGAGATCTGGCCACCGATGTCTTTGCCGAACATCCCGATGAATCAAGCCTCAAATCACTGGACCAACTTTCTTTTCCTTCTTTCTTTATCTTCTTTCTTCGAGGGTAAAGACTGGAGCGTTTTCGATCGGCTGCATAAACATCTATAGTCGGGTAGCTAGTGTGCGGTCGCATGCAGCCAAGACTTGCCTAGAAACAATTTCCAAGTCACAGGAAGTACACTCTCAATGTGTTGCAAAAATGTACAAAAATCTCTAGACCTTTAAGGATTAAACAGCAATAGGGTTCTCCCTCCCATCATGCACAACCTGCATGTCCAAACATGCTTTGATCAGTGACTCATAATTTTATGGAGATCAGAAATTCTGGACATAGAATGAAAATAATTTTTAAGGTCACTCTGACCTTTACTATTGGCCCAATGACTCAAAAATAAACAGAATTCTTTCTAATCAATGTAAAATGAGGGCTCCAAGATGTCAGATATCTTTAGTTATGGAGCAAAACCACTTTATGTCTGAATGTCATTGTGGCCTGGAACTTTGACACAACTTGAACAACATGAATGGGTTTCTTCCTCTCATCATGAGCAACCTACATGTCAAGTTTGGTTTTAATTGGCCAAGCAGAATTTTAAAGAGAGAGCATAACCAATTCTGTCAAAAGACAGACATACAGATGAACGAACAGCACCACAGCTAACATTCCCATGAAACATTTATGGGGGAAGCATTAATGACATGAAAAGATTAAATGCATGCACATTTCCAACACTGTTTGGGCTCTAAAACAAAATTGCTGTATCTAATGTTTGGAAACACAATGGAACCCAGTTCAAAACATCAGAAATTGCCATTTACATTTAGACCATACAAAATAAATCAATTGATTAATATCGGGCAATTTTTCTTTCAAATCACTGAGGGAGAAGGGTTTCATTTTCAGTTTAATTTTTATGGCATGCAGCGGGCATGAATTGTGAGGCTTTCTACACACAGAATATATGGGAAGCACATAATTATATAAATAAACTCAATTAATTTTAAAAATAGAACTGTTCTGCATATTGCGTTATGCTCTTTGGATTTCATTTGCATACACCAATGAAAAAATGAAAGTGTCAATGACACTGTAGCTTAACTTGACTGTGTGTAGTGTTTGATAAAAAGAATAATGTTCCTATGTTTATGAAAGAATTATGAAATAGGACAAGAATTGTGATAATTGAGAAGATGTTAATTTGTGTTCTTTGTGGGCTGTGTTCAATAAGAATAATTTGAGTGTAGACTGTACTAAAGAATTAAGACCTGGGTTGAGGAGGCCCTAACATGTAATGTAAGTCAGCCAAAGTTACCAAGTCACAGTAAAGTCAATCCAAAATGAGTCATTGTACCAAGTTACAATGAAATCCCTTCATCAATATAAATTGTAGACTTTGCTAAAGGAATCAAGTTCCTGTGATAGCTCAGCAGTCACGATTGACCGATCATGACCAAAATAGGAGAGTCGCATCTAGATATCATACCAAGTCATCCTACCAAGTTACAATGAAATCCTTTCATAAAAATAACCTGTAAGCAGTGCTAAAGGAATCTAGGTCAAGTGACCATGCAGCGGTAACGGCTGACTGATCATGACCAAAATATGAAAGTTTCATCTAGACATCATACCAACTTATCCTTCCAAGTTACAATGAAATTGCTTCATAAATATGAACTGAAGACTGTGCTAAACAAATTTAGGTCACATGCCTGTGTGGCTGTCATGGTTGACTGATCATGGTCAAAATAGGACATTCTCATCTAGACATTATACAAAGTCATCCTACCAAGTTTCAATAAAATCCCTTCATAAATACGACTTGTAGACTGGGGTAAAGGTTTTCAGGCTTCGAGCCCGCATAGATATCACAAATTGACAAAAAGGGACATTCCCATCTAGACATTATACGGAGTCATCCTACCAAGTTACAATGAAATCCCTTCATAAATATGACCTGTAGACTGTGCTAAAGGTTTTGGGGTTTTAGGCTCTCGCAGCCATCACGGTTAACCGATAATGACCAAAAGGGGACGTTCTCATCTAGACATTATATGAAGTCATCCTACCAAGTTACAATGTAATGCCTTCATAAATACGATGACCTGTAGACTGCGCTAAATGTTTTAGGCTCTCAAAGCCCTCACTGTTGACCGATTGCGACCAAAAGGGGATGTTCTCATCTAGACGTTATACAGAGTCATCCTACCAAGTTACTATGAAATCCTTTCATAAATACGACCTGTAGACTGTGTTAAAGGTTTTCAGGTTTCAGGCTATCGCAGCCATAAGGGTTGACTGATCACGATCAAAAGGGGATGTTTTCATCTAGACATGACCTCGAACCTGCACATAAAATTTTGTGATGAATGGACAAGAAATACAGGATGTAGCCTGTGCCAAAGAAAATGTGAACAGACGTCCAGACTCACAGACTTCCGCACGCATGATGCCAATAGCTTATCTTGAATTTGTCAAGCTGAGCCAAAAACGTAAAAAGTTTTTGAGTCTCTGGATTTTGAAAGACACTGTCAGGCAATAAAAACATCCAATGAAGAGGTTCAATTTCAATGGGGTATCAAAAGCCTTGAACGTGTTAAAAACAAAGCACTCTTGGCTCAACTTTTGAGCAATTTAACCCTTAGTTCAACACAATTAGGAGAGAACACCTGTAATATTATTATCCAAAACTGGAGATTGTTACGTTTTGGTGCCAAAACATAGTTATCCCTTTAAATGCAATGTGCTCAACAAGCTCATTCCAGTGAGGAGGCATAAACTCTGTTTCTGGAAGCCTAATTTAAGAAACCAGTCTCTCACTATACCATAGGACATCAACACCGCACACAAATGACTAAGTTATAATGTAAAAAGTTAATACAGAGAGTTTTTCTAAGAGAAATAAGGGCCACAATCTGTGGGAAATGTACAATGAAACCTGCGATATGTGGATATCATGTCCCCCATGCTGGTCTATCATCATACCACAGAACATCAAAATCCAACAACTGATGCCAGCGTTATAAAGCAAAAGGTTCATTTCACTACAAGGGCCATAACTCTGGTGAGAATGTGTGGAAAAAACCTGCGATCTGTGGATATCATTTTCTCCATGCTGGTCTATCAGCATACCAAAGGACATCAAACTCCGACAACAGATGAGAGAGTTATAATACAAAATGTTTGCATGGACAGACGATGACCTCAATGAACATTTATTTGCACGTTTTCAACAAAGCATAATTAAAATACAGTGTCTATTTATTAAATTTGTTTTATAAACATCCAGTTTGCCATATACTGCAGAACATAACTCAAATATGTGGACAGTATTTATTTTAAAAAAAAAGAAGCATAAATATAAGTGAACACAAACATATTGCAGATTTTTTTATTAACTGATTGACTGCTGGAAGATCAAATTTGAGCATTTTTGTGAAGGTCAGGCAACACAACTTAATGGCATCATATTCTGTGGATGTGCATCATATTAACCGTGATGTGAATTTACTTACTCTGTACGGCTTTTGCCTTGGTACAATTTATGACAGGGTGCCTATAAGCAGAACATCTTTCCTCCCTCACCGATTTGAAAAATGAACTACTCGAGAACTAAATTTAATTTTTGATTTGGCCAAAGCTTTATTTTTCAAAGCAAAAAATAAAAAAAATTTTTGAGTAATATTCAAGAAAAAATAGTATCGGCTGGTTATGTTAGGTAAAAGGCTAAACATCAGAATTTCAGGACTATGGAAAGAGCGCTCATGTTGATGTGTTAAGCTTTTCACACAGATCGACAATATCTGCCAAGCATAATACACAAATGTAGACCTTACATTCTGAAATAATGCAGAGCCTACCTTAAGCTTCCCCCCACCCCCCAATAGAAAAGGCTCTGGAGCGTATTTTTGTGTCAACAGGAATTACCTTCAACAAACTTAAATGGTAAAATGTTATTTTCTTGGGGTCTAGTGACAGCTCCCCCCCCCCCCCCAATCAGCCCAGACCCTGACCAAATGCAAGCCTTAAAAAAGGCTAATGGCTAGGAGTAATAAGAGCCTGAGCAGAAGAAAGAGGCCCAAGAGAAAAAAGGTCCTCGGACTGCTCTGACACAGGTAGAAGGAGGAGAAAGTAGAAATGTTTCTGCTGTAGGGTGCCTGCATAAAGTCCGACAACTTTATGGAGTTAGCATAAGCCCAGGAGGTGGACAATGCACCCACCTTCTGGACAGAAATGCGATTGGTTATACAATCGGCCATCGCCAAACGAGTGTATGATGAGCGTACGATGCTCTAACAGCAAGACAAATTCACCTAAGGATGGATTAAGGAGAGATCTTCTGTCGACCAGGGATCAGGGACTTTTCTCTAATAAACTGTATCCTGTTGGGGTAAATGTGAATGGCACAAAACCGAACAGAGCAAAGGGCTACTACCATCAACTGAAGGAAGAGCCCTGATACAGATAGGAGCGGAGATGTTTCTGGTATCTGATTCTTGGCTAAAAAGGAGCAATCAGTGGTAAAAGTAACACTGTTGGCAGAGCTTCTGAAAAAAAACTGGGATTTCTCCTGGCTGAGGCAAAAGCCATCAGAAAAGTTGTCTTGTATGTGAGAAATCGCATATCCACCTAGGATACGGAGCCCCCCCCCCCCCTCCCCCAAAGCAAAGAATCACCCAAGAAAGATTCCATCTTGAGGTCAGCCACAAAACTCTATGCCTTTTCAAAGAAAGATGCCAAATGAACTTGGAGAGGTACGGATTAGTGCCGATATGACGCTTTCCGACAAACAAAAAGGCCTCTGAAAGCATGGACCTATATCCCTTGATGGTAACAGGCTGGACCCCCTGAGAATCAAACAGATAGACCAGAAACTCAGCAATCTGTGGAATCGAAGGATTGGCATAATCAACTGAGTGATCAGCACAATCAGCACATCAATGACAGAAGACCTTCCACTTAGCCGCATAATCTAAACCAGTGCAGTGCTACCTTAAGAAGAAATGCACTCCACTGCATGTCTCGAAAAACCTCTATAGAGGAGGAGGCAGAACGGGACAGACGATATACATGAAGGCACTATGATGTCAGGTCCACTTGAAACCTCCTTTGGCAACCTTGACAGAGAAGATCACAATGGAGAGGGAGATGTACCAAACTGCCGCCAACAGAGGGCAGAGTTAACCCTTTCCCAACGAATCGGCCGCATCCGCCCTGGTAATATGCAAATTCAGCAGTTGAAAAAAATAGTATTTTTCAGAAAATTTCAACAAAACCACATCATGTGACCCCTTGTTGGAACGAGCTCCTCGAGCTCGTTCCAATGAGGAGGTCACATGATATGGTTTCAACAAAACCATATTATGTGACCCCTCGTTGGAACAAGTTCGTCGAGCTCGTTCCAACGAAGGGTCACATGACATGGTTTTGTTGAAATTTTTTGAAAAATTTGAAAAAATGGTATTTAAAATAATAAATTTTGATATCGTCTGCGTTGGGTAAAGGGTTAATTGATCCACACCCACTGAGGCAACAAAGGAGCGATCAGAATGATTCGACAACTGCAGGTTCGTATCTTGGCTAGAACCTGAGACAGAATTGGAAACAGCAGGAAGGCATAGCCGACTAGTCTGTTCCAATCGAGTGACAGTATCCATGGCAAAAACTAGAGAATCCAGGATGGAGACACAAAAGTGTCCACCTGATGTTTCCAATGGGTCACGAACAGATCGATGTGGGGACAACCCCAGAGACTGCAAAGCGACTTGAACACTGCTCTGTGAAGCATCCACTTAGTGGAAATGACCCACCCCAGTGGGACAGGGAGTTGGCTAGGACGTTCAGACGACTGGGAATGTGGCAAACCACCACACCAGAGGTGACGTTCTGAGCGAGCAGTGGAAGATCCCAAGCCAATTCGTACTTGGGAACCAAGTGTGTGCCGTCCTGGTTCCAAATGTAAGCCTCTGGTAACTGAAGCACCAGATCCAGAGGATCGACATTTGGCCTCCAACAACCTAGCAGAAAGTGTTGGAGAGATCTGACATGCAGCCGACCTGAAGGAATGAGATCCAAAACTTCCTTCGGAGACATGGCAGTTTACTGTATTTTCTAATGTTTTATTTCCAAAAAAAAACCGCTTCCGCATTCACAAAAAAGTAAACACTGTTGCTGTTAAAATCTGTCATACAGCTCTGAAAATAGCCTAAACTAGCCCAATTTTATATTTCTGAAAAGAGTTGTAATGGCATAGTCGTTCGAACAATATTCCCCAACTGATAGCAAACAGCACAAAAGGGCTATTTAAAAACAAAGTGCCGGCAAAAACAACAAAACACACAAGACACGCATCGAGTTAATTAGAATTTATTAAAGTTAACCACCATTTCAAAACAAAAAAAACTGTGTAGGAGACAGTTCATCCATAAAAATGTCAAAAATTGCTTACAGTTACGCTCTGTTCCACTGAAAAATTGATTGCATTGAAATTTGTCCCACAATTTGTATTGAAAGTTTTTCTTTGAAAACTTGTGTTGGAAGGGGGTTAAATGTAATAAGGCTATGACAGAAATCACACATATTAGGATGGATAAGAATGGCAGGCCTTCATAGCACCAATCGCACGTCATGCACGCAAGATGGTTGACAGAAATTGTCATTTTTCAGAACAGGGTATTGGTATTATTATTACCCAGCACAGCAGGGAAGGAAGAGAACTAAAATAATTTGTCATTTACCTTAGAAATAAATTAACTCAAATTGTTAATAACACTAAATTTATGAAGGATATCGAAAACTTTTTTAACTACGCTTTTCAATTCAATTAGGGCATTCAGAAACAATAAATGACCCAGCTTCTTATGTGAACTTGAACTTTATTTTAAATACTTTAAATATTTTTTTGTAAAAGAATATACCTTCTATAACAGAGAAGAACACTCTCACCATGGGTAATGCTAAATTTCAAATCCACTGCATTGAGGCAAATACAAAATCAACTGCATGGTAACCATAGTCATCACTGGTAGGGAAAGAGTTAGGGCATTCAGAAACGATGAATGACACAGTTTCTTGTTGGGGAGCGGGGGATTTTAACCTACATTCTTGTTATATACCATCTGACTTAGCTTTGTGTGTGTATGTATGTTTGTATAACTTTTATTTATTTTTTTCTCCACAATTGTGTCCTCTATGTACATTTATTTTGTCACGATGTCATATACGTTTTTTTCTGATTTCTCCCTCCTGACCCCTGACTTCTCCCTAAAGTCTCTGGAGGGAGAAGTCACTTCTCCCTAAAATCAGCTGCCAAGCTGACCCCTGGCTGGAAACGAATGGAGAGGTGAATGTCGTCAAACTTATTTAGCAGATAAGCAGCTAAGGCAGAGGTGATCCGGGAGAGATAGCATGCCAAGCACCTTTCAGGATAAGCCCAACAGGGACTCCAAAGTCACCATAGGAACAACGACAGACTTGGGCTTGGAAAGCCCAAGGGAGGAGGAGTCCTGATCCAAGACCATCAAAGTCTAGCAGACAGATGGACTAGCAGAATTGTAAGAACAATAACGCACAGAGGGGCAAAAAGGTATCAGCTCTTGTGAAGAACGACATCTTCATAGCCTTGGAATTCAGCTTAGAGTCCAATGCTGCAAAAGCCTCGACCACTTGTACCAACTGGTGCAGTCAAAGATGCCCAGAAGTAGGTTGCTCACAGGCTGTAGGCACGCAACCGATGATCGCAGCCGGGCTGAAACCTCCAGCTAGCCTAACGGTTTAAGCTAAAAAACAAAGTCAAGAGCTGCCCCCTAGTCAGAAGACTGATTCGGAAGACATATAGCCCATCTCGGGCATACCAGCCAAAGCCTCCCATGGCGTGGGAACGCTAGCATGATCAGAAAGTGGTTTGCTTCCAATCCCAGGAGGCAGCACAGCCCAGATTGCCTGGAAATCACTAGTAGCCTCGCTTAAGGCAATGAGAAGGCTCTTGAAAAGAATATGCATGAGCAAGAAATCTGCCAGTCCAACGTGGGAGAGACCAGGCAAAGTGGCTTCACATCTGACCCTTTTAACCAGCGAAGGGTCACGATCCACAAAAACACCTGACAACAAATGATGGGTGGCAGCCGAAGCATCTACAGATGCAGATATGGGTAGAAAATACTCTGAGGATCTGAAGTGTGGGAACTCAGGAGAGTCACCACAGACCTCTGAGGGACAGAAGGTCCAGGCTGCACAAAATGCGCCAGTCCCGCTAAACTGGCCGAAGGAGCAGAATGCGTGGATGGAAGCGCAACAGAGTCCATGGTGACCCCATCATGGACATATGAATCCAAAACAAAGGCTGCTTGGCCTGGCAGCTGGGAGACCGAAGCAGAAGGACTGGCTGACAATTCCTTCCTGCCTTTGCCAAATTGAAGTCAGGGAAGGTTGGGGCCAATTCAGGGAAGGTTGGGGCCAATATCCCACCTCCAAAGAAGCAGAAACCCATGCAGATCTCTGCTGGGATAAGTTGAAGCCTGCTGAAACGGAGAACAAAGTCATCACTGATGGAGCAGCAGCAGGAGTGGATACATCGGTAGCTGGTGACAATGGTGGAAAAGAGGAGAGAGCAACTGAGCTTGGCTCCAAAGGAGGAGTCACAACCCTAGTGACAGCCTCAGGTGTCGACTGGAGAGGAACAACAGCCTCAGAACCAAGCATCTCTTCACCAGAAATGCCAACAGCTTCTGCGGTGTCCACCTCCAGAAAAGACTGCAAATCTGCTATGGAGGGGGTAGAACTCTCTCCAGACAGTGTCATTTTGGGAAGCGCCAAAACGACTCTGTTCCTCTTTTGCACAGGAGCAACGACCACGAGCATGCACTACACGGTTTACTGAAGCCCAAAAGGTGGAAGACCAAGAAACACACAGTCCACAGGGTCTTTCAGCTGAACACCCATTGCATGTAGAGCATGAAGCATGGGAGTCCTCAACATGCTTCGGTAACAAACATTGCCCGCAAAGAAGCATCCTAGGCATATCTGGTTAGAGCAATATAGATTGGAAGGTGATCTCAAAGAAAAAAAATAGATCAGGACACCCCCAACTACAACAGGAGGTGGCAGAAAACTAAGGCCCAATGGGAACACAAAAGTACCCCAACAGCCAAAGAAGGCAGAAATTCGACCCTCAACAGAGGCGACAACAGCCCACCTGCTGACACCTGACTCCAACACAAGCAGTACCAAAAGGATAGGATAAATAACAGAAACCGAACAACATGGTACTCAAAATTTATGTGCGAAATCGGCAGAGAGAAAAAAGATTCCATGCAAAATACGGCAAATAAATGAGAGTATACAAAAGCACAGCCCTGCATATTTGAATGGTGAAGCTAATGCTTATGAATCCATTATACAGCACAGAAACATCGTCAATATGGAGTCATTAGGTATCAATGATGATCAGCAAATGCAAATGCATCTTCATAAGATGACAGAAGAAAAAAGAATGACATGTTGGATATACATTTGCGCACTGGTACCGGAAGCCATGGATTGGTTGAGAATAATGTCCCCTACTGGGTTCACTCGGCCCAGTTTTTGACTTATTTTTTCTTAGTGCTTTTGCACCACTTTTTCTTTCCCAAATTGCTTCTAAAGAACAAAAATAGAGAGTATACTTCCGAGTTAGGGACTTCCACTGTAGTGCAAGCATGTTATAAAAAATGTAAAGCGGAACTGGTTTACCACAGTAAACAAGTGCTGCTTACTTCCCGGGGTTCCCACGGGGAAGTTACATCTGGTGGGTGATCAAATAAACTGAGATATACATGACGGAAAATACATACCAGTTGTTTGTAGTAACTGTAATGTAACATCGGTAGCACCTTGCTTGCTAAACTCATCCTTCAAGTGATCAGCATCTTTCTTTTTACCACTTTGGTAAATAATAACTGAAAGAAACAAAATAAACTCTTTGGTGAAAAAAGATTGATCGTTATCTCTTTTTATATTCTTGAAAGCAGAACAGATGTGATTTATCATGAGAATTTAACCCTTAGTCTTCACAATAATATTATGTTAATAACTATCGTATATACATGTACACATGACTCTACAGCAACCAACAATGATGTAAAGCCACTGTCAAGATAATTGCATCCTGCCAGTAAAGTTATCAAGAAAGATTACACTTGGGAATAACTTTTTCATCGCAACATAAAATGGACAGTTGGTGGCTGTATGAGGACTTTAAGGATTAAGCTATGTACAGGATATAAAATTTGAAGAAATAAGTAAATTTGAATAGCTATTTTTATAAACAGCACTGACTGTTTATGTACATGCTGGAAAAAGGATTTAGGATTTTTAACTTTCTAAAGGACTATAGGATTAAGGAATATTAAAGAATGTTGATGCTTGTTGGAAATGAGCTCTTCACTCCTAACCTGCTGAATATTTCAATAAATTTTCATTTGATCATGGTAAATGGTTTGGTGTTTAACAATTATATGCAATTAGCATGGTTAATAGAACTATTAACAAGTATACAAATAAACAGAATCTACCGAATAAGAAATTAACATGAAACTGTCAATGACACTGTAGCTTAACTTGACTGTGTTCGATGAAAAGGATAATATTCCAATGTTTATGAAAGGATTATGAAATAAGACAAGAATTGTGAAAATTGAGAATATGTTAATTTCTGTTCCCTGTAGGCTATGTTTACAAATATAACATGTAGACTCTGCTAAAGGAATCTAGTTCACATGACAGTTCGGCAGTCATGGTTGACCGATCATGACCAAAATACGAGAGTCTCATCTAAATATCATACCAAGTTATTCTACCAATTTACAATGAAATCCCTTCATAAAAATAACCTGTAAGCAGTGCTAAAAGAATCTAGGTCAAGTGACCAGGCAGCAGTAACAGCTGACCGATCGTGACCAAAATACGACAGTCTCATCTAGACATCATACTCATTAGGGACTTCCAACTGTACAGCCCTGTATATCACGGCCAAAATAGAACATTCTCATCTAGACATTATACATAGTCATCCTTCTTAGTTACAATAAAATCTCTTCATAAATACGACCTGTAGACTGTGCTAAAGGTTTTAGGGCTTCGGGCCTGTGTAGCCATCTCGGTTGACCAATCATGATCAAAAGGGGACATTCCCATCTAGACATTATGTGGAGTCATCTTACCATGTTACAATGAAATCCCTTCATAAATACGACCTGTAGAATGTGCTAAAGGTTTTGGGGTTTTGGGCTGTTGACTGATTACGACCAAAAGGGGACTTTCTCATCTAGACGTTATACGGAGTCATCCTACAAAGTTACAATGAAATTCCTTCATAAATACAACCTGTAGACTGTGCTAAAAGGTTTTGGGCTATCGCAGCCATCATGGTTGACCGATCGTGACCAAAAGGGGACATTCTCATCTAGGCATTATTTGAAGTCATCCCACCAAGTTATAATGAAATCCCTTCATAAATACAACGACCTGTAGACTGCGCTAAAGGTTTTTGGGTTTCGGGTTCTCGCAGCCATCATGGTTGACTGATCGACCAAAAGGGGATGTTCTCAACCTGTAGACTGTGCTAAAAGGTTTTGGGCTATCGCAGCCATCATGGTTGACCGATCGTGACCAAAAGGGGACATTCTCATCTAGGCATTATTTGAAGTCATCCCACCAAGTTACAATGAAATCCCTTCATAAATATGATCTGCAGACTATGCTAAATGCTTTTAGATTTCGGGCTCTCGCAGCCATTAGGGTTGACTGATCACGACAAAAAGGAGATGTTCTCATCTAGACATTACCTTGAACCTGCATATGAATTTTTGTGATTATCAGACAAGAACTACGGGGTGTAACCTGTGCCAAAGAAAATATGAACAGACGCCCAGACACACAGACTTCCACACGCGTAATGGCCATAGCTTATCTTGACTTTGTCAAGCTTAAAATTTGGTTGAATTAAATATCCCTGTGTCCTGCTTTAGGCAACATTTTCCAGATGATTTTTTTTCAGGGCAAGAGAAAAGCAATTTAACCCTCTGCACTCTGATGTCAAAATGGCAAAGTTTTCAGCAACAAATATTTCCCATTATGCAGTTTTATATTCAACCAAATATACCTTGTTTGACAAGTGAGCTCTGTCAAACAAGATATAATTGGTCAAAGTCATTGTTAAACAAGAGAAAAACAGAGTGAATGGAGACAATTCTGTCGCGCTACCAGAGTGCAAGGTGTTAAGCAATGAGATAATGATATATATTATTTACCAATGTTAAGTGGAAACGATCAGATCAGACCAGCCCTGTTAACTTTCCTGCTTTCACCAGGAGACTACCGGTTTGGTACCCTATCTACCGCACCCACGGCAACATCCTATTTTCTCCCGCTTTGATACTTTTCAAAATTAGTTATTCAGTACCGGTAATCCATCACGGCATCACTGAATCCACCAGCTTTTGTTTACAAATACAAAAGCATGAGCTCTATTCTCTTTGGCAAGGTCATTAAGTTTGTGTGAAACGTCACCCTTAAGTCGGAACTGATTACCAATTCTAATTTTTGTCAATGGCCAGCTATTGTGTTCTGTGATTATTGCAACACATTTCACAGTCGAAATAAATGAACTTGAGATCCACTGTCGAATTGTCATACAGCAGAAGGACCTGGCGATTCGACAGGTGAGGGATCCACTGCCTGAAACTCAGAAGAGCAAGAAGCTCCTTCTGGTTGATGTGTAGAGCTGCTTGATCCTGGTCCCACATCCCGTGTAGGGAAAGACCGAGAGAATCCAACGTCGCACCCTATCCGAGATCACTGGCATCTGCCGTCAGAACGCGATCGGACGTGGGTAAGTCCAATGGAACACCCTGCGTAATCCACTGAACATCTGTCCAGGGAAGAAGGTGAGGATACAGAAATTCCGGAAACGGAAGCACCTGATCCAGAGAATCTACATTCGGCCTCCAACGACTGAGCAGAAAGTGTTGGAGAGGTCTGACACGCAGCCGACCTAGAGGAATGAGATCCGTCACCGAACCACAGAGACCGATCAGCCGGAGAAAACTCCGAGCGGTCGCGGACGTGGACTGGGACAGAGTCAGAGCAAAAGCTGAGAGAATCACAGCTTTGGCCTGGGGAACCGCTACCAAATTGAATTGGGTTTGGAAAGCCATCCCCAGATGACAAAACGACTGAGAAGGGACCAGGTCCGACTTCTCCTCGTTGACTCTGAAAGCTCAACAGAGTGGCGACATCCGACTCCAGTAAGGCAGCATTGGAATGCCTCTGGAGGATATCGTCCAGATATGCCGAAGTAGTCACCCTGGACTGTGTGCGATGGAACGCTATCACATGCGACATCAGTCTGGTGAAGGCCCAAGGAGCCAGGTTGAGGCCGAAAGGCATGGCCTTGAACTGGTAAACTCGCCCCAGAAAAGCGAACCTGAGATACTTCCGTGACGCCCGATGCACCGGAACGTGAAAGTAAGCATCTCGCAGGTCGATGCTGGCAGCATAATCTCCCTGGTGAATTGATTGGCGGACCGACGTGAAAGTCTCCATGCTGAACTTGGGAGCAATGATAGACTGGTTCAGGATACTCAGATCGATAACCGGTCAGAGTCGGCCGTCCTTCTTCAGCACCAAGAACAGGCGGGAATAGAAACCCACTGACTGAATGTTCTTGACGACCTCGATCGCCCCCTTTGCTAGGAGATTGCCAATCTCCGTGGACAAAAGTTCCCGACGTAAAACGTCTGAAGGAACTGTGGTTGGAAGAGGTACCCTTGACAGAGTGGGGTGCCGTCGGAAGGATATTCGCAGCCCGGACTGAACAACATCTAACACCCACGGATCGGATGTGATGGTAGCCCAATGGTCTGCGAACTCTGCTATCCTTCCCTCAACCTGGGACGAGTCGAGGTGAGGACTTTCATTTCGAGCCTCGATGAGGCCCGCGAGAGGAGAAACCACCTCCTCTACTAAACGAAGAATCCTGAGACTTCCCTCGATTCTGCCGACCTTTACCCTCACCCCTGGAGTAAGAAGTAGAGGCGGCAGCGACCAGCCTTTTGCTTCACAGAGGAAGCAGAAGGGTACTTGTTAGGCTTGGAACGGCCCTTGCCTCCCCTAGAAGGCTGATCAAGCTGACGAAACAGCAGCTGATCTTTGGAATGACGTAGGACGTCATCCCAGACCGTCGACACAGAACCATGGAAAATCTGCGGACCTGCCGAAGAAGCAGATCGAAGAGCAGCACGCTGCTCCTTGGGAAGGGATCGTCCTGTGTCCAGCACAGCGTCCCTTCGAACTAATTCCAGATTAGCCGTGTTACAGGCATGCGTGTGAGTAAGATGCATAAGCGCCTTGGACAGCACACGCAAAGGAGCCTGTACCTCGCCAAACTTATCTGGAGGCAGATAAGCAGCCAAAGCTGAGACGACGTGATCTGAGAGAGAAAGCATGCCAAGCATCTCTCTAGATAAGCCCAACGTGGACTCCAGAGTCGTCATTGGAATGACGGCAGACTTGGGCTTGGAAAGCCCGAGGGAAGTGGAGTCCTGATCCAGAACCGTCAAAGTCTGGCAGACCGACGGATTGGCAAAATCGTAGGAACGATAATGCACAGGAGGCAAAAAGGTGTCAACCCTGGTGAAGAACGAAGTCTTCAGAGCCTTGGAATTCAGCTTGGAGTCCAATGCTGAGAAAGCTTCAACCACCTGTACCGACTGGCACGGTCGAAGGCGCCCAGAAGCAGGATGCTCCATAGGCTGTAGGAGCGCAACCGATGATCGCAGCCTGGCTGACACTGTCGGCTGGTTAATAGGTTTGAGATCAGGCAGAAACCCAAACACAAAGTCAAGAGCTGCCCCCAAGTCCGAAGACTGCTGGGCCTCGACATCAAGCATGTCGGACTCCTCCCCAGAGTCGGAAGACACATAGCCCATCGTGGGCAAACCAGCCGACGCCTCCAATGGTGTCGGGATACCAGGGGGATCAGAAACTGGCCTGTTTCCAATCCCAGGAGGCGGTGCCATAGGAGGCGCCTGGAAACCACTCGTTGCCTCGCTGGAAGCAACAGGAAGGCTCTTTGATAGAACCTGAGTGAGTAAGGAGAGGGCCTCCCTAAGCTCACTGCCCGTACTGGCCGGTTCGACAGGGGAGCAAACCGGCAAAGTGGCTTCACCTCTGACCCTCTTAACCAGTGAAGGGTCACGATCCTCCAAAACACCCGACGTGGGATGACGGGGGGCAGACGAAACATCTGAAGGCATATGTGTATAGGGGTACGAGGCACCCCGAGGATCAATATAGCGAGAACTCATGAGAGTCACCGCGGACCTCTGCGGGGCAGAAGGTCCAGGCTGCACAAAAGGCGTTGGTCCCCCAAAACTGGTCGTGTGGCCAGAATGAGTGGACGGAAACGCCACGGAGTTCATAGTGTCTCCACTAAGAACATCCGAATCCAAAGACACAACTGTGGTGCTCGACGGCGTAGAGACCACAGAGATGGGTTCGGCCGGCAGCCCCTTCCAACTTCGCCGAGTTGAAATCAGGGAAGGCTGAGGCCGATATCCCACGGCTACAGTACCAGACATTCCTGCAGTCCCCTGCAGCGTTAAGCCGAGGCCGGCTGAAACTGACGACGAAGCAGACGGACCAGCAGTAGTAGTAGATATACGTCGGGAGTCGTTGAGGCTGGTGGAATAGTGGAGAGAGCACACCTGCTCGGCTCCGAAGGAGGAGTCACAACCCTAGTGACAGCCTCAGATGTCGACTGGAGGGGGACCGTAGTCCCGGAACCAGGCACCTCTTCACCAGAATACTCAACGGCCCCCGCAGTATCCACCACAGGAAAAGACTGCACATCCCCCAGGGAGGAGGAATAACTCTCACCAGACAAGGTCGGCTCGGGAGCCGCCAAACGACCACGTTCTCCTTTCCCGCGGGAGTGGGAGGCACGGCCACGAGAATGAACGTCACGGTTAACTGATGCCCAGAAAGTGGATGACCATGATCCACAGACACCACATGGCCGCTCGGCCGAACACCCATTACAGGAGGAACAAGACGAATGTAAATCGTCCACATGCTTTGGCAGCAGACATTGCCCACAAGGAATTGTCCTGGGCATGATAGAGGTGAGAGGAGCAAAGAAGGTGAAATCAGAAAACAGAAGAACACCCCAAAAGAAGAGAGAAAGGTGACAGAAACAAAGACCCCAGACAGTCGACCGGGAACCACACAACAGGATGACTACTCTCAAAAGAGAGAAGAAAAACTGTAGAAGTGGTACCCCGCTGACACCTAACTCTAACACAATTAGAAAATTTTGCAAATTAAGCATTAACAATAATTGTGAAAATTAATAAGTCCGAACCGCATGGCACACGAAATTCGCGCGCGACTCGAGAGAGAACAATTAAAATACATTATGGATATATAATATTGAAGAGAATATAAAGAAAACTGTTCCTGAGAATACAAAGGATACACTGATGCACTATGAATCAGGAATCATCAAACAACGAGCTGGATAAACACTGATAAGCATGCAGAAACATCTCGACACGAAGCGAATGATAAAAAAGAGACGGTATATGCGCACTGGCAAAGGAAGTCGTGGAGTTGTACTTGGGAGAAAGCGTCCCGTACTGGGTCTGCGCCGGTTGCACTCGACCCAGTTTTGGCTTATTTTTTCTTGGTGCTTTTGCATCACTTTTCTTTCCCAAATTGCTTGGGAAAGACAAAAATAGAGAGTATTTTATCCGAGTTAGGGACTTCCACTGTAGTGCAAGCCTGTAGTAAACAATTGTGAGTAGTTTGATAAGAAATTATTGATGTGCTGTCTGCGCACAAAAATCTCACTGACAGGCATCCAAATCTTACTGAGAGCTCATCAAAATCTCACTGACGGTCACCTTCAGAGGTTAACAGGTCTGGATCAGATCAATAATCTACCATACATGCAGAATGCTGCAGCTATTTCTTTGCAACTTAACCATTGCTTGGATGAGCATTATATAGTGAGAGGCTATAAATTGTTCATATAAATAAGTTTAGTTTTGTGCCAATAGGCAGCATTCTCCAATGAATTGTATCAAGGTCACGGTGAACCTTAGTAGTGCTGCAGATTGGAGTGCAAAATACCAATACAGTGCCGGTCATGGATTGGACTGTAGTTCAGACTGGACCATCACCACTATACTGGTTCACAACTGACCTGGACAGGTCTAGGGTGGTCAGAGGCAGTCCAGAGGGGCATTGTAATGTGACAAATAAAAGCTAGTTTGGGATTTGGACTTCATTTTTGGAGTTTACCTTCCAACTTAATATGTGAAATAACTAGATTAGTTATGGGAACACGCTTCCCTCACAGTCTAAAATCCAAGCCTACCCATTACGAGTGAAGGCATGAGTGATAAAACATTATTATTCCTTGAGTGTAACAAGGAGCTATCTGCAATGCTAAAGTATTTCAGTTGGTGCCTTGTTGCCTCAATGTGAACAGAAGATATAAAATTTGCTGGTTACAGTGTAATGCCTTACAAAATTTGTAATTTTGCAGGCAGTTTAACATATTTATTACATGCCTGTTCTTTGAAATACCCATCTACAGCAACACTAAACCATGCATATAATGAAAATCTGTTCTGCACACATGTGCAGAATGGAAATCGTTGACTGACTATTTTTAGACGATCACATCATCTGTCAAAACTAAACATAACCCTGCCCACCTGGAATGTCCATTTGACCTACAATCACAGAAGTCGTGCCATTCAAAAGAAGCGAATGCTTTCTAATAAGCTATCACAAAGACAATAAACTAAATAAAAAACATCTTTGTGTATGGAATTACTTCTAAAGTTTAGAGGGGAGAGTTCAAACCAATCATTATTAGCTGTATATAATAATAACAAACTGAATAGAACTAGCTCAAGTATGCATAAACTATGACAGTACAAACATATGTATAAACACATGTTTGGCTTATTTATAAATCTGCCCCCGGGAATTTGTTTGTAAACATTAGCAGACGATTGATCACTCGAAACTGAACTGATTGCGAAATAACTTTTTGATAGTTGTCAAATGAATTGCTGAGTGTTCTAATAATTGTTTTTATAGATGTGAAGGCATGTAATAAACACAGATTGACATACACACTTGTGCCATATCGATTAATCCATTCACAAGCGTGTGTCATTCTGTGTATGTCCCACATATCTGGGCACTGGACCATATCGGACAGCTTTTTTTTACCAGACCACCAACAGCAGCCTAGTATGGTCCGCATCACTAAATCTTAGCATATGCTCGCTCTATCTTAACCAGGCAAGGATGGCATATGCCAATGAAATTAGATGTGTCAATAACTATAGGTTTCTAAAATACTCTCACAATTGTATCAGAAATGTAGTCTGGAAAGGAATTTTGTGGTAAGCAGGGTCAGGTATGAAAAGAAAGTAGTCATCTGGTTTTGATATTAAATACACTGTTACAAAAAAAGAATATTCCATTTTCAGCTTCACCAACTTATTTAATCTTATTACAGTGGAGCCCACTTAATTGGATCTCTCTTAATTGTATATCCCTGTTACTTGAATATAATTTTCAAACACAAAACCATTTACCATACCTTCGGTACAAATCTGATCTGTTAATTGTATATGGGTTGTAGAGTAAACTCCTGTTAAATGTATATAAATTTTTGTGATATGTCGAAAAAATTACTGTGACACGCAACATATTCCCCTTATTTATCAACCTTTTTGGCCTCACTACATCCAATACAGGCATTTATTCTATTATATCTTGTTTGACAGAGCTCTATGAGCTCTGTCAAACAAGATATAATAGAATAAATGCTCAGTTTACCTCCAGAACACAGGAAACTGACCAAGTCCCTGTTAATTGTATACTCCTGTTAATTGAATAATTTTCACTGGTAAAATGGATATTCAATTAAGAGGATTCTACTGTATTTATAAATGAGCAGGACTGGTGTATCCATATTTGGTAGTTGTATTCAGTGAGCTAAAAATTAGAAGTGCATCCCTTTGTATCTTTGCATTTCATGATGAAATGTAATCAGATATGTTGCACACAGCTAAGGGCATCCTCCGTGAAAGCTGGATCCAAGCTGGAAAAAAATGTCAGTTTTAGAATTATGGAAAAATAAGAATTATTTCGTTGTCATTTCTCACATGTGGTGAGGGGGGGGGGGGGGGGGGGGAGGGGGGGAACACACCTTCTTACCCAAGAAAAATTTGAAACTAGACTGAAGCATGTCCCTGCATAGCAAATGGACACAGAAGGTTAAAGAGCAAACTGTGATTTTTTACTTGTACATGAGCTGTGTCTGTAAGACACATATGATGCCACCGCAAAGTGTGAAAGTTTACAAAAAATTGACCAAGTTCAATAACCTGTACTTTTGTGAAATATTGAATCAAAAAAAAATCCTGACAATATGCACACCTCTGGTATATGCACAAACATCCTGTGAAATAAAAAGTCCTAGCTTGAAAACTGTGACAGGAGTTAGCCTGACAGAAAATGAATCATGAGCCAGGAAAATGTTGGCTTTCGCTCTGGTATGCTGAATTTTTTGAAAACCCCAATAGTGGCTTCTAGCACTCAACCAAAATCAAAAATATTCAAATACAGAAGTACTCATTTGACAAGAACTTGGTCATTTTCCTGTCTTCCAGTGATAAACTGAGTATTTATTCTATACTGAAAAGAAAAAGAAATGTATAACAGTTAAATTTATGTAATTTCACAAGTAATGATCATAAATAAGTGAAACTCCAGAAGATGATTGATGAGACAAATGCCAGTCTTGCCAGCAACTTGAATGCATTGACCTGTGACCACGTCACACGTTAATGTAAGATTAGCACAATTCGCATAATTCCCGTGCAGTTCACGTGTTGTGGGATTCACACAAGGCAAAACCATTCTTAAATCTTTCATCATGAAGACATCGCATCTCAACAAGGTTTGCTAGAAAAACAGCTTTTGCAGAATGCCCCGGCTATATCAAAGCAGCAGAGGTCACGCTATAGACTTGCTGATGCATGGCTTTTCTCAATCACAATTGGCCAGAGAGCCTGGTGTCACTCAGTCAACTGTCAGTCACTTTTGTCAATGATTATATGATACAAGGAGCCTGGATGACTGACCTCAGAGGAGATGTCCATGTGAAACCATGAAACGTCAGAGACCATGTGATACGTTTGGCACACCCACATGACCATTTCAGAACAGCAGTTGAGACAGCAGCCAACACACCAGGATGCCACAACAGAATTCACCCCAAACCTGTGCAAAATCATCTGAAAGAAGCAGGAATGCACGCCAAATGACCTTACGTCGGTATGCAACTGCCGCAGAGAAGGAGACACATCAGGTTTGACTGGTTACGTCGACATAGCCCACGACAGTTCCCTATGTGCCAATGGAGACAGGTCCTCTTCACTGATGAATCAAGGTTTACACTTTATCGAGCCAATGGATGTAGATGAGGTTTACGATGTCAGGGAGAGCATTTTGTTGACGCCTGTGTCTCGGAGACAAACAGATTCGGTGGAGGTTCGGTCATGGTGTGGGGTGGGATAGCCCATGGTCTGAAGATCCCTCTTGTGGTGATCGATGGGGACTTGAACGCTGAGCAGTACAGAGATCGAATCCTCAAAGAAAACATCTTGCCTTTCATCCAGAAGCATAATCTAACGTTAGGCAGGATAATGCGAGACCACATGTTGCCAGAATTTGAAGGGAGTTTTTGGCACAGAATGACATCAAATCCCTCGAATAGCCACTCAGATTTGTCACACATTCAGCATCTTGGGGACAAACTTGACAGACGGGTAAGATCACGAAGTCACGTCTCCAATGACGTCCAGTAGCTGACTGTGGCATTGTGTGAAGAATGGGGCAATATCCCTACAAGGAAGATCGACACTCTCATCAACTTCATGGCCAGCAGGATTCGTGCAGCAACACGAACAAATGGTGGGCACACTCGCTATTGACAGCAAAACCAAATTTCTGTTTTCAAGAAAACACCCCTCTTCAATGGTCTGTTCGTCATTGCACTGGAATGAGACAATCTTCATGAGTCAGAATTCGAGAATTTTCTGTTGAATGAAATTGTCATGAAATGATTATAACAGAAATTTATAAATTCAAATACTTAATGAAATATATACAGTTACTTTTATATACGTTTCTTTTTCCTTTCAGTATATTATATTTTGTTTGACGGTGCTCATTGAGCTCCTTCAAGCAAGATAAATTAGATTAAATGTCTATATTGGATGTATTGAGGACAGAAAGGTCATACGACATGGGATTTTCAGTGGCATTCAGAGTAATTTCTCACTAAAGATACACTATTTTTTATTCAATTAACAGGAGTTTACTCTATAATCTACATTGTACAGTACTTTCAAGGTGGGTTGTAACAAAAACACCCGTCACTGTGGAGGTGACATAGAGTGTAGAGGATTAAAACCCACAGTGGATCCACTCGACTTAATTACTGACCAATGCGACTACAAGTGTTGGGGATTAACAAGATTTAATTAGCAGTGCAATCGCAAGTACTGTGCCGAGTGACTCCACCGCAATGACTAGTGATTGAGATTTCAGAACACAGAAAATATCAATACGTTAATCCCTCAAGACCAGTGCTTGCGACAATTTCAGGGTGAATCGTAAAAGTCAAAACCATTCGTTTTTAGTGTTGATCTGACTGCAAACAAAACGTAATTCTATCGCGGAGAACGGAGATTTTTTGTCTTTTTGTGGTGAATAGGCTAATATTATCCGTGTAAACTTCGCAACTGGGTCAAATGAAACAAAAATTAAACTCGCCCCATAAAAAAGAGAAATTCCTGAAATATTCGTTATTCTTTAATGCAAGAAAAACATGTTTTCCTTTCCTTTCAGACAAATAAAGTTTGTTGATCCAATAATAGTTGGCACATTGTGACGAAGCAAAACTCCGACACCTCGACTATGGGTTCCTGCTCAAAGATGACTATGTGCAACCGGTCCAAATGCACTACACAATTCTCTGTTGTATGACTGGCAAATTTTACTAAATATTATCCCATTGTGTGAATGCATAAGGAACAAAACCAACGGCCACAACACTGAAAATGTATACTGTTGAGGGGTTGTTTGGCGAGGAAGTACAATTTTCAAAAATTCCATATTTGTGTGTTCGAAGACGCCGTGATCCGTCCAATGCAGCTAAAGTCAGGTGAAGTTCCTTTCAGCAAAACTGCCCCCCCCCCCCCCCCCTTTTCCCCTGAATTGCTTTGTCTACCACTCTAGCGGTGTTACTCCATTAAATGAATGTCCCCACCCCATAACTGTCCTCATCCTATGAATGAATGAATGAATGAATGAATGAATGAATGAATGAATGAATGAATGAATGAATGAATGAATGAATGAATGAATGAATGAATGAATGAATGAATGAATGAATGAATGAATGAATGCAAACAATTTTTGGCCATCAAAATGCCCTTTTTTAGCATTTTTAGCATCATGTTTCTAATTTGCAAGTTTATCAATAAGTATCCAGTGACCTTATGTTTTAGCTTTTGGCTGCACAATTCTGGAAGTGATAACTTTATTACGTCAGATTGCTTTTAATAAAGTTATCACTTCATGGACTCCAAAATTACAATCGTTGGTCATTTAAGACTCCCGTCTAAAAATGGTTACAAAAGTTGGAAATGGGCTCATGAGCTGCAGCTAGTATTCAAATATTATAGGGGGGGGGGGGGTTACCCAAGAATCATGGACTGTTGGGGCAAGCACATGGCCCCCAAAGTTTCGAGTCCCTCTCCCCACCCTGCCCCGCTTCCGTTGCATTCAGAAAATACCTACATGCACTCAACTGACAGGAGAAAAGAATATATATAATATGATGCAAAGATGAATTTTTGATGCCATGCATAATTTTTTTGTTGTTAAGTTTTTTCCCGTAATTTGACTCCAACCATAAACGTTTTAAGCAATGTACAGTAAAACCTGTCTTGAGAGACCACTGTCTTGAGAGACCACATCTGCCAGGCACCGATTGGTTTTACTCTATAATGGACCTGCTAAGGGAGACCACCTGTCTTGAGAGACCACCTGTCTTGAGAGACCACTGTGACCTGGTACCAACTTGTATTTTTATGCCATAATGGACCTGTCTTGAGAGACCGCCCCTTTGAAGACTGAAACCATGACAAAAACTTTTTACCTGTTCTGGAATTGGAAAATCCATTGTGGTTATACTAACATAATTAAAAGTATTAACAGCTCTTAATTGGGTTTCAATTGCTATTCAGTTACATAACTCATTAAAGATTGAGATGTTTTTATAAGATCCCTGTGAAAAGATTAGGATTATTGCTGAATAAACAATTTCATACATACCTGAAATGTGACAGATAGGATTATAAAAATAAATTTGTGTTGAAAATCTTCAATGAAGATTTTCAACACTAATTTATTTTTATAATTTTTATAACAGTCCATTTCAATTTGTTAAAAAAACTTCATAAAAAAGAACAACTACAAAGTAATTACAAAAATCCATTCTTCTCCATTTCTGAATTTTGTGGTTGGTTATTCACTGACTTTGGAAAACCTGAAACCTGTTATAAGAGACCACCTGTCTTGAGAGACCACTTTTGCGTGGCCCAAAGGGCGGTCTCTCAAGACAGGTTCTACTGTATAGCTAAGCTGGTGAGATTTTGCTTTCATAGCCAAGTTGGTGAGGTTTTGCTTTAGTCGTATTCCAGGATGGGGAGGGGTATCAGGGAAAAACGTGGCCTGAAAGACGTATTTTAATTTTTGGGGTTTCAAGACACGTGTAGGTGGACAAAACCAAAAAATTCAAATACGAAATTTCGGGGCATGTTTGAACTAGGGTTATGATGTGTGGTGGTCTGGCTTGTCGATCGGCATGTCATTATTAAAAAAAAAAAAAAATAAAATTATTTTCTGTTGATTTTATTTACATATGGTTATAATTATGATTGCTGAATTAATAAAAAGTAATTGAAAATGTTGATTTGTTTCTTATTTTTCTCTCAAGCTTGTCATGTGCAGAGGTCTTAAAACAGATTTTGATTTGAAGAACAGCTTCTGTGCTTTGTCGCGCCACTCAAATGTTATTTCACACCTTGTGCAAGTGGTAGTTTAATCTACTATATTTAATTAATCACTTCAATCTCGACTACTTTAATGCAGTAGTAGTAGAATATTTTATTTAAATGTCACATTTCAATACACATACATAATATACATAGAGTATTTACAAAATATTTATATGAAATCCAGCCTATGAAGGCTTATGAGACACATTTTCATCAGAGGTAGGTCATTTTTACAGTAGTTCATAAAAAAACAAAAAAAAAAACAACCCAAACCCGAAAAACCAAAACACATGCACGCACACCTACACAAACACACCCTTGCACACACACACACACACACACCCTTGCAGACACATGCACACAAACTTTCACTTTAACATACAACAGAATGAATATCGAAAATAGAAAAATGTTAAAAAATGAATTCAATTTAACCAGTGCTAAATTAAATGAACCTTTGAATCTTCGACCTGTCATCGCCTATAAGAAAAACAAAAGCTTGCGTAACATCCCTGTAAGGACTAAATTAGAGCCCATCAATGAATAACTTCAATTATTGCCAGTCAGTTTAACCAGTTCCTAAGCTCATCACTAAGTTTAAATTAATTTTATGTACCATATTTTTGTGGCTGAGAATAAATTAAACAAAATCAAATATTTTTTGTCATGTTTGAAAGCCATCAGGGTTCAGTAAACAAAAACAATTTTTTGGCGGCATTTTGAAAGAAAAAAACGTTTCAGTAGGAAATGTCTGTGCCAGTGTGAATTTTTAACCTCAAACACACACACACAAACACACACCCACACACACAGAGTACTATGTGGACATATGCCCACATGCACTTGCATATACTTCCGTGGACTAATTTTCTTTCACTTTTTCTTACTCCCCCCCCCCCCCCCCCCCCCCCCATCACGTATATCTGTCTCTATCTATCTCTTTCCCACTGAAGTATACTCTCTCTTAGAATGGCAGATCCACAGATATTTTAATTGGACATCTCCATTACATTCACCCACATATTTTACATACACACAGGCTTAGCTATTTCAATTGATAATACAAACAAGAGGCCCCAGGGGGCCTGAGGGCGCTCACCTGACATGGTAGCCTAAATATCAACCCAGAGAATTGATTTCCACAAGTTGCATCTGCTCCTCCTAAGAAAAGCTGAAACCAAATATCCAAATATTCTGACCAGTGGATCTAAAAAAAGATTTTTAAAGAATATTCCTCATATTGAACTAAGTTATAATTCGGGCTCCCACAGGGAGCCCATATATGAACCCAGGGACTTGGCTTTAACAAAACTGAATCTCACACCCCTAAGGATTCTGCACACCAAATATCAAAACATTCCGACTGCTGGATCTGAAGAAGAAGATTTTTAAAGAAAATTCCTCATTTTGAACCAAATTACAATTCAAGCTCCCACAATCAGCCCAAATATGGACCTAGGGTCATGGCTTGAACAAACTTGAATCTTACCCCCCTAAGGATGCTGTATAAAAAATATCAAAAGCATTCATCTGCTGGATCTGAAGATTTTTAAAGAAAATTCCTCATTTTGAACTAAGTTGTCATTCAGGCTCCCATAGTGAGCCCAATTATGAACCAAGGGACTTGACTTGAACAAACTTGAATCTTAGCCCCCTAAGGTTGATCCATGCCAAATATCAAAACATTCCAACTGCTGAATCTGAAGAAGAAGATTTTTAAAGAAAAATTCCTCATATTGACTAAGTTATAATTTGGGCTCAAATATGGACCCATGGACTTGGCTTCAACACACTTGAATACCCCCTCCCCACCCCCCACCCCCCCCCCCCAAGGATGCTACTCACCACATATCCAACCATTCCGACTGCTGGATCTGAAGAAGAAGATTTTTTAAGAAAATTCCTCATTTCAAACAAAGTTACAATTCAAGCTCCCACAGTGAGTCCAAATATGGACCTAGGGACATGGCTTGAACAAACTTGAATCTCACCCCCTAAGGATGCTGCATTAGTGTTGAAACAATTAGTGATTTTCAGGAATCGACTAGTCGCCAGCAGTAATCAATTACTAATCGACTAGTCAAAGCCCCCATGCTATTGTTATCAAACACGTGTACCGCCGTTCTTTCCTGGTTAAAACTAACAGCAATACTTGCAATGAAACAATGACAAGTGAAGCTTTCAAAGTCCTCAAAACCTCTTTCAGTTTCGAGAGAGAATTAATGTTGGTAGCTTCTGTTGAAAATCATTTTTTCTCAATATAGTCACTGATATTTTAATAAAATAAATCATTATTCAGGTTTTTTATATTATTCGTTCCATCCCATTGAATGTTAACAAAAGGAAGTGCTCTTTACGCATGCGTGATGTACATCCCGTCGAAAATTAAGCACAGTTAACGCCCACAGCAGTCATCAGCCTGTCAACAATTGTACACCGAACACTCCCACACAACTTCTCGTATTATGACTTAACCTCTTATCTGTCCATAATTATGCATACATCGAACACGCCTACTAATTTCCATATTGTCTGCTTTGAAAATCATCACCTGACCTGATCGGGTTTCCTCTCAACTCAGTTGCAGTTCGAGGAAAAGCTAGTTTCACTTTCAATTTCCCGGAAACTCGCAGATTTCCAGGAATTTGTCCGGATGTATTTACAAAATAAAAATAAAAAGCACATGGATTTTGTAACTGGTTCTTTAGTGATAACAAATTGTTCCAAATACGAACTGGTACGTGTTCTTCCATAATTTCTCTTTGATGTTTCTGTAAGACATTTCGAACTTACCAGTACCTGGTGAACAAATTGATGTCCGTAGGTGGCCTAATTTCATGTCAACTTTGGGTCCTAATTTTCCTGCAGGCTGCTCCCTCGAGAATAAGCTCACCTATATATTTTTCCCTGTTTACTTCACGCACCCCTGGTCTTATTCAATCTCTGGTCAGTTGGCCAACTAGGGTTGTTATTCATGCAGTCGGAAACATCAAACGCGTTATTTCCGTGGGTTGTTTTTTGATTTCGGGAGTTTACTTGTGACGTTCGCAACAATGTTGGGTGAATTTAAGGGGATGGTGTATGATTGGGGCAGATGTTCCGACTAATCGACTAGCAGATTTAGGGATCGACTAATTTAATAATCGCGTCGACATCGGTTAGTCGGCTAATTGTTTCAACACTATGCTGCATACCAAATATCACAAGATTCTGCCTGCTGGATCTTGAGAAGAAGATTTTCAAAGAAATTTGCCTGAAATGCACTAAGTTCAAATTTGGGCTCCTATACTGAGCCCAAATATAAACCCAGGAGGCCGATTTGAACAAACTTGAATCAGATCCACCCCACAATGTTGCATACCAAATATCACAAGATTCTGCCTGCTGGATCTGGAGAAGATTTTTGAAGAAATTTGCCTGAAATGCACTAAGTTCGAATTTGGGCTTCTATAGTGAGCCCAAATATGAATCCAGGTGGCCGATTTGAACAAACTGGAATCAGATCCACCCCACAATGTTGCATACCAAATATCAAAAGATTCTGGCTGCAGGATCTGAAGAAGAAGATTTTTGAAGATATTTGCCTGAAATGCACTAAGTTCGAATTCGAGCTTCTATAGTGAGCCCAAATATGAATCTAGGGAGCCGATTTGAACAAAATAGAATCAGATCCACCCCACGATGTTGCATACCAAATATCAAAAGATTCTGCCTGCTGGATCTGGAGAAGAAGATTTTTAAAGAAATTAGCCTGAAAAGCACTAAGTTCAAATTTGGGCTCCTATACTGAGCCCAAATATAAACCCAGGGAGCCGATTTGAACAAACTTGAATCAGATCCACCCCACAATGTTGCATACCCAATATCAAAAGATTCTGCCTGCTGGATCTTGAGAAGAAGATTTTCAAAGAAATTTGCCTGAAATGCAATAAGTTCAAATTTGGGCTCCTATACTGAGCCCAAATATAAACCCAAGGGGCCAATTTGAACAAACTTGAATCAGATCCACCCCACAATGTTGCATACCAAATATCAAAAGATTCTGCCTGCTGGATCTGGAGAAGAAGATTTTCAAAGAAATTTGCCTGAAATGCAGTAAGTTCAAATTTGGGCTCCTATACTGAGCCCAAATATAAACCCAGGGAACTGATTTGAACAAACTTGAATCAGATCCACCCCACAATGTTGCACACCCAATATCAAAAGATTCTGCCTGCTGAATCTTAAGAAGAAGATTTTCAAAGAAATTTGCCTGAAATGCACTAAGTTCAAATTTGGGCTCCTATACTGAGCCTAAATATAAACCCAAGGAGCCGATTTGAACAAACTTGAATCAGATCCACCCCACAATGTTGCATACCAAATATCAAAAGATTCTGCCTGCTGGATCTGGAGAAGAAGATTTTCAAAGAAATTTGCCTGAAATGCAGTAAGTTCAAATTTGGGCTCCTATACTGAGCCCAAATATAAACCCAGGGGGCCGATTTGAACAAACTTGAATCAGATCCACCCCACAATGTTGCATACCAAATATCAAAAGATTCTGCCTGCTGGATCTGGAGAAGAAGATTTTTTAAGAAATTTGCCTGAAATGCACTAAGTTCGAAATCAGGCTCCTATACTGAGCCCAAATATAAACCCAAGGAGCCGATTTGAACAAACTTGAATCAGATCCACCCTACAATGTTGCATACCAAATATCAAAAGATTCTGCCTGCTGGATCTGGAGAAGAAGATTTTTTAATGTTTTCCCATTGCCTACAGTGTTAAAAAGTGCTGACTCAGCACTTTTTCAAAGTCCCGAAACTGTACCCTATGATAAAACCGATGGCAATTTTTTTTTACCAATTCTTTCTGTTGGTCCTAAGGAAGCTTCACACCAAATAAAAATTCTCGGTGCCGTGCAGTTTTGGAGATATGGGCGTTTTGATTTTTTTTCTATTTTTAGCTCCTGCGGTTCCCATGGGGCTACGGGGAAAAAAAAATCAGCATAAATTCGGTACTTATGACCCAATAAGCCCTCACATAAAATTTGGTTCAAATCAGCCTCTCGGTTTGGAAAATAGAAATTTTGGGTGGGGCCAAAAATTTTGCCCCTCCCATAATGACACCAAGTATAGCCCCACAAACTTCTCTTGAACAAATTTGAGTCTACACCTCAAAAGGAAGCTGCACACCAAATATCAAGTCTCTGCTACTTCTGGTTCATGAGAAGAAGATTTTTTAAGATTTCAGCACACCTTTTGGGTGTGGCCCTACCCACAGGCGAGGCAACTTGATTTGAACAAAATCAAATTGCGATGTCATAACAAACTATTATCTCAAATATCAAATAAATTGGTTCAGCGGTTTGGGAGGAGAAGACGCAAACACCATGTTCACGGACGACGACGGACGCCGGACGACGGACGGTGAGTGATCACTATAGCTCTCCTGACTGAAAGTCAGGTGAGCTAATAACAACAAAGTAGAGGGACGTTGAAAAATCTGCAAATGCAAAGAATAAAAAAGTATGTACAAACCCCTACAGAACTGGATGAAGGATACTTGTTTCGGCATGCAAATACCTCCCGTACACCCCCTCCTCACACCATACGAAATAATCATTAGTTTCAGTCACAAGTGAGATACGTTTTGGTATCCATTCCAAAACACTATATTTTCTTTTTACTATATCCTTTTTATAAGAATCTTTAATTGTGTAGCCCAACAGGAGTATGACTGGGAAGGGGATGGGCTGGTCGAGTTGACTCAATGTCGTAAAATGGTATCACATCGATCATTAGCTGTGCGCCATGGGCGCTTTCGTGACGCAGGGGGCTTTTTCGCACCTTCTTCTGGCCCAAGAAAAACATGGTCGGTTTATCACGTGTTGACCTACAGCACTAAACAAAATGTGAATTGGGGACTTTGCGAATATTAGTTGTTTTTCTCAAGTCTGGTTTATTTATTTCCTTGATCAAATCGATCTCGCAAATCAACAGTTTAGTTTCGAAAGTAAAGAGGACTTTGTTCATAACCAAATGGAACTGACTGTTCTATTCCCAATTTACAATTTCAAACCACAGCAATAGTCGCCGTCTGCCAACACCAAATTCCAATTTAAATTTAAAATAAATTATCTACTACCATTAACAAATGCAGTTGTCTTGCCAGTTGACGTCACAAGACAGTATTTATTAATCAGCAGAGAAATTGACATACAAAAGCAATTAAGCTAATCCTTAATGCTCATGACCACGGTGGGTCACAGTGTTTTGAAAATTGTCTTCCACTAATCAAACACTGTGGTCCACTGGAACTCCACGGTGGAGAAAACACCGCGGTGGCATTTTGTTTTTGTTACAATCTACGTTGAACGTACTGTACATGCAATCAACTGATCAAATTTGTACTGAAGGTATAGAAAATGGTTTGGTGTTTGTAAGGCGTATGCAATTAACCGGGGAATTAAATTAAGTGATATCCAATTAAATGGATTCCACTTTATACTGCATTTTATTATGTATTGTTCTTAACTGGTTGAGTGCTAGAAGCCACTATCATGGCTTTATTAACCCTTTACCCAAAGAATCGCCCGCATCCGCCAGCGTAATATGCAGATTCAGCAGCCGAAAAAATTTTATTTTTCGAAAAATTTCAACAAAACCATATCATGTGACCCCTCTTTGGAACGAGCTCATAGAGCTCGTTCCAATGAGGGGGTCACAAGATATGGTTTTGTTAAAATGTTTCGAAAAAAAATATTTAAATTAATAAATTTTGATATCGTCTGCATTGGGTAAAGGGTTAATTAGTGCTGAAAGCCACAATAGTTGCTTTACACTGTGTGCATTAGCTTGATGTTTGCTCAGTAGCGGAACAAAAAGTGTTTGTATAAAACTGTGTCTTACAATTTATTGGAGAGTGCAAACGGGTACTCTCCAAAAATTGTAACAAATCAATTATTTTATAAACAAAATTTTACTAAATCAAGGTTCCTTTTACTGGTAGCAATAGAATCCTTAACAAAAAAACATGCATGTTACAAACACCTTTGAAAAATAATTTACATCAGAAAATGTGCACAGCAGGGATCATGAATGAATGAACTACATTTGTATTTTGATCTTTTACCTTACTCATAAAGCACAACTAATAGCAATTTAAATCCTGTTATTGTTTCAATTTTTAATTCCAAAACCTAGCTTATGAGCCCTCACTTGAACAAGCTCTTTGAGCATGCCATAAGCTAAGTATTTTATCCAAGTTATAAGAATTTTTAGTTCTTCAAGAAAGTTTTTTGCAAGTGTTGCCTTCTAGTTGCGTTACGTAAATGATTAATAATGGAATTGTCTTGGTCAAATTGTTTAAGGAACAAGTCCATTTACCACACCCCAAACCTGCCCACAGGAAACCTGTAACAACGGGTCACTAAACAGCATACTATTAGCTTGTTGGAAGAATTTGGAAAATTTTAAGCCAAGTAGTTTGACCTTGGCACTAATACAGTAGAACCCAGTTAATTGAATAACCACTTTATAATTCAATTAACAGGAGTTTTCAATTAACAGGGTTTTGATCACTTTCCTGCACTCTAGACATAAATTGAGAATTCATTCTATTACAAGTACACCTTGTTGGACAGAACTCGGGGGAGCACGGTCAAACATGATATAACAGATTAAATGCCTGCATTATATGAACTGAGGCTTAATTGGGTAATTTAAAAGGGCAATATGGATATTGTCAAGTGTAATTTCTCAACATATTACATTCAATTAACAGGAGTTTACTCACTAACCTATATGCAATTAACAGGTCAAATTTATATGAAACATATGATAAATGGGTTCAAGTTTGGAAATTATATTCAATTAACAGGGATATTCAAATAAAAGATATCCAATTAAGTGAGCACCACTATACAGTGATATGTAATGTTTGATAACATTCAAATTATCTTACAGAATTTGTCTTCTGAACTCTCCATTTTCACATTTTCATTGTTCTTCAATAAAATCTGGTATATTCTTTTAATATATTCTCAGCACTTCCTCAATCCTAAGAATCTAAAAAGAAAGTTTTTTAAATATGGTTTTAATTAGCATTTACATGAATGACTAGTTAACATTATAAAGGAATGAAGACATTTAATTATTATTCATAACTCTGTTGTCCCTGTCAGGAAGGATGCTTGAGCAAAAATAATACCCAGATTTCCAAGTATTGCAAAACTAGGGAGCCCAAATATCAACCTAGGACTTAACTTGAACAAACTTCAATCTGACCCCATAGGGAACACAAATATCAACTGAGGGACTTTATTTGAACAGACTGAATCTGACCCCTCTGAGGTAGCTGAATATCAAATATCCAAAAGTTCTGACTAGTGTATCTAAAGAAGCAGATTTTTTAACATTATTCCTCATATTGGACTGAGTTAAAATTTGGGTTCCAATGATGAGCCCAAATATTAACCCAGGGACTTGATTTTAACAAACTTAGATGTGATCTCTCTAAGGATGAGGTATACCAAATATCAAAAGATTCAGACACACAGATCTGAAGAAGATTTTTAAAGATTATTCCTCATGTTGCACGAAGTGAATATTCTGGCCACATAGGGAGACCAAATATCAACGGAGGGACTTGATTTGAACGAACTCGAATATGACCCCCATAACAATGTTGTATACCAAATATCAAAAGATTCTGACTGGTGGTTCCAGAAAAGAAGATTCTTGAGTACTTCTCATATTGCACCAAGTTAAAATTTGAGCTCCGGTACCAAGTTCAAATTTGAACTGAGGGGCCTAATTTTCACAAACTTATATCTGACCCCACTTTGGAGGATGCTGTATAGCAAATATCAAAAGATTCTGGAGACGATTTTTTAAATGGCAAATATGCTAACTCAGCACCTTTTTGATTCCCCCCTACTGACCCCCCAACAGTACACTATGACATACCCCGATGACAAGGACAATTTTTTAGTATAAAACAAGTACTTATGACTCAATAATAAAACACTCGTTCCTGTCCTTCGGTGATAACGAAGGTACCCAAGAAGTTTCGTAAAGATCGGTTCATAAATACAGCCCGTAGCCCGAGCCGTATTGACATGTGTAGCACTGAATAAATCAAAGTTCATCTAATTTGCCAAATTTCTGTACAAGAAAAAAACCCTTATTATATGTGATGTATTCCATGTTAATAAACATTCACACAAACATTTATTCAAATCAAAACTTTCATACAGAAGTTCTGTACAAAAAACTGATTGCACTAACTTAGGTACAAAATGGCTGGTGGTGGCCATCTTAAATTTTGGGCTACACCCAAAAATACTCGTTCTGGTCCCACAGTGATAACAAAGGTACCCAAGAAGTTTTGTAAAGATCAGTTCATAAATGCAGCCTCTAGCCCGAGCCGTATTCAACTGTTGACAGACGGATGGACAGACGGACGATGGACGACAGGCCATGGCATAAACTCAAATTTGACTACATCAAAGTTGAGCTAAAAATTATAAGCCACTTATTTCTGAAGGCTTTGTTTCACTCGAGGGGGATAGGCACTGTTCCTTACCAATAAAAATACTGAGAGACACAGAGGCTACTCAGTCTTTAATGTTAGAAGGCATTTTGTCAGTTTCGAAAGAAAGTGCTACATGGGGCACAAGTTCTTGTATCTGGTATTGAGTCAAGCTCTTTAAATGTCCCACTTCAAAAAATAAATTTAAGAAGTAGTTTAGTAAATGGGTCAGTCACGGTAGAAATCAAGACCAATTCTACTTGTAAAAGGTATTTCGTTATTGTTGGGAAATGACTTAGCTGGTGACAAAGTCACTGCAGAACCTCAAGTTGTGGAAAAGCCGAGCACAGATGAAAATATTAGTAATTTGAAGGAATGTTTTCCTCTTGCCTTTCCAGCATGTGCTGTGACTCGGTCCATGGCATAGAAAGCTGAGGTTGATAACAACCTCAATTGTGTTGATGTGAACAGCAAAGCTGAGGATAATGACAGTCGCAGAATTATTAATTCTGAAGACATTGATTGGTCTCAGACATTTTTGAGTCAATGTGATGACTCCTTCAGACACTGTAAAGAGGCTACTATACCTGAGAGTGATGGGAGCCCTCCTTAAATGTTATTTCCCAGACTTCTTTAATTGAGGAACAGGAAAGTGATTCTGACCTTGCCGAGCCACGTGAAAAGGCTCTAACAGAGGCCGAAGCTCAAAACTCCCTTGTGTGTTATTTAAAAAAATATGGTGTACTCATGAGGAAATGGCGACCACCAGAAGTACCCTCCAATAGTGATTGGGAGGGTATTTATCAAATAGTTGTCCCCACAAAATACTGGAATGAAATAATAAGCCTGGCTCATAAAAATCCAATGGCTGGATATTTGGGAGTAAGAAAAACCTGCTCTCGTGTACAGCAGTGTTTTTACTGACCCAAGCTTCGACAAGGTGTTGAATTTTGTAAAACCTGCCACACCTGTCAAATTGTAGGGAAACCAAACCAGAAGATTCCGCCTGCCCCCCTTCAACCAATCCCTGCTTTTGAGGTGACATTTTGTAGAATTATTATTCATTGTGTTGGCCCATTGCCTAGAACAAGATCTGGAAATGAATATCTGCTTACTATCATGTGTGCTTCTACACGATTCCTGATGCTATTCCTCTAAGAAATATTAAAACTAAGACTATAGTTAACGCCTGGATAAAATTTTTCACGATATTTGGTCTACCCAGGTCAGTGCAATCAGACCAAGACTCAAATTTTATGTCAAACATTTTTTAGCAGGTGATGTATGAGCTCAAAATTAAGCAGTACACATCAAGTGCCTGCCATCCCAAAAGTCAAGGAGCTCTAGAACGCTTCCATCAAACACTGAAGACCATGATAAAGGACTATGGGGAGGATAATGAGAAGGATTGGAATGAAGGAGTACATCTGCTCTTATTTGCAGTCCATCAGACTGTACAGGAATCTCTGGGGTTCAGCCTCTTTGAGTTTGTGTTTGGACACTCAGTGAGGGGTCCACTCACTATTTTGATGGAGAAATGGATCGAGGAAGAGCTACCTGAAATTTCTCTTCTGGACTATGTGTCCACTTTTAAGGAAAAATTCCACAGGGCCAGAGAAATGGCAAAAAAACATTTACAGAAAGCCCAGAATCATATGAAGACCCGGTAAGATAAAAAAGCAAAATTTCGCAGCTCTAAACCTGGGAACAAGGTGCTAGTAGTATTCCCTGTAAAGGGTAATGCTTTACAAGCAAGATATTCAGACCCCTTTATTGTTAAGCACAAGATCAGTGATACTGATTATGTTGTTGAGACTCCTGATAGACTCAAAAATATCTAAGAAATAACTGCTGTTTTCCTTCGGTTTATGCGATATAAAACGAAAATTTTCAGCACAAGCTTCATAACTCGCGTAGCGAGTTATGATTAAGCTTGTGCTGAAAATTTTCGGTTTATATCGCATAAAGCGAAGGAAAACAACAGTTATTTTTTATAATTTAATCCAGCTGTAATATTAAAATATAAAAACAATGTGTAAGTGAACGAAAAACTTTTAATTTTCACAAAAGACAACAGTCAAACTCTGGAAAGTGTGCCACAAACAGGTCACGTCAATCATTGTCAAATTGTTTGTTGTTTTGATTTTCGATCGCAGACGACAGATATTTATTAAGTCACATAACAATATCATTAAAAACATTTTTTTCAAGTTCCTCCAAAATCATGTTTTGATGTATGATCTTTTATTGGTTTCCCACTTCGGTATATTCTATTAAATTCAATTGTTTCCGAGAAATTACCATTATATTATCGCTGACTGGAGGCGATGAAAAATCGATCATTGATCTTTGTTTACAAGCTTGTTATCCATCTATCAGTCTGCCGTCACGCCCTAACGGTGACAATTGGATTGAGCTTCCAGAGTCTTCAAAGTTGGATCGGATGTGTGCGAACGTGTAGACATTCCAAATCATTACGTGATTCGGTTTATACGATGTTGATGACTTTCACGCTGTATGCTTTCAACCAATCAAATGCAGAGGCAGGGCAAATGATTAAATTATTCAGCTGTGCCATATAAATATGTTGAAAACATATGAGAGAGAAGCAAACTCTCTACAAGTTCCAACAGTCATCCACATGGATGAAGTTACAGAACTCAGATGTTCCGAGAGATCTACAAAATAAAATGGATTATTTACTACCTGATCAAAAAAAAGATTTAGTTGATTTAATTTTCAAATATCCACACTTATTTCCTGATGTGCTTAGTAGGCAAGCCTGAAAATAAGCTATCTGTCATTTGCAGAATGAGGTCCCCAGAAGGTGAATTTGCTGAAGCTGTGTCATATAGTGGGCTAGAATCCCCCAAAATATATTCTCTGGGTACCTCTTTCTATTTAGGCTAGAGATTTTGATTCAGATTGAGGTTCACGGACGGTAAATTTAGTAATGCTACCCTGCTGTGCAGGGTAGCATCACCAAATTCACTCTCCTGGGTCCTCATTCTGCAGATGACAGTCAGCTTATTTTCAGGCTTCCCATTAGGACATCTGCTATTTTCATGATGTTGTTGTGGGAGGAGCAAATCCCATCAAACAGCATCCATACAGATTGAACCCTTTCAAAGCTGAGATGATGCGAAAGGAAATACAGTATGTTCTGGACAATATCACTGAACTTAGCCATAGCAACTGGAGTTCACCCTGTATATTTGTACCAACGCCTGATGGGAGTTACCAATTTTGTCGGATTGCCGAAAAGTGAACAGCCTCACCCAAACAGACAATTATCCAATTCCAAGAATTGATAACTGCATTGACAAACTTGGCCAGGCTAAATTTGTGACAATATTTGACTTGTTAAAGGGCTATTGGCAAGTCCCTTTAACAGAAAGGGCAAAAGAAATATCTTTTGGGTTGTATCAATATAAAGTTACCCCTTTTGGCATGAAAAATTCTCCGGCTTAATTGCACTTAATTGCAGACCTAGATCACAGTGAAGCTTACATTGATGATGTTATTATTATACACACAGATACAAATTGGGCTGATCACTAAAGCCCATATTTAGGTCATGTTGTGGGTCAGGAGCAGGTGAAACAACTGAGGCAGAAATTTATGCCATTATAAATTTTCCAGTACCAAGCTCTAAAAAATAGCTCATGAGATTCTTAGGCATGGCTGGCTGGATATTACAGAAAATTTTGTTTAAATTTCTCAGATGTTGTCTCCCCTTTGACCAGTTTATTGAGCAAACGGTTAAGTTTGTTTGGACTGATGAGTGCCAGAAATCCTTTGACAGAATAAAAACATTATTAACCCTTTACCTAACATGAAAAGCAGACAACACTTGCCAAAAAAATCTTGAATAACTATTATTTTCATTTTTTGTCTCAAAAACATATGTTATGACCCCTCATTGGAACGAGCTCGATGTGATCGTTTCAATGAGGGGTCAAAACCTATGTTTTAGAGACAAAAAAATGAAAAAAATAATGAAAATTAATTTGCGAGTTTGGAGAATGGTGCTGGCCATTTTTGACCGTTACGTTAGGTAAAGGGTTAAATAATTCCCCTATCCTTGTCAGTCCCAATTATGAAAAGCCCTTCAAATTATTTATGGATGTAAGTGACAAAGGAACAGGTGGGTATATTGCCCAGGAAGATTTACAAGGCATTGATCACCCTGTGTGTTATTTCTCTAGAAAATATCTCAAACATCAAAAGAATTACTCTACAGTAGAAAAAGAAACTTTGGCTCTAAGTTTGGTATTAACCTATTTTGATGTATATCTAGGAACCACTCAATTCCTAATTACAGTATACACCGATCATAAACCCCTAACTTTTATCAATAAAATTAAAAACAAGAATCAAAGATTATTATGGTGGAGCTTGGCCCTTCAAGAATACAATTTAGCAGGTCTTTAAATTCATTTATTTTGGGCAAACCCTTTTGCCCTAATTTGGGCACACCAGAAATAACTGCCTTATCCTATTATGTTTTATAGCCATGCCTTTTTTGGTGTTTCTATTGCCATATTATGATGGAAGTTATTCTCAAATGTAGAAGAGGCACAGAGAATTTATATATTTTAGTTGATGTCTTCACACCTTCTCTAATTTGGGCACACCTGTAAACAGTGTGAAATTGGGTTAATCTAAAGGCCTGAATTTAGATATTAGGCATATTTTGGGAAGAGATACATCCTGTAGCTGGTGCTCTTTCCAGAATATCCTAATTTAAAATGATCTGATCGGTCCCTTTTCACTTAAATGAATATATATGTTTATTAACATTTTGTTAAGATTCTCATGTGTGTATATTGTAAACCAGTCCGAGTCTGCAAAAGTTATAAAAAAAAAAACAACAAAAAAAACCAACAGTTTTCAGTACCTTCAAACTTCTTTTAAGGTGGGGTGTGTTATAGCCGGTGCGCAGACATTTCCCCATCGGACATTTCCCCATCCGGACATTTCACCATCGGACAATTCCCCATCGAGGGCGAACATTTCCCCATCAGCATTCCCTCATCAGAGACGGACATTTCCCCATCGGAGGTGGACATTTCCCCGTCGGATATTAACACCTTTCCCCATCGAGGGCGGAAGTTTTCATTTTTTATTCTTTTATAACTCGAAAAACAACATCTCGTATAGGCATTAGCACATTTTAGCAATCTGATTTTCACAACAATGAAACACAAGATCAAGAATAAAAAACAAGAATTTTTATCTGGTTACAAGTGTATGTATATAAATACGTTTGCTTATAAATATCTTGCACATGCTTCTTGTTGAGTTGTTTGATAAACACGGATGCATTCACTGACATTTACTTCAATGAAGACGCGACTGTTTATCAATCAACTTAACAATATTTTTGAACGAAAGTAGCTTGGGTTTGTCAAGCTACGGTGACAGAAAGAACAAATATTAAAATTGCAATGAAAACATCCATATTGTTCAATCCACTTGTGTGATAAAAAGTGATGTATTCATTGAATTTCACATCAGTGAAGAGATGACCGTTTATCAATCATCTCAACAAAAAGTTAACTGTAAATTGCTACGAAAACAGAACACAAATGTCTTATAAACACGAACAATTCAAACAATATTACCCATATCGGCTTAATAAAAAGGGAATGATACACAACAAATCAACAGGAAAATTTCAAACAAACAGACCCACAAAAAATTTAGAAATGGATGGTAAAAAGTCCGCATGGGGAATTGTCCGTTTTTCTATTAAGCAGAATGGGGAATGTCCGATGGGGAAATGTCCGGCCTAAATGGGATGGGGTAATGTCCGGATGGGGAAATGTCCGATGGGGAAATGTCCGGCGACCGTTATAGCCCCCATATTATATCAAGACTGATATGTCCTTAGTTGATAATACTACACAACTGATATTTTTCTGAAGGCATGTTTTGTTTTCACAATAAAGCCGATTCTAGCTGGTGTGATTCATTTGCACTAAGTGACCCTTGTGTGTATCTACATGTAAACATGTTTACATCTAAGGTTGCACAGAAATTAAAGTTTTTTAGTAAATTTTGTTTCTTAACATACCTACCACAATTGTTTACAATTGGCTGTAACGTAAGTGCAAGCCCTACTTCGGAACTAACTCAAGCTTTTAAGAAACTTTTCCAAACAAGTTGGAAAAGTAATAGAGTGAAAAAGCATGAAAAAGATCAAAAAAGGGTCGAGCGAGACAGGCGCTCGAAATTACAGGTACTCGCTCTGCACACCTCCTGCATTTACTGACCGCATGCGCAACAACCGTGACGTCAATTCCGTATTTCCGCCAACGAGAAGTTTGTGATTTAGAGGGGAGGCATCGATATCAAAGATATCCCCAAGGAGGGTGGGCCTCTGGTAAACAATTGTGGTAGGTATGTTAAGAAACAAAATTTACTAAAAAATTTTAATTTCTTTTCAATCAACTTATAATTGTTTACAATTGGCTGAATAAACAATAGGAGGAGGTGAATCACATAACCAATACCAACAAGAGCAGCAGAAAGAAAATAGGCCGATGAAATCGTCAGATGTGTACCCATACGCGCAACTAATAGAAAGCTGTATGACGGAGGGCCACCATGGATGCCGACATTATGTACACCATACAAGGTATGGGTACCTATAGAAATGGATTGGAGGAGTTGCTAATTTGATGGATAAAGGGTTAATATCTCCGGATCAAATTATCAGATTTACATAAAAAAAATATACAGCACAGCACATCAGTAACCTGAATAAATATATAAAGTAACATGACAATTGGATTGATATTTTTTGAGTTATCTCATGCCAAAGGGATTGGAGGAATTTTCAATTTGGATAAAGGGTTAATATCTCAGAATCAAATTATCAGATTTACACCCAAAACCATACAGCTCAGCACATCAGTAACCTGAACACAAATATAAAGTAACTTGACAATCCAAGCAACATTTTTCAAGTTATCGAATGCCAAAGGGATTGGAGGAATTTTCAATTTGAAGGATAAAGGGTTAATATCTCAGGATTAAATTATCAGATTTACACCAAAAACTATACAGCTCAGTACATCAGTAACCCCTGAACACAAATATAAAGTAACTTGACAATCCAAGCAATATTTTTCAAGTTATCAAATGCCAAAGGGATTGGAGAGATTTTCAATTTGAAGGATAACGGGTTAATATCTCAGGATCAAAATAACAGATTTACACCAAAAACTATACAGCTCGGCACATCAGTAACCTGAACACAAATATAAAGTAACTTGACAATCCAAGTAATATTTTTCAAGTTATCGAATGCCAAAGGGATTGGAGGAATTTTCAATTTGAAGGATAAAGGGTTAATATCTCGGGATCAAATTATCCGATTTACACCAAAAACTATACAGCTCGGCACATCAGTAACCTGAACACAAATATAAAGTAACTTGACAATCCAAGCAACATTTTTCAAGTTATCGAATGCCAAAGAAATGGATACGGACGGTGGATGGACAGACGGATGGACAGAGAGACAGACATACGGACAGACAGACGGACGGACAGACAGACAGACGGACAAAGGATGGACGAACGACGGATGGTCACCCCGGATGCCGGCATTATGTGTACCATACATAGTATGGGTACACATAAAAAGCAAGAAGGGCAGAGAACAATGGCGAAACCTGTAATGAAGATAGAGAGAAGGCAACTGAAAAGAACAACGTTGAGCAAAAGCACAAATCCGATAAAAACAAATTTAACGAGGGTGCACAACAGCCTGAGCAGCAACGAGAGGGCCTAAAGAATAAAGGTCCTCAGATTGCTGCTGTAGGTGGCGGAGATAAAAGGAGAAGGTTGAAGCATTCCTCCAGTAAGCCGCATTCATAACATCCTGGAGCAAAACAGAATTGGCGAATGCCCAGATGTAGAAATGGCACGAACCTCATGAGCATTAAACCGGTTCGAAATAAGACCCGAAGCAGACAAGTGGGAATATGCCAGCTTGATTGCAAGACAGATCCAACTGGAAATAGAATGGGAAGAGATAGACTGCCTCTTAGGAATGAGAGACAGAAAGAATCTCTTCTGACCCCTCCAAATGAACTGAGTGAGATTAATGTAAGTCTTGATCGCACAAACAGGACAAAGAAGAGGTCTCCGGCCATTGACAGCAGGGAGAGCCCGAATGAAGATGGGAGCAGATACCGAATCAGGAAGTTGATTCTTAGCCAGAAAAGAGCAATCAGTGGTGAAGGTGACACTATTAGCCTCATTTCTGAAGAAAGCAGAATCAACAGATAGTGCATGAAGCTCACCGACTTGTTGAGCAGAAGCAAACGCTAGAAGGAAAGCCGTCTTATAGGTGAGAGAATGCATATCGGTCTCAGATAAAGGCTCAAATGGTGCCCCCTCCAAACAGTGCAACACCCATGCCAAGTTCCATTTGGGTGTAAAATGCAAAACTCGAGGCCTCTTCAAAGAAAAGTGCCGAATGAGTTTGGAGAGAAAAAGATTACGACCGATGCACCGCTTTCCCACATAAGAGAAAGTATCAGACAGCATAGACCGATAGCCCTTAATTGTAATAGGCTAGAGGCCCTTGGAGTCAAAAAGGTATACCAGAAAATCCACAATTTGAGCGATTGACGGATCACGGTAATCCACATTGTGATCTGTACACCAGCGGCAGAAAACCTTCCACTTCGCAGCATAAGTCATGCCAGTGGAATGTCGCCACGATGCAGAAATGCACTCCACTGTTCGTCTCGAAAAACCTCTATGTCAGAGACAGGACCTGATGAAAGACAGGCATGAAGGGACAGGCTCACCGGGTTGTTGTGATACTTCCTGGGATAACCCTGGGAAAGAAGATCGCGACGTAGAGGTAGACGAATCGGCCGATCTGCCAACAGAGGTCGCAGCAGATTCATCCACACCTTCTGTGGAGACAGAGGTGTGATCAAAACGATCCTGCAACTGCAAGCACGAATCTGCGCTAATACTTGAGGAAGAATCGGCGCAGGAGGGAAGGCATAGCCGATCCAACCTGTCCAGTCCAGGGACACAGCATCTACTGCAAATGCCAGAGGATCTGGACAAGGAGAGACAAAGGTCTCTACCTAATGATTCCAGCGAGTGGCAAAAAGGTCGACCAGAGGACGTCCCCACCGCTCGCAAATCGCCTGAAACACCGACTGATGTAGCATCCATTCGGTTGGAAGGACACTGTCGTGTCGGGACAGGGAGTCTGCTAGGACGTTCAGACGCCCGGGAATGTGTCGAATGACCACCCGAGCGTTTACGTCCCATACCAACAGAAGAAGATCCCGAGATAACCGATACAGGGGAATCGAATGTGTGCCTCCTTGATTTCGTCCGAAAGAAGTAGGATAATATGGTCAGACAGGTGAGGGATCCAAAGCCGAAAACTCAACAGAAGAGCAAGGAGCTCCTTCTGGTTGATATGAAGGCCCACCTGCTCGCTGCCCCACTCGCCGTGAGTGGACAGATCAAGAGGATCCAACGTTGCACCCCAGCCCCGATCGCTGGCATCCACAGTAAGGATGCAATAGGCCAAAGGAAGATCCAAACGGAACACCCTGTGTCAGCCAGGGAACATCGGCCCAAGGGTGGAGGTGACAAAGCAGGGACCGAGGAATAGGAAGTTCCAGGTCCAGTGGATCTACATTCGGATGCCAATGATCCAACATGAAGTGTTGGAGAGGTCGGACAAACAAGCGACCGAGCGGAATGAGATCTGTCACCGAACCTCAAAGGCCCAGCATCCGAAGGAAAGTCCTGGCCGAGACCGAGGAAGATTGAAGCAGGTTCCGTGTCAAGGCAGAAAGAATCGTTGCCCGAGCATTGGGGACCGACATCACATTGTGAAGAGTGTCGAAATCCATCCCCAAATGACGAAATTGCTGAGAAGGAAGGAGATCCGACTTCTCTCGAAACCCTGTTACGCTGGTAGGCAAAGAAACTGCTGGACATCTTCTGACTCCAGAACAGCAGCATCGTGGTGACATTGGAGGATGTCGTCCAGGTAGGCTGACGAAGTCACAGCCGACTGGGTATGGTGAAATGCAAGCACATGTGACATCAGTCGGGTGAAGGCCCAAGGAGCCAGGTTCAAACCGAACGGGAGAGCTCTGAATTGATAGACTCGTTCCCGAAACGAGAACCGAAGGTATTTCCGGGACGCCAGATGAATGGGTACATGGAAGTAGGCATCCTTCAGGTCGCTACTGGCAGCAAAGTCGCCCTGATGAATTCAACGTCGAACTGACCGGAAAGTCTCCATACTGAAACGAGGTGCTATAATGTACTCGTTCAGGATACTAAGATCGATGACAGGACAAATTGGCCGTTTTTCTTCGGCACCAAGAAAAGTCTTGAGTAAAACCCCGGTGAAAGGGTGTTCCTGACCACCTCGATCACCCCTTTGGAGAGGAGAATGTCGATCTCCTGCACCAGAAGGTCCCGACATAGAGAATCGGAAGGGACCCGAGTTGGGAGGGACTCCCGAGATAAACTGGGGTGCCGATGGAAGGACAGTCGCAGACCGGATTGTATGACGTCAAGGACCCAAGTGTCCGACGTTATCTCTGTCCAACGGTCGTAAAACAGCGACAGCCTTCCCCCGACTGGAGGCGAATCGAAGTGAGGACCTCGGCTTCACTTGCGGCCTCGAAGAGGCCCCCAAGAGGAGAAACCACCACCTCGTGAAGCGACAGAGTCCTGAGACTTTCCTTCTGAGGCTGCCAGCGAGCCTGGCCACACTGGCGCTTCTTCTGAGCAGAAGGAGCAGATGGAGCGAAAGGCATAGCCGACGAGGCAGACACAGCAGGACACTTGGCGGGGCTGGAACGACCACCCCCCGCAGCAGCAGGTTGGTTCAGCTGTCGTAGCAAAAGCTGGTCCTTCGAATGACGAAGAACCTCGCCACGGACAGCTTCCACAGAAGCATGGAACAACTGAGGTCCAACCAAAGAGGCAGACCTCAGAACAGCACACTGCTCAGAAGGAAGGGATGGAGAAGAATCCAACAACGCATCCTAGCGCGCCAGCTCCAAATTAGCCATGTTACAGGCATGAGCGTGTGTCAAGTTCATAAGAGCCTGTGACAAAACGCGAAAAGCCGTCTGAGCATCATCAAACTCACCTGGTGGAAAATATTCAGCCAGGGCAGCGACGACATGGTCCGCGAGAGATAACATACCCAGCATCTCTCAGGACAGGCCCACCATAGACTCGATTACCGACATCAGGAGAACTGCCAACTTAGGCTTAGTTAACCCGAGGGAAGAAGAATCCTCATCCACAGTAGTCATCCCTTGGAAGATTGGTGGACAGACGGAATCGTAAACACGAAACTGTGATGGAGGCAGAAAGGCATCAGATCTAGAAAAGAAAGAACCCTTGAGGGCCTTAGAACGCATTTTGGCGTCCAAGCCCTGGAAGGTCACAACAACCTGAGTCGATTGCAGAGGACGCAAAGCCCCAGAGCTAGAAGGCTCAACAGGGTTACGGCGCTCCACAGAGTACCGCGGCCGGACGGTCACAGATGGCTGGTCTGAAGGTTGAATGTCTGGCAATAAGCCAAAGACAAAATCCAAAGCCTGCCCCAAGACTGACGAGGGGGGGCCCATCACCGTCAAGAAAATCATCATCCTCTGTTGCAGAAGAGACATAGCCCAACTCGGGATGACCAGCAGAAACCTCCCGTGAATACTGTTCAGTATCCAAAGGCCTAGGCGAGACATTTCGGCGACCGACCAAAGGAGGTTGTGCCTCAGGAGGCACAGGGAGGCCAACTTGAGGGTTGCCAGAAAGCAACCGGGTGAGCGCAAAAACGGCCTGACGCAGGTCACCCTGAGAATTCGTTGCAGCAGCATCGCCCGACAGAGTGTCCTCCCAATGGACCCTTCTGGTAGAAGAACCCAAATCCTCAGAAGGGACCAACGACGAACGTCGATCGGCAGACAGAATAGGGAGATGGTGAGAAGACAACGGAGGATAGTCCCAATTGTGACGCCCAGGGGCAATCACTGACCTCTGCGGAACAGAAGGCCCTGCCTGCAAATCCTCTAAAGAGACGGACGGCGTATGTCAATCGGTAGCTGGACCTTGGACACGGTGAGAAGACACCGGAGGATTGTCCCAAGAAAGACAGGAACCTGCCATTGGCCTCTGTGCGGCAGAAGGCCCCAACTGCCCATCCTCTGAGACTGAAGGCAAGCATCGATCGACATCCAGACTCGGAACACAGTGAGGAATCACCGGAGGAAGGTTCCGAGAGTGACAGCTAACCGGGGCTGTCACTGGCCTCTGCCGAACAGCAGGCCCTGGATGCCAATGTCCCAATCCCATCCTGCTAGTCAGCACACTAGCAGGGGAAGGAGGAACAATAAGCCAAGCCGGTTCATTGCATCAATACACACACAGTAATGGCTGTCTAGAGATCATGAGAATGTAGACCTGGGAGCAGATGCATGGGAGATCATTCATATTTAACTTAATAACACTGTACTCAACACATGTGGGTAACTGCGAGAGCAAAGACCTGATGCCCCGGCTCGGCACATGGCGAGACAGTTGTTGGTATCTCTAGTCATAGAAGGATGAGCACGGGGAGTCCAACCATCAATCGACGATATATGATATTATTCAAACCTTGCATACGAATGAAGAATGAGATGGAAAAAGAGTAAAAAGAAGAGGAGCAAAGGAGAACAAGGGAAGCCAACTTTAAGACATAATGGTTGAAGACACACACTCGTTAGTAAGCAGCATATGCACCTTTAATTAGAAGTGAGACGGAATCCGACTTGGTGGTGCCGAATGCGAAGAAAATGGAAAACGAAGTAAGATCGCAAGGGAGAAACCCTATAATAGCAATCGTACATGTTAATTGGATCCCCAGCAGTCAATGGAAATGCCTACTCAATAAAATGAAGTCATGCACCACTTCAAAAACAAGACGATTCTCCTGATTATTCAAGAATTCAGATCCAAAAAGAAGTGTTGATATGTCTATAGTAAATGGGAGTAGGTTGATAGTACTATTCCGAACAGTTGAGTCGATTGGACAATGTAGGAAAAAATGCTCTGGTGTCTCGCACATACTACACTGACAGGAAGGGGTAGGTGACAGATGATTATCGCATAAAAGAGAATTAAGCCTACTACAATGCAGATGCAATCTGCAATGGTATATTTGGGCTGCGTGTGATTTCACGCCACTATAAAACACCGGTGGTCATTGATTTCCAACATTTAGGGACGTCTTGAAATTGGTCAGAGATGATTTCTCGCAGACAGATAAGAGCAGCTTGTTCCATTGGTCTGTCACGCTGGGGATAAAAGAAGATTGATACAATTGTGTCAGACAAAAAGGAACTCTGTGGTTACGACATGCCTGGAGGTTGTGCAATAGATTCGACGATGAGACGAGCGGGGAACTTTATTGGCAATATATGGAGGCAACATATGATGATACATTTTAAAGTACGGTAACAGCTTGTGTTTATGACATCTTTCTTGTAGAGAATCCCAACATGTCTCGGAATAAAGCAAAGACTTACTACAACTGACAATTGCCGCAGTAATGATCCTTTAGCAGCCGAACAATTATCCCAAACAGCATCAGCGTATTCGAGTAAAGGCCTAAAAAAAAAACTTTTGTCAGATAAACTCTTTTCAGAGCAGTTTTTTACATTGGAGATTATTATTGTTGCAGGGCAGTGCATTATTATCATAGAAGCAGTGCTTCTTTGTGAATTTGGAAAAGTGATTCCAAAAAAGAGAATTTTGAAGAGAATTTATTCATTTTGTAAAAGATAATTTATACTTTCTGTGAAACAGAATATATTTTTGTGAAAAGCCAGCCAGGATTCTACTTGATTATTTTTGGAATTACCTGTGACGCCAATACTTATTGGATTTTAACTCCATTTGAATGTTTGCCTGGCATTTTAATATATTTTATTGGAGACTGCTGAAATTTCTAAGTGAACACTTCATCACAAATCTACAGGATACTGTTTCTGAAGACACATTCTAGGATTTAATACAACAAGCAGGAAAATTTCTTCACAAGATTCTTCACCACTGAATTACTGGATTCTGTCAAATTGTATTTTGGACTAATTCAATAATTGATAAGTATCACTGTTTTCATTTTCTGTAAACCAATTAATGTAAAAGATCTTTGTATCATTTTTTTAGTATTATTTTTGTTAATTAAATTTCAAAATAGTTAAATTCCTAGTCATTGTTGCTGATTCTCAGATTTCTTTCTGTTACCAATATCCTTAATATTTCCACACCATAAGAGTGCACGCACGCACGCACCCCTCCCCCCCTCCCCCCCCCCAGTCCATTAGAATATTCTCCTGACATACTAGTGTTAGGCTGTGATCTCCAAGTGAGTCAGTTCCCAAACTGTTGTTGATCAATGTCGATGTCTAATACATAGTCCATTCAAGTTGACCTTTTACAAATGTCTTCCTTCTCTTTCACTCATCCTCTCGTTCTACTTTTTCATTTTTTTCAATGTTTAAACAACATCCAACCAACCCACCTTTTCTATCTGTCTAATCGAAACTGTGTAATTTTACAGACTTGGGACACGGTTCACCTAAGCTTTCAGCTTTCTTCCGAATCCCCTACTACAACAATTTAGTTTGATACATTATGTGTTAATTGTATTAACAATACAATCACACAATTTAAGTCTTTTGTGAAGATTGTGTTTATTCCGGTAAATACAATACACAGAGCTGTATTAACCACGAATATACTGAGCACACATAGTTTGTGTCTAAATTGAATAATAACTTTGATGTTAATGTGTGTTGTGAAGTTGTATGACGCATGATTTACAGATACACACACACGACATGTCAGAATTTATTATTTAATGTTAATTTTTCAACTTGTTACCTCCCTTGGTGTGTTTCTCCAATGTTTACATGTACTCTGAAATCAACCTTGGAGAGAAACATCAAGGAAAGAGGGGGGGGGGGGGGGGGGGGGGGAGGCAACTGAATTAAAAAATGAACTTGACAAATTGAAAACATGTTTGTGACAGTCACGCAGCTTACATGCTGTGTAATAATCATCTATGATTGAAAAAAAAGAGTGTTGTTAGTTTTTTCTCCAATTTTAATTTCTTATTGTATTGTGATGCTTGCATCATGAAGTACAACAGACTACGGGCTGAACACATTTTATTTATACATGTACCCAATGCAACATTGTACAGCACCATGATTGAAGGCCAGTGACATCGATCAGCTCGTTGCTGGGAAATGATGGCGATCATGTACCAATTGCAGATGGTAAAATCCCTAATATCTCGGCTCTGCAAATCCCTAAATATGCTGCTATGCACTACATGTTTTTATTGGGGAAACTTTATTGAAATGGCCAGATATCAAAGAGATTTTTAATAGTCAGTGTTAAATATAGAATATCTGGAAACTGCCAGTTGTCATAATTGTACGATGCCCCAGAACAGGCCGATTCTGATTATCGGGTCATCACTATTTTCATCTAGACATTATACAGAGTCATTCTATGAAGTTACAATAAAATCCCTTCATAAATCGACCTATAGACTGTGCTAAGGTTTTCAGCTTTCAGGTCTGTGCAGCCGTCATGGTTGACCGATCCTGACCATAAGGGGACATTCTCATCCAGACATTATACAGTCATTCCACCAAGTTACAATGAAATCCCTTCAGAAATACCACCTGTAGACTATGCTAAAGGTTTTCGGGCTCGCGTAGCCATCACGGTTGACCGATCACAACCATAAGGGGGCACTCTCATCTAGACCTTATATGAAGTCATCCTAACAAGTTACAATGAAATCCCTTCATAAATACGACCTGTAGATTGTGCTTAAGGTTTTGGGGTTTCTGGCTTGCACAGCGTCATTTAGAGCCCTCGTTTTCCTGAACCACCCTGTCTAAATGTTAAAGTTCCATACATGGTTACAGGGCTGGGTCCAAAGTAATCAGTAACCAAGTACCACTTTTTTGTCAAAGTACTCAATACTCGTACTTTACTCATATAATTTCAAATACTCATACTCATTACTTTGAAACAGTCAGCACTCCCAAGTATTATATGAGTACTTTATGAGTACTTGGCAAATATTGGAAATAATTTTTTCAGAATTATGCCATGTTCTACCAGCTATGTATACCTATTTCAGTTCAAAAGAGGCATGTCCCTTAGTTCCTTCACTGACACAGGGCAGCATTGTTTATCGATATAATAGTTCAATGACTGTGAGCTGTTAATCTCAAGTCTTGCTTTGATTTATCCTGGTTAGTACTGATTAATTAGCTAACTAAACAATAGCCAGTATTATAAAGTTAATTCTGGTCAGTCAACAATGAATTGACCAGCAATCTGGTTTATAATTTGTATGTGATGAACAAGCTTACTAATTAAGTTTGTAAACAGTGTCTGTAGAAGCCAAGTAAGACATAATGAGATTGTTTTTTATAATTCCTTGGTACTATTAAGCAGATAACAGAATTTTTATTTCATATAACTTCATGTAATTATGGCAACATTATTATGAAAATAAACAGCTGCGCCATGAGCGCATGATATGCCCGTTATTAATTACAAGAGGGAACCACACAATATGAGTATGCATGTGTACTTGTCAGGTTACATATACTTGCCACCAAAAAATCATGAAAATTGCTCAAAGTCCAACATGTGGAAAATTGCATATAGTTTGATGAATAAAGTCCCATAACTCTGGAATGACAAATCGGACAGCAACACAAATCGAAAGGGAGATTCCTTCTATCAACATATACTTGCAACCTTAAAATCATGAAAATTGCTCTAAGCATTTTCAAGTTATTGTTCGACATATGAAAAATAAAGTCCCATAACTCTGGAATGACTAATCGAACGGCGACACCAACCGAAAGGGAGCTTCCTTCCATCAACATAAAACACCTACCAAAAAATCGTGAAAATCTCTCGAAGCATTCTCGAGTTACCGTACGACGTGTAAAAAATCAACAATTTTCTAAGTAATAAAGTCCCATAACTATGGAATGACTAATCGAATGGCGACACTAAACGAAAGGGAGCTTCCCTCCATCAATATACACCACCTACACAAAAATGACGAAAATCTCTCAAAGCGTTCTCGAATTATCGTACAACGTGTAAAAAATCAACAATTTTCTGAGTAATAAAGTCCCATAACTCTAGAATGACTAATCGAACGGTGACACTAAACGAAAGGGAGCTTCTCTCCATCGATATACACCACCTACCCAAAAATCACGAAAATCTCTCAAAGCGTTCTTGAGTTATCGTACGTGTGACTGGACGGACAGACGAACAGCGGTATACCATAATACGACCCGTTTTTTCAAAACGGGCGTATAACAACTCAAGCCCTGATATATTACTTGTCAACTGTCACTCCACATACGTTATCATTTCGCACCTCTGAGTTCAGAGTGCAAACACTCTGATTCACATCATGGATAATCTGGAAATACTGACAAGATTGAAGAATGCCATCTCAGCTCTGGGCGTCTCTTGCCCTATCTCCTGGACTATCTGGGAAATAGGCAAGAGCGTCCAACTGACGCTGGAATTTCAAGTAGAGGACACCACCACACCACCCTCCTCAGGGAGAGGTAGCACCTTTGGTGAGAGGATCCCCCCTCACACTGGTCCTCACCTGAGTGGGCAGGGAGGCCCTGAAAAGAGAATTAAAAAGAAAAGAAAGAAGAGCCTGTCGACCAAGCGTAGGGACGCCCAACGCTTGGAGGCTGGATAAGAAGGAAGAGGTGAGTGAGAGGGCGGAGGTTCCGTGGAAACCACCAGTTGCCCTCCTAATCCCACAGGCACACCCAACCAACTGCCGGCTCCTTAGCCGGTACAGTTGGATGAGGAACGTCCTGTGGAGATTGAGGAGAAACTGGAAGTTGCTTTTTTGCCACCTCCCACCCCTCTTCCTTTGCTTCCGGACAGCCCAGGCAAGGGACAGACACCAATCCAGCCACCGCAGTCCTTCCTTAGAAACATGTGAAGAGAAGATTATGAGGGAATACAACAAAATCTTGGCAGAGTCCCAAGAATTTAAAAGACAATCTGCTGAAGTCTCCAGAATGGCACAGGAATGGCTAGATAATAAGAAAAATCAACAAAACCAAGAAACAGCCTCATCTCCATCTCCATCACAGCCACCTCTTAAAAAGAAGACCGCAGAAAACAGACTCGGATAAGCTGATTCCTTTTCTTTTCCTCTTTACCACACCCAGACATAGCAAATATTATACAGCTAAGGAGGGTTGAAAGGGGCTTGCCCTACAGCGTCCCTGCGTGCCTTCGGCGCCCAAAAAACATTTCTTTCTTTCTTCTCCACATACATTGAGCTAAAGATTAGGTGACTTGAAGTGTCTGTTATATTATAATTTGTGCCAAGATGTCATCAATTTTGAATTATCTCAGTTAAAGAAAACAAGAAGCCTTGTTTCAAAACATATCATTGAGCTCATTCCCAAAATGGGTCACACTTACAGTAAAACCTGTCTTGAGAGACCACTGTGGCCATACACCCGATTGGTTTCACTCTATGATGAACCTGCCATGAGAGACCACCGGTCATGAGAGACCACCAGTCTTGAGAGAACGCAAAACTGTGGCAAAAACTCAATTTTTCACCTGTTTTGAGAGACTGGAAAATCCATTTTTTGCAATTTCAGAGTATTAAAATCAACTCAGATCAATGCAAAGTGTACAGAAATCAATAGTTCAAAAATTTAACCAGGACATCTGCACAATATCTTCCCACTTCATCACTTACCCCTTCATCAATTCCCTTTTCATCAATTACCACTTCATCACAGACTCATAAAATGTTTACATAACAGTGTGTCAACGGCTCATCAGAAATGGTTAACAGCCCTCCAGAAAATGCTTTTGGGCTGTTAACTATTTCTGTTGAGCCGTTAATATTTTGTAATGCCTTTCAAAATCATGATAATGTTTTATTATTTGTACATTACACTGATAAATTTTGTACAGTAACAAATTACTCTAGGAAGGCGAAAGATATTCTATAGTAATTTGTAAACAAGTCTATTTTGTAACATAAAATTAGTGCTGGTGATTACTTTCTAGATATTTTCCATATTTTCGGTACCGGCAAACTATTCATTTATCTTATTTTCACTTCAAATATTAATTCATTACTATTACAACACGGATCAGTAGGAAAAGAGATAATTGTTGTATAGGCACAATCAAGAGACATCAGGTTCATTCCCACTAGACCAATTCCCTGCCGACCAACTCCCATGAGGCCAATTCACAAAAGACCAATTCCTCTTAGACCAACTGGTTTGTTCTGCTTTAAAAATAATTCTATATCAATAATTTGATATATTTATAAAAATTTATAAATGTATTTAATGTTATTGATATTCAAGCCTGAAAATAAGCAGTCTGACATTTGCAGAATGAGGTCCCTAGAAGGTGAATTTGATGATGCTTTCCCATATGGTGGGGCAATTTATCCTCTGGGTACCTCTTTCTGTTTAGTTTTGAGACCATTATTCAGATTGAGGTTCACAGAGGGTAAATTTAGTGATGCTACCCTGCTGTGCAGGGTAGCATCACTAAATTCACCCTCTGGGGACCTCATTTTTCAGATGATAGCCTGCTCATTTTCTGGCTTGTCTATATTTTATAGATGTTGGGCAGATTTTTATAAATAATTGTTTTCCTAATTATCCTTAATCAACCCTTAATCAGAAACACTATGTAGTTGGTCTAAGAGGAATTGGTCTAGTGGGAAGATACCAGACATCAAACAGTTGTGAAAATGTTGTCCAAACAATAGTAAAATGTAAACACCCCTCTGAGATCCTCTGGCAGATTTAAGAATGCTATTGAAAGAAACAAAAAACTAAAAACGAGCACGTAAGCCACGTATGGTCAATAAAAGATTCAGTACCATGATACTATTAAACCCAAAGTATAACATTATCCACATTTCAATAAATTATTTACATAAAGAAAATATAAGCTGTTAAATCTGTCAAAAGATATATTTTAATATAAAAATATTTGTAATAAAAAAATATGTATTTTCAATTTATAAATATTAATAATTTATACATAAATCTCTCTAAATATATTTTAAACATATTATGAGTCTGTGATGAAGTGGTAATTGATGAAGTGGTAATAAGCCATCTGCACAACAGTAAAATTGTCAGGACAACTGTCACCTGGAACCTTAATATCTGAAATCATACACAAGTATGACAAATATCTTTCAGTGTAGATTGCCTGAAAACTATATTAATTGGCTTTCAATTACATTGTTATTCAATTATATAACACTTCAAGTCTGAGAAATTTTTACCAAGGTCCCTTTGAAAATATAAAGATTATTGTTAAAAAAAAACAACTTATTTTATGTCCATTATTTACTGAAGTGTGACAAAATTAAAGAGGATTAACCTTTTACCTAACGAATCGCCCGCATCCGCGCACGTAATGTGCAAATTGAGCAGTTGAAAAAAAATAAATTTTTCAAAATATTTCAACAAAACCATATCATGTGAACCCTCATTGGAACGAGCTCATTGAGCTTGTTCCAATGAGGGGTCACATGATATGGTTTTGTTGAAATTCTTTGAAAAATTAAAAAAAATTATATTTAAAATAATAAATTTTGATATCGTCTGCATTGGATAAGGGGTTAAGGAACTGTACATTAACTTAATTATTTCAGTTGTGATTTATCTTTTGAAACCATTTATGGGTTTTCAGAGACCGAGTAACTTATTATGCCCCCCAACTTCTAAAGGAGGATTCAGGGGCATCTAGTGAAGCCCTCAATCTGTCTGTACAAATGTTTTGCATTGTAATTTCCAAGCCATCGCTTTGCTATGCTGATAGACCTGCATGGGGGAACGGATATGCACGAGGAACGGGTTCCGTCCAATAATTTTTTCCAGAGTAATGACCCTTTTTCAACATAGAAAATTTTTTGTTTTCACTCTTTCCACTTAGAAATTTTTTCTGTCCCACAATACCTTCAAGGTTACTTTGAACTTGCATACGGGTCCAGCGCAGTGCCCCAAGCTTTGCATTGCCCTTGTTTTTATTGTGAAATATTTTGGAAAAGTGAATTTTTTTTTTTATACCTATGTAAATATTGACATACAATGTACTGGTCATATTAAGTATTTCATAGTAATAAAAAATAAATGGTATATGAAGTGTTATTCATTTTTCATGTAAGGGTATGTACTCATACTCGAGTACTTTAAAAGTACTCAGTACTCATACTCATACATTTCCCCAGCACTCGTACTTTACTCACACATTTTCAGAATACTCGTACTCGAGAACTGAAGTCTAGTACTCGTCCCAGCCCTGCATGGTTAAACATCGTTTCACACCATCTGCTGTTTGGGAGGTTTATCAGATTATTCAGGTTGCATAATTTTCCCATATCTATTCAGTTTTTAACCGGCATGCCTCGAGTTCCCCTATGACCTCTTCCAGCACAGCACATCTGCATTACATGATCCGGTTGTCCACCGACCTGCATCCTTTTGTAGAATTCCCAAGTTCCTCACTTCTGTTTGAGTTTGAAGATCATATCTGCTCCATATGCTATACTTGGTAATCCCACCCTCTGACTATATAAGTATGGTAAAATAGAGCACCTGCCACAATGACATCCCCAAGTTTGAGATGTCATAGATTCCACATAAATATTAACAAATTATGCATCAAAATGAAGGTTGTTGTCTATGGAATAAGCAAAATATATGTGCAGCAAGCCTGAATATAAGCAACCTGTCATTTGCAAAATAGGGTCCCCAGAGGGTGCATTTGCTAATGCTATCCCATACAGTGGGCCAATTTATCCTCTAGGTCCATCTTTCTGTTTTGGCTCAAGACCTTGATTCAGACTGAGGTTCACAGAGGGTAAATTTTGTGATGCTGCGCAGGGTAGCATCATCAAATTCACCCTCTGGGGACCTCATTTTGCAGATGACAGTCTGCCTATTTTCAGACTTGATGTGCAGGCCTTTAGTTACCCTAAGTTCACATCGTTTACAGGTGTGCCTAAATTAGAGGTGTGAAGACATCAAGAATGAAAGTGTCAATGACACTGTAGCTCAACTTGACAAACTTGAACTTGGTAAGTTATAAATGAAATGGCAAAATTGAAGATCATTGGGACCAATGTCAGTTTTTTTGCCAGTGGCAACATTTTTTGACAGAAACCGAAGAAAATCGATAGCTCCCATCTAGAGGTCACCGTAAATAAGCATACCAGGTTTCAAAGCAATCTAATCATAAATGAGCCCTGTAGGGTGAGCCAAAGGGAAATATTGTGGTCTGACTAAACTAAGTTCTAAGAATGTTGGCCGCGGCAACATTTTTTGACAGAAATTGAAGAAAATCGATAGCTCCCATCTAGAGGTCACCCCAAACAAGCATGCCAGGTTTCAAAGCAATCCGATCATAAATGTACCCTGTAGGGTGTGCCAAAGGGAAATATCGAGTCTTCTGACTAAACCAAGTTCTAAGAACGTTGGCCGCGGCAACATTTTTTGATGGAAATTGAAGAAAAATGATAGGTCCCATCTAGAGGTCTCCCCAAACAAGCATACCAGGTTTCAAAGCAATCAAATCATAAATGTGCCCTGTAGGGTGTGCCAAAGGGAAATATTGTGGTCTGACTAAACTGAGTTCTAAAAACATTGGCCGCGGCAACATTTTTTGATGGAAATTGAAGAAAGTTAAAAAATTTATAGTAATTTATATATTTTTTATACTTACCAATGACCCAGACATAGCTGGTGCTAACTCTTAAAATATAGGGCCAAACACAAATTTTACCCCCCAATCCCCAAAATTTGCATCTAAAACCAAAGAAAACATGTCCTGAAAGGCCCTCCACACTTCGCCCCCACTGCGCATGCGCAGTGTCAAGGACGTTCCGAAATTGGCGCCATTAATCATTCTAATAACCAGTGCCTGGTAAGCGCTATGTACTCAGCGGGGAGGCAAGAGTTCCCAACTCCTGGGAGGGCCATCCCCGTCTGGGTCATTGGTAAGTATAAAAAATATATAAATTACTATAAATTTTTTAACATTTTTATACTGTACCAATGACCCAGACATAGCTGAATAGTAAAAAGGCTGGAGGGCCAAGGACATAGAGCAAAATGGAATACGCTCAATAAAATAAAATAGAGTCATCCCCTGTAGGGAAAAAGAAGTAATAGGCCTTACATGTATCTTTCTTATTTATGATAAATTAGAAAGATACAACACCTTCCAAAATTGAGCTTCATACATCCATGTACTCTATTAATATCCAATATAATCCTTATACTAATAATTTTTAAAGTAAGCAAATAAATAAAGTAAGTCTAGAGAATAGAGACTCTTTATACTCCTTAAAAGTGTCTGAGGATTGCATAATCATGTCCGTTGACATATGCAATATTCAAAAGCTATACTTTAAAAACTAAGACTTGAATGAATTTTAAAAACCTAAACTTCTCACTAAACAACCATCCCAATAACAGCTCAGAATTACTAACTCCGGAGGAGGTATCCCCTTGTTTTCATAGAAAAACAGGTGACCCAAGGGAACACCCTTCCCCCCCCCCCCTTTTTCTTGCCCTGGGTCAAATAGCCCAGAGCGAAGAGGGCAGCCGAACGGAGACACTGCCGAAACAGACAGCCTACCTAGCTATAGTAGCAACTGTTAAGTGAATGACATTCTGAGCAGTAGATAATAGACCTAACAATAGAGGCCTCCAGAAATGGACTCGATATTTCTGAGATAAAATTCATGAATGTGGATGGCTGAGCGCAATGAGCGGCCTTCAAAAATCTATAATAGCGACACTATTAATGTAAGCCCAAGAAGTAGAAGAACTTTTACTTCATGAGCCGAAATCTTAAGCACAACTGCTAAGTCAATGATATACCATAAGCAGTACCGATAGTTAATAGAATCCATTAACAATAAAATGGAGCGTAACGTCCTTCTACTAGACATCAAAGACAGAAGAAGCTTACGCCCATAGTAATAAACAGATATCTGTTTATAAATACATAAACTGTACCCGGAAAGAGTAAAGGCCTATGCCCATACGAAGACGGAAGGACCTTAAAATAATAGGTTCCGGATAATAGGAGCCCAGGGTATTTTTTGTTTTTAAAAATTTGATTAGCAGTTTCCATCTTGGTTTCAAAAAGTGATGATAAATAGTGAATATAAGGCCAATATGAAAGAAAAATGGTTAGCATTTGGCCATTTTTGACTAGCATTTTGCGATGCGAATCCAGTCATCAAATACCCTGGAGCCTAACTCTTATGCAACAATCCAACCTAAATAGTAACGGAAGTAGTGATTCCGAAACTACGAAAGTGAAAATCATCCATCGATAGTGCATGAAACTCACTGACTCTACAGTAAAAGAGAAACCAACAGAATTACTGTCTAAAAGGTCAGAATTTGAAAACTACTGTTTCCAGAGGCTCAAATGATTACTTAGCTAAATAAGAACTGAAGTTAAAATCCATATAGGAATTTAATCTAAAGATTCTAAGTCTATTTATCAAAAAGTTACTAACTGACTTAGATAAAGAGACAAAAGACTCAATTGTAAACTATCGTAGAGTGCATAGGTATGAGGTAACATAAACCTATAACCTAAATAATAACAGGCTGCAGTAGATCTTGTGAAACAAGTATACTAAAAAATAGCAATGAGTAGTATGGAGGGATCAACAATATGAACATAATGATCCCTACACCACGACGGAAGAGCCTCCACTTTAGCCGCATAGAATAGTGAAGAAGAGGATCTCCTATAGTAAGAAATCACGTCCAAAGCTCGTCCAGTACAGTGCTTACAATGCAATACGGACCACACAACGGAATACATGAAGGTTGCGACCTTGCTGGTTGTGATAAAGATGACACGATTTACCCAGTGAAAAAAGATCCTCACATAGAGGAAGATTTCACGTTAAGACCCACAGTAGACAAGAGAGTAAATTACCCATGATCTCTGTGAAGATAGAGATGCTATCAACAGAAATGTATTGTGGTTGTTTATCTTAGCAATACCTGCTGAAACAGCGCCGGAGGATACGCGTATCCTATCATTCCGTCCTATAGATCAATAGAGCGTTAACAACATTAGCTCAGAGATCTGGACAAGCCAACACATACGTCTGCAATTGATTAGCAAGCTGTGTCATAAATAAATCATCATTGGGCGCTCCCATAGATAGCAAATCTGATTGAATACTTGTTTGTTGAGAGTCCATTCTGACAGCAACAAGCGACCCATAAGAGAACGGGAGTCCGATAAAACAATCAGACGACCCGGAATATGACGGACCAAAACTGAACTTGGTGTACTATAACCAACAGACGGATTCTTTCCATTAAATTGAATAACGGAAACGAAAGAGTGCCTCCCTGGTTCCGGAGATACGCCACTACTGTCGAATTAAAGGACAGGAATTTGGGCATGCGTTTCTGAATAATGTTCATGCAATGACAAAGCAAGCCTAAAAAACATTATTCCGCGGAAGAAAACTGATTGCTAAGAGACTGCGGAACCCAAAGACCCTGGCACTTCGAATCCGTAGGGATCAGTATTATATCCCAATCTGTTTGACTGGCAACCGTCATAACAGCCACACTCGGGTCCGGCAACTGCGGTGGCACTCTCTGAGTCAACCACCGAATGTTTGCCCCAGTCTGAATCTCTTGTAACACTAGATGGACAAGAGAATGTGTAAATCGAGCAATTCATGGATTGCCGAAAAGTTGCCGTCGAAGAGAAGCTCCTCCGAGAACGAAGCGACTCTGAGAGAGTTCTTAACCTTACTATCCACGCGTGTGGATGTAGCTAGGGCTGCGTCACGTCTAACCAACTCCAATCAGCCACTGAAGGGCGGAGTTATACGTGAACAAACTACTGCCCTCAAAAGAAATTACATTGAGAATAATATCCCGTAAATCTTTTCTTGAAGACGTAATGATAACGCCTCAGTAAGGCGGATTACGTATGATAAAGCGTCTAAGTTAAGTCTACTATACATAATGTCGTTCCCAACATTGAAATTGGAAAAGACATAAACGGCGAAAAAGAATATATGCAGTCTTTAATCACACCGTCTAGACGCATATGAACTCTCGGTATGCCCTACTCTGCCAAAATAAACTATTCGTATAAATGATAAAATGGCAGAAATGAGCAACGCGGACAAGAAACTAAACTATCATGCTTAGTAGCAGGCTTGTATATATATATATATAGCGTCGAAAAATAAAACACATGTTGTAATGACAATATTGGACTGCGTCGGTAAGTCAGGGACAATGTCCCTGAACCGATCGAAAAATCCGAGTCCAATGATGCTATAAGTCTCTTATCCAAGATTGCAGCAATGAAGTCCGAAATAACAATCACTGGAAGATAATGCCAGAAGATATGAAAGGCATCTTCCGATACTACTAAAGGGAAAACTCGAAATCTTTCGAATCCCTTTCGCCATCCTGTCGGACCCTATAAAGCGTTCGGTCTTCCGTACCTGATGCAACCGCGGACCGCACCGACCCAGCGCCGTCGGATAATTCCTGATTCGACCGAGAAACTGTCAATTGCTGGGATGCTGCGAAACAACTGTGCTAACTCGGATAGCACGTCCGTCACTGAGGCCTGAGGAGAAGCGGTCTTACGATGCATTGCCGCTGGAAGCTCCGTGATCGTAACCCTGTGCATACTACCAATATGCGAGCGAACGGAGTGTATAGGCCTCGTGTCCCTTGGCTACCGGATGGCGCGACCTATTCGCCGTGGAATCACTGAATGCCGAAACTGATCGGATACTCGAGGTCATGTAGCCAATGTGCGGTCGTGTGCCCTGCTGTGAGGATGAGGAAGCATTAAGGACAGTCTCTCGGACTGTCAATATAACGGAGCGTCCCGACCGACGGACATATGCTCCGAATGTAAAATATCTGAACCACAACATGCGGTCCCCTATGTTGTTGGACGAGAGAGGGACCTCTCTCGCTCACAGCCCGGACGGACCTGGATAAGCCAGGAACCGGACTAACAGGCTTCCTCCGATCTGTCCCCAATCTGCCGTCACTGGGTGAGTACTAAAGTAATTAAAGTGCTCGCATCACCCAAATCTCCTTCCTAGACCGCAACGGGCGAACCCGGCAGCCGAACCATTCGATGAATGTACGCTACACCGGGTGAGCTAGCGAATGTCACTCCGTAGGCGATAGACATATTCCATGAGCACTTATTGCCGCTAGCTCTTCATTAACTATGACGACAGAGGCACACTTTTGAAAGACATCTCCATAACTCTTCGAACAAGAAACCAGAAATGCTTGGTTAGCAAGCATAAAATAATAATATATATAGCGTCGTTCAATAATTCGAAAGTTTGTGTGACATTATTGGACTATGTCGGAACTGAGGGACGATGTCCCTGAACCGAACCAAAAATTTCTAAGTCCACCGACGCTATCAGTTTCTTATCCGGCATCGCAGCATTCTGATCTGACGAAAGAAGCTGTAGAAGACCAAGTCAGATGACATACACAACAGCATATGTTGTTCCGAAAGGGAAAGCTCGAAATCCTCCGAATCCCTTTCGGTATCCCGTCGGACCGGATGAAACTTTCGGACGTCCGTACCCGCTTCCGCGGAGCGTCCCGACCCAGCATCGTCAGATAAAATATATGCGACAGATTCAGTTGATGCTGGGATGCTGCGATAAACTGTGCTATTAAGGAAAGCACGTCCGTTCCCGAGGCCTGTGCAGTAGCGGTCTTACGATGCATTGCCGCCGGAAGCTCCGTGTACGTTGACTCCCGCACACTTCCTATGCGAACGTCCGGAGTCTGCAGGCCTCGTGTCCCTGGCTACCGGATGGTGTGACCTGGTCGCCGAAGAATCCTTGATCAGCGAAGCTGGTAATATATCGGCGGTCACGCAGCCAAGGTGCGGTCGTGTGCGCTGACGAGAAGAGGAAGCCTTAGCAGTCTCCGCGGACTGCCTATACAACGGAGCGTCCCGAGCGACGGACGTATGCTCCGCTTGCGACACATTTTGTACCACAACATCTGGGGCCAGATGTTGTTGAACGAGAGAGGGGCCTCTCTCGCTTGCCGTCCGGATGGACCGGAACGAGCTATGAACCGGACTAAAAGGCTTCCTCCGTTCTCCCTCCGATCCGCCGTCACTGGGTGTGCATTAGGTTAATTTATAGTGCTCGCATCACCCCAAAATTCCTTCTAGACCGCAATGGACGAACCCGGCTGCCGAACCATTCGGTGAATGGACGCTACACCGGGCGAGCTAGCGGACGTCAAAGGCCGTCGAACCTACTAGGGTCCTCTTAGGCAATTGGCGTATTTACATGAGCACTTTTCCGCTAGCCCTTCATTAATTGTGACGACGGAGGCACACTGTTGGAAGACATCACAGATACATCACCCTAATCTTGATCGTCTGAAATAGAAATTGATAAAGTAGAGTGACCCTGCGGGGAAAGGACCGGAGTGTCCAAATCCCCAATAACATACCGTGACATACGCTTCCCATATTGTCATTGAAATCATACGATACAGAACAGGAGTTAATGCGAGTACACTGACCACAGATAGAATGAAAATAAAGTCAGAGGAAGACTTCCTCTTAAAACAATTGATCAATATTCTTTCAATGTGAAAAGAAAACAAGTCCTGGTACTCGCACTAACCCCTGGCAATCAAAATACATAATAATAATATGATCCATTAATATAGAAAAAATAATTGAAATCAAAATATTTTGAAAAAATATTTTTTCAGAACAGCCCAAGTTTCTGAAAAGTAACGTTGAGCCCCAATGGATCCCAAGCCTAAGTGTGGACAAAAATTTTAAAAATATTTTAAACAATTTATTCAACACTTACGAACAATAATAATGTATCTAGTTATGATTAAAATAACATCAAGATATTATTTTTTAGAAATCCCCCCCTCACACAGAGGGCTGTTGTAAATGTAAACAATGAGTGTAAAAACACTAAAATAAGACTCCAGGCACCCAGGCCCGAAATCAGTTACCAAAAATACACTATCTGATGCAAAACAGAGACTTCCAGGGAAGAAACTGCAGAACATCAGATGGTAGATGCAGAACACAACGCCTAACCACCCGTAGGTGAAGACGTAAACATGGGGAAAAGAACAGAATTCATTCTGTTGTTCAGCTAAAACTCCCAAGAAAATTTAGTAATAATAATTACAAAAACTATGCCAAAAGCATGGGAGAATAGCAAGGGGGAACTTAAAGGACAGGGAGAGAGGAAAACACTTAAAAAACAGTGTAACTAAATAATCAGAATGACAACAAAATGGCTGCTGCCTCGAAAATAGGTAACTTAACATAATTTCATTAAAAAATTTTAAGTTACAGCCCTGATAATATTCTGTCACACATTTTTTTCCTCTCCTCCTTCTCTATCCTCCTTAGAATCACCATTTCACTAATATTTATGTGTCTGGCATCATTTAAACTGAGATTTATAAGCACAAAGATCAGTCAGATGTTAACTGATGAAGGGCCAAACTGAGAATGATTAATGGCGCCAATTTCGGAACGTCCTTGACACTGCGCATGCGCAGTGGGGGCGAAGTGTGGAGGGCCTTTCAGGACATGTTTTCTTTGGTTTTAGATGCAAATTTTGGGGATTGGGGGGCAAAATTTGTGTTTGGCCCTATATTTTAAGAGTTAGCACCAGCTATGTCTAGGTCATTGGTACAGTATAAAAATATCGATAGCTCCCATCTAGATGTCACCCCAAACAAGCATGCCAGGTTTCAAAGCAATCCGATCATAAATGTACCCTGTAGGCAGGGCTTGATTTAATCTGAAAATTTTGAATAGCAATTTACTATTCACCCTGGAAAATTGATTAGCAGTTGATCCAAAAGCACTTGAAACTAATAAATCTTGAATAGCAAAATTCAGAAACTGGACAGCAAAGTGCTATGCTAATCCAGTTAAATCGAGCCCTGCCTGTAGGGTGTGCCAAAGGGAAATATTGAGTCTTCTAACTAAACTAAGTTCTAAGAACGTTGGCCGCGGCAACATTTTTTGACAGAAATTGAAGAAAATCGATAGCTCCCATCTAGAGGTCACACCAAACTAGCATGCCAGGTTTCAAAGCAATCCGATCATAAATGTACCCTGCAGGCTATGCCAAAGGGAAATATTGAGTCTTCTGACTAAACTAAGTTCTAAGAACGTTGGCCGCGGCAACATTTTTTGACAGAAATTGAAGAAAATCGATAGCTCCCATCTAGAGGTCTCCCCAAACAAGCATACCAGGTTTCAAAGCAATCTGATCGTAAATGTACCCTGTAGGGTGTGCCAAAGGGAAATATTGAGGTCTGACTAAACTAAGTTCTACGAACATTGGCCGTGGCAACATTTTTTGCCGGAAATTGAAGAAAATCGATAGCTCCCATACTAGAGGTCACCCTAAATAAGCGTATCAGGTTTCAAAGCAATCAAATCATAAATGTGCCCTGTAGGGTGTGCCAAAGGGAAATATTGTGGTTTGACTAAATTAAGTTCTAAGAACGTTGGCCGCGGCAACATTTTTTGCCGGAAATTGAAGAAAATCGATAGCTCCCATCTAAAGGTCACCCCAAACAAGCATAAGAAGTTTCAAAGTAATCTGATCATAAATGTGACCTGTGAGGTGTGCCAAAGGAAATTGTGGACGTACGTACTAACGTACTAACGTACGTACGTACGTACGTACGTACGTACGCCGACGGACGAGAAGTGATGGCAATAGCTCAGCTTGACTTTGTCAAGTTGAGCTAAAAATATATAAATTCTCTGTGCTTCTTCTGCATTTGAAAATAAATTCCATCATATGACGACAGAAACACAAAGAAAAGCATGGCAATAAAATATAACAGGATAAGGCTATTATTTGGTTTATTCCCAACTGGCCGAATGCCAACAAGATGAATGTCGAAAATGGTCATCCCAACAAGCCGAATCCCAACAGAACGAATTTTATTAAAATTACTATATAACCCATTTATTTTTAGGGTTTTTCTGGGTATTTTGAAGGAAAAGAAATATAAAACGATTATCAGAAATTCATAGTTTATTGTGAATGAACTTGAAAAAATTTCATCATAAAACGTTACAATGCTCAGTCCAAGAGGTAAATTTTATATAATATGTGCTCTTTAGTAGAATTTTCAACCCTTTTTTGAATGAATATTTCCATTTGCATTCTATTTACATTTTTCAAAATTGAGAAGCGAATTTTCAGTTCAGGGACGGCCTGATGGTGGAGAGGACTTTAAAAAATACTTGAACTGAGAATTTGCTTCAAAATTTTACAAAATGCAAATAAGATGCGTATGGAAGTGTTAATAATAGGAATACACATTTACCCTGTCGTATATAAATATTCAACCATTTTTAAACAAATATTTCTATTGAGAAGCAAATTTTCTGTTCATCAATCTATTTTTTTAACTTTTTCTCCAAGATAACCGACGTGTTTGTACTACGATTATTGAACACAGTGTACTGTTTTATTGATTATTGCACCATAAACTGCTAACACGGCTTACTGTCAGTCAAAGGGGAGCTTACTGTCCAGACAAAGGAGTTTCAATCAACAAAGGATTTGCGTATTATTGCAACAGGCTGTCATCTGAAAATATAAACATTTTTCTCACCCACCAAAATTTCCCCCCCAAAAACTTATCATAAAAAAACATATATACCTAACTTGAAAAGAAACGCTTGCATAATTTTGATACAATAAATGTGGATACGTTTACTCTCAATAGAAGAAGAAGAAAAAAAATGAACAAGAAAAGAATAAATGCATGAAAATAAAAAAAAACCTAAAAAAACACACAAACATCATAAGAATAAGCATTTTGTTTCTAATTTCTAATTTCTGCAAAAATTAATGAAAAATATTAATTTTCGTCTTGTTGGGATTCAGCTTGTTGGGATATTTTATCCATTTGGCTTGTTGGGATTCGGCTTGTTGGGATGACACCTATTATTTCTGGTTTTAATGTGCTCAAATTAGGGCAAAAGGGTGTGCCCAAAGTAAATGAATTTAAAGGCCTCACACATGTATGTGTGCAGCTCAAATAGTTGATAGCAGGAATCCACAGTTACTAAAAGTCTGCTACCGTTACTGTATTCGTATCAGAGCTGATAATATATTTCATAAGTACTCATGACCATATATGCTTGAGGTATCAAAGAACAAAGCTTAGGAATTCAAATACATGTACTTCAAAATGCTGATACAGTAGCAGACTTTTAGCCCAGATTCTACATTGTAGGCTCCGCCTAGGATGCAGCAATCTTAATGATCACCTATTCAGAAATCACTTATCTTCATTCTATTGTAGATGTGGCGAACGGGAAACAACAGAACATTTCCTGCTACGCTGCCTGCTCCACGACGACGTACGAACCGTTACAATAGGTCAGTTAGGTATTGTCAAAGTCGACACTTTTTTTGTACGGCAGTTCTCTTCTCACTCCCGAAATCAATAGAAATGTTTTTGAAACAACTCACAGTTTTATCTTGCTAACTAAAAGGTTTAAATAAAAAAAAGAATGAGCCCCACTGCTAGGTTTCACACCTATTTTACATAACAGTGTGGCATTACACGAGGGACTTTTTTCTATTATTCGGTGAATGTGCATGCTTATATGCGAGAGTGTGTATGCTGTGTGTTGCGCAGCTACATATCTGTAGACACAGATGTGTGGCTTGTACAGTGTGCAGAGCAGGCATGCATCTGGGTGTGCATATTCGCGGAAGAATGTATGTCTGCATACTCATTCAAGAATTTAATTACCAAAGGCGGTGCCCACGCAATCTGAATTGTTTGTTTAACGCTTGATCTTTTTTTAGGAAATCAGCTTGGTAGTGTCTATACTCTTTACCAAGTAACCACCTCGGCCAAATGCGCTAACCAATCCTAGAAATATGTACCGTATCAACCATAAGAGTCGACTTTTCGTGACTGACTGGCCTCCCAACGTCGATTAATTACACTGCTGATCTACATGCAGGCATTCCACCCAACCAAGAGCTCTATCACACAGCTCTATCCTACACAGTGTTTAAATCCAAAGTACAACTGTTTATAAGTATTCCTAATAAACCGTGACTTGGTTGCAGGTACGTGCGGCTTTGTTTTTTTTCGAAGGCATACAATGGCTCACTTCATCCCTAAGGCATCAATAAATCACTGACAATACGTAAATTTATACAAAGCCCTATGCGCCTGCACCAAGCCACCAACTTGTATCATCGTTGTCAGTTCTAGATTATACATAAACAACTTATCTATGTGGAAACAGCCTAGTATAAGCTACCAGCTTGTTGCTGAATCCATTTCCATTAATGTTTTGTGCTCGCTGATACGTGTATCATTACCGTACTCGATTTTAAGGCTGTCACGATTATGAATTTTCATAATCGATTATTCTGTCATAAATATCGACGGTTATTCAATTATTTATGGTTAATATTTCTATCTTGTTTCCTAGGACTTCGTCTATGATATAACTTGAGAGGGGTTAAAAATTAAAATATCCTAATCGTAAATGAAGCAAACAAACACCAAACTTTGAAAAATTTGACAAAACAGAATCTACATCGCATAGATTCAAATTTCAAATCATAGAAAAATGCATACTAAACTCACTAATGGCCCCATTCGCACTCAATGTGTAATGATTATGAATTTAGCCTTAGGGAATGTCAAGTCAACAAAGCTTCACACGTGGAAATGAAACTTCCGGTTGCGATACGTCGGAGAACAAAATAAATCATCATACGTTAAAAATAACATGGCATTTCGAAGTTTTTCCCTCTTTACTTTCCATATGTTAAAATTGATTATCAAGTTCCAAATTGATAAAAACAACTCAACACTTGACGATGTCTTATTGGCAAGGAATACAATGTAGCCATTGCCCATTGACAGTAAGGCATCATTGAGTGTTATGTTATTTTTGTTAAATTGTTATCACCGCTAATGGCAGTGAGCCAGCGATGCTGGAACCGGAAAGTTCGGCCCATGAATGATAATGATTCAGCCCCTGTTCAGTGTGAAAATGCTTTCCCTTGGAGGCTCAATCTTTCCAGGGATTTATTTTATTTATTGACCCATTTATTTATTGGTGTTTGACACTTGAACACTTTGAAAGCTATGGTCAAATTCAACTGAGTGATCACGCATACGATGATGCCTGGGTTTCGACTAACTTTAACTCGCGTGGTGCCACGACTTGAAGCTATATATTGGTTTTATGTTTTAACCCTGTTCACACACACATTTGTTGTCGAAATAGGTCGTTTATGTGAAACAATAGCATGTGAATCAATATTTCCCCTTTGTTTAACAAAAAGGTAGTATGACAGCACATGTCCAGTCAAATAATCGATCATTGAAATAAATCGTTGATTATGACTTCAATCGACGGTTGATCGATTTTTTGATCATTCGTGACAGCCTTACTCGATTTCTGTAACTTTTTTAAACTTTGGAAATAAATATTGTTTAAACTAAACTTTTAGGAGCCATTAATGCCTGCTATCAACTTTCAGGAGTGAAGACATACAATTTTCGTGTTCCACACACAACAACCTTCATTTTCATAATGTGTATATATTTATTGGAAATTTATAGAATTTCAGACTTTGGAATTTCAGTGTGGATGCCACAATTTGGCAGGTCCTACAGTACTAAACACCTGGGGATACCGAGGTGAAGAAAAATAAGTAAGTAAGGGTAGTTTAAAAGGTTTAATTATATGTCCAGACATATAATTTTGTCCTTCGAAGCAATATATGTGATATAACCGTTGATTTATTTGAGTACATGTAAATGCAAGATATATAGACTGAGTCGTCGCCGAAAAATGCCCGCCGCATTTAGTAGGTAGCTTGGTAATTAATAGGCTACCTCAGTGTGTGAATGTGGATGAGGCATGTAAGTGCTAATTGGGAATCACAACACAGATCACTGTTTCAATATATTTTATCCATATTTCATAAAAATAAAACTCCAATCAGCTTTTATCCAGGCTTTGGGCCAGCCGAACTTTTTTCTTCTGGCAGCTCTTATTAAGTTTTTAACATTTTTTGGGGGATTTGTTTGTTTCGTTTTACCATTATTGGCATTATGCCGTTATTAGGCTTTTATGGCGTACTATCATAAGTATTGCTCAGCTATGTCCGATACACCCAAAGCTACAGCTTGTATTTAGTATATGTATATATACAGTATATTTTAGTGGTAGCACGACACTTGGTTGAAGTGACACTTGGTCAAAGCGACACTGGGTCGATTGGACAGTTGGTCGAATGCACATTTGGTCGAAACTTCATTTCTAAATGGGAAGGACAGTTCGTCGAAATTAGAATTTCTACTTGAAATTTTGGCATTTTGTTTCTCATTAATTTTATTTTAAATATTTTTTATTTATCTGGAATTGGTAGGGAGATTTTCAGAGACTAGCTTATTGATGAAAACAAAGTGATTGATGTTCTCGGTTCAAATAAATAGTTTTGGTTGATGTTACTAGTATGTAGTTATTGCAATAACACACCCGTTGCGCACGTCTCTCAGTTTTAGAAACATGCAAGCTGATTATTTGTTGTGATATGAACAAGTGTTATGTCTGAGAAGTATTGCGGACAATTTCAAAGTTTTATTTCAAATACCGCGGGCTTATTTGGTTATTGTTATAATTACAAACTTAGCTATATAGGCACGGCCAATCTTTTACTGATACAGTTTAAATCATGACAGATTATGTTCAGTCATGGAGAAAATTCCCAAAATTAATTTATGAGGGTTTTTCATATACACTCAACAAACGTACGGAAAGTTAAAAAATTTATAGTAATCTATATATTTTTTATACTTACCAATGACCCAGACTTAGCTGGTGCTAACTCTTAAATTCTAGGGCCAAACACAAATTTTACCCCCCAATCCCCCAAATTTGCATCTAAAACCAAAAAATACATGTCCTATATGGTCCTCCATACCTTTCCTCCACTGCGCATGCGCAGTGTCAAGGAGGTCTCGAAATTGGCGCCAAAAGTCATTCTTACAAGCAGTGCCTGGAAAAGCGTTATGTACTCAGCGGGGAGGTATGAGTTCCCAACTCATGGGAGGGCCATCCCCGTCTGGGTCATTGGTAAGTATAAAAAATATATAAATTACTATAAATTTTTTAACATTTTTATACTGTACCAATGACCCAGACTTAGCTGAATAGTAAAAAGGTTGGAGGGCCTAGGACATAAAGCAATCCAATAACTCAACTATATATATACAGAATTATCCCCTCAGGAGAAAGGAGAAATAAGCTTTACATGTATCTTTCTATTCTGCATCAAAAGAGAAAGACACAACACCATTCTGTACTTGAGCATAATAACATCACTGATGTCTATTAACCTCCAGAATACTCCATTATGGTAATTATTTTTAAAGGAAAGCCGCTAAATAAAGTAGTCCAGATAAATGAGACGCTTATATTCATTAAAAGTGACCGATAATTGTATATTAACGTCTGCATGATATGTGACATATACAAATACTACACACCGAGGTACACTTAAAAATATTACATGGATGAGTAAAAAAGATCTTTACACTTTAAAAATCATTCCGGTACCGACTGAATTACTGACTCTAGGGGAGGTATTCCCTTGCTTTTCACTATAAAGCAGGTGACCTAAGGGAACCCCCCCCCCCCTTCCCCTTGCCCTGGGTCAAATACCCCAGAGCAAAGAGGGCGGCAGCACAGAGTCACTGCCGGAACCAAAAGCCTACACAACTATAGTTGCAACTGTTTAGTGGACGACATTCTGAGCAACAGATAACGAACCTAAACAATGCCGGTCTCTAGAAATGGACTCAATATTTCTGAGGTATAAATTCGTGCAAGTGAAAGGCTAAAACCAAAATGCAGCCGTCATTAGAACTGTAATAGCAACGCTATTAGCATAAGCCTCTGAAGTAGAAAGAACTCTTACTTCAAGAGCTAAAATCTTAATCGCAGACTGCTGTGTTGAAGATATTATCATAAGCAGTACTGAAAGCTAATAGAATCCATCTAGCTATAGAATGGACCGAAATGTGGAGGAAAAACATAAAAAAGCCACAACAGACACCTGAATAGATTAATGCACGGTCTTTGTGGAGACAGAGGTGCTACCAACAGAATTGCATTGAGATTATTTAACTTAAGCAATATCTTCTGAATCAACGGCACTGGAGGATACCCATATCCTATTATCCCGTCCCACGAGATGGATAGTGCGCCAACTGCAAACGCTCGAGGATCCGAACATGTTGACACATACACTTGCAACTGATTGTTGAGATGCGTCGCAAAAAAGTCCATCATTTGGCCGCTCTCATAGGTAGCAAATCTGATATAAATACTCGTTGTTAAAAGTCCATTTGACTGCAACAAGCATCCCTTTCGTGAAAGGGAGTCCGCTAATATGTTCAGACGACCCGGAATACGACGGACCAATAGGAGAACTTGAAGTTCTAGTACCAACAGAAGGATTCATTCCGTTACAGTGAATAACAGAATGGAATGAGTACCTCCCTAGTTCCGAAAATACGCTTATATTGGGCATTCTGGATAACATTCATGCAATGACGTAACGCAAGCCAAAATAACATCAATTCCTGATGTTTATGTGCTTGATTAGGAACTACGGATCCCTAGGACCCTGGCACTTAAAAACCGTTGGGCTCAATGTTGGGTCCCAACCTATTTAACTGGCATCCGTCAAAACTGTAAAACTGGGATCCGGCAATTGCAGTGGAAGTTATTTCCCTGAATAAACCACTGAATATCTGCCCAAGTCTGAATCTGTTTCACTTGACTTACACGAGGATGTACGTAACGAGCAAAAGAATCTTCACCGTCCAACTCTGTTCTTTTTGAGTCAAAAAGATTTGGAGAGGACAAGTGCGTAGCCGCCCCATTGGAATAAAATCCGCGGCAGCTCCACACAACCCTATCAGTCTGATGAATTCTCTCGCTGTAACTTTGTCTAAGTGAAGACAATAGCGAGCGTAACAACTGATTAATTTCGCTCTGGTTAACGGCAGACGAACGAGATTGTTGTGCGTCTCGAAGCTCATTCCCAAGTGGGTGAATGACTTGGACAGCACCAGATCCGACTTCTCCTCTTTTATTATAAAACCGAGACGTCGGAGTAATAGAAGCAGATTCTGCACATCGTTCTGAAGCATTAACTTTTTGCCGTACCTCTGAAGAATGTCGTCCAGGTAGGCTGACGTTACCGCAGACGAATGAGCTCGGAAATGTATCATTACCGAGTTCATTATTCGAGTGAAAGCCCAGGGTGCTAGGTTCAAACTGAAGCACATCGCTCGGAACTGATATACAACTCCTAGGACTGCGAAGCGTAGATACTTTCTGAATGTCGGATGTACCATGACGTGAAAGTACGCATCCTTGAGATCTATGCTTGTAGCATAGTCGTTCACCCGAATACTCGCTCTGACTGATCGAATTGTCTCCATATAGAACTTCGGAGCAACGATCAGCTTGTTTATCCAGCTCAGATCTATGACTGGACGGAACGAGCCGTCTGGTTTCGGAACCAGAAACAGATGGCTGTAGAAACCCGGTGATTCCTGGTCTTCTACGACCTCTACCGCGTTCTTCTCCAGAAGAGACTGTACTTCTGATAGAAGAGCGTCTCTTCTCTGCGGATTTGACGGAAGCTGAGTCCATTTGGACTTCCGAGTTAATGGAGGCTTTCGTTTGAAGGATATTCTTAGTCCTTCCGAAATTACCCCTCGAACCCAGGGGTCGTCCGTAATTGACGCCCAATTGTTTATAAAACTCGACAATCTTCCGCTTACCGGAACACGATAGAGGTTCATACCATCACCTCCTGGACCTGCGAGGCTTGCAGAAGGAGAAACTACATCTTCCAAGACCCGCACCTCGCCCTGTCGACCTAGGGACGTCTGACCGGTTATCTCGGCCAGAATAATGTCCCCCACATGAGTCGCTGCCTTGACGGTCTCTAGAATAAGACCTAGAGGATGCATAGGAACCTCTATAGGAACTTCTCTTGGGCGTACTTGTCCCAGAAGTGCCTGTCTTACTCTTTTCTGCTGTATCCGACTTTTTAGAAGCGGATTTGAATAGCAGAGAATCCGAAGCTTCCTTAGTTATCTGATCATAGATTGCTGAAAGCTTGCCGTCGAAGAGAAGCTCTCCAGAGACCGAAGCGACTCTGAGAGAGTTTTTTACCTTACCATCCACGCGCGTGGATGTAGCTAGGGCCGCGTCACGTCTAGCCAACTCCAGGTTTGCCACTGAAAGGGCGGAGTTATACATGGAATAAGCTATTACCCTTGAAAGAACTCTTAAGGAAGATAGTACATCCTGGAATTCTTTCCCTTCAAGGTGTAATGAAAATGCTTTAGTAAGGTGATCTGCGTACGATAATGCGTCTAAGATAACTCTGTTAGACATTATTGTCATTTCCAACATCATGGTTGAAATTGACATAGACGACGGTATAGATCATTCTAGATCTTCGGCCTGATCGTCTAGATGCAGAGGAACTCTCAGTATGCCCTGTCCTGCAGTTTCGAAATTATTCCTTGAATTGATGAAAGGCAGATGTAGAGCATTCGCCGATAAGAAACCTGACTTGCTCATTTTGGTAGCAAGCTTATATATAGCGTCCTACAATAGTTCAAATGTTCTTGTGACATTATTGGACTGTGTCGGAAACTCAGGGACGATGTCCCTAAACCGATAAAATTATTCCGTGTCCAGTGACGCTTACAGTTTCTTATCCGGCATCGCAGCCTTTGGTTGGAGTCCGTCCGACAGAACAACTTCTGAAAGATAATGCCGGATGATATCTATGGCAACTTTATGTTGTTCCGAAAGGGGAAAAAACCAACTCCTCGGTATCCCTTTGCCATCCTGTCAGACCACTTGAAATTCTCGGTCGTCTGTACCTGATGCTTCAGCGGAGCGTACCGACCCAGCGTCGTCGGATAAATCCTGATCTGACCGAGATTCTGTCATCTGCTGGGATGCTGCGATAATTTGTGCTATTTGTAATAGCACGTCCGTTACGGAGACCTGTGGAGCTGTGGTCTTACGTTACTTAGCTGCTGAAAGCTCCATGGACGTTAACTCCTGCATATTACTTATGCGAACGTCCGGAGTCTATAGGCCTCGTATTCCTGACTACCGGATGGCGTGACCTGGTCGCCGTGAAATCCTTGGTCGGCGAGACTGGCTAGATAACAGTGGTCACGTAGTCAAGGTGCGGTCGTGTGCGCTGCCGTGAGGATGAGGAAGCCATTACAGCAGTCTCTCCGGACTGTCTATATAACGGAGCGTCCCAAGCGGTGGACGTATGCTCCGAATGATTAACATTTGTACCACAACATCTGTTCTCAGATGTTGTTGTACGAGAGAGGGACCTCTCTCACTCGCAGCCTGGGTGGACCTGGACGAGCTAGGAACCGGACTTAAAGCCTTCCTCCGTACCCTTCTCGTATCCATTGTCACTGGGTGTGCATGTAGTATATTTTATAGTGCTCGCATCACCCGAATCTCCTTCCTGGACCGCAACGGATGAACCCAGTTACCGAACCATTTGATGAATGGACGCTACACCGGGCGAGCTGGTGACGTAATATCATGAGCACTTATCCGCTAGCTCTTCATCTGAATGTGACAACGGAAGCACACTTTTTGAAGACATCACAGAAAAGCACCGCATTCTTATTCCTGAATGAGGCCTGTGGAGCCATGACTTACATAATATCCACTGGCAGCTCCAGGGACGTTCATTCCTGCATTTATATAATATGTGAACGTCCCATCAGGAAAGACCTCATATCCTTGGCTAAGAGATGAAGTAACCTGGTCGACAATATTCCCTGGTCGGCAAAGCAGGGGCTCCAGGAACGTTCATTTCTGCATTTATATAAAATGCAAACGTCGTCTGAAACTCTGTGGTCACAAGCCAAGGTGCGGTGGTGTGTGTTGACATGAGGATGAGGAAGCCCATAACACAGCCAGTTCGGACTGTGTATGTGACGGAACGTCCCGAACAGGAGGACTGGATGTATGTTCCGACTAACAAACAAACATACAACAACATTGCGGCTCAAATGTAGTTGTAAGAGAGAGGGGGCCTCTCTCGCTTGCGCCGAGCTAGCTACTAGACTGACAGGCTTCCTCCGTACTATCCTCGGATCCGCCATTGCTGGGTGTGCACGTTCCAAGTTTATAGTGCTCGCATCACCCACACTGCTTCCCAGAACCATAACGGACAAACCCGGCTGCCGAGCCATTCGATGAATGGTCGCTACACCGGGCGGACTAGCGGACGATCAATGTCTTCGATCCTACTAGGGACCTCTTCGGCAAATGTCGTATTACCCTGAGCACTTAGCCACTAGCCCTAACACTGCAACGACGGAGACACACTTGTTGAAGACATCACGAAAACATCACTCTGAATTCTGAAAAATAAAATGATAATATAGAGTGATCCTACAGAGAGAGGACCGCTATGGACCCCCTCCCCGCAAACACAATATCGTGACACACGCCTCCAACGTTGTCATTTCAATCAACACACACAGAGCAGAAATTAATGCGAATACATTGAACCTGAGAATTAGAGGAAGAAATCCTCGCATTATAAATAAAAAAAATATTTTTTCATCAATAAAAAATACACAGTCATATTAGTCGCACTATCCCTTGAAATAAAGATACATAAAAAAACATAATCCATTATAATGTTTGAAAGAAAATAATTTTCAAAAAAAAAATTTTTTGAAAAATTTTTTCAGAAGAGCCTAAGTTCCCAATGGGAACACCGAGCCAAATGGATCCCAAAAAAGCCTAAGTGTGGACAAAATTTTTTAAAACATTTTACAAAATTAATGCAACACTTACATACAATATTAATGTATCTTGCTATGTCTAAACTAATGTAAAGACAAGAAATCACTATCAGCAGTAACCATTGTCAATGCAAACAAGAAGTTATACAACAAGAGGCCCCAGGGGGCCTGAGGGCGCTCACCTGACATGAAGTCCCACCCCGGACCCAAAATTTTCAGGGGAAAATTTTTTTTTGCTTTTTTTTTTTTTTTGTCTTAAAATTGACAGAAATGCATAAAAAACCAAAAAAAATTTTTTCGGATTTTGGTCCAAAATTTTCTAAGTCCCACCCGGCCCCCAAATTTTCAGGGGTAAAAAAAAATAAAAATTTTTTTTTTTTTGTCTTAAAATTGACCGAAACAGAAAAAAACAAAAAAAAAATTTTTCAGATTTTGGTCCAAAATTTTCCAAGTCCCACCCGCACCCCAAATTTTCAGGGGAAAAAAAATAATTTTTTTTTTTTTTTTTGTCTTAAAATTGACCGAAAGGCAGAAAAAACAAAAAAATTTTTTTTCGGATTTTGGTCCAAAATTTCGAAGTCCGCAACAGGACCCCAAATTTTCAGCCTAAATATGAACCCAGGGATTTGCCTTCAACAAACTTGAATCTCACCCCCCCTAAGGATGCTGCATACCAAATATCAAAACATTCTTATTGCTAGATCTGAAGAAGAAGATTTTTCAAAAATACTCCTCATACTGCACTAATTTAAACATTTGGGCTCCCATAGAGAGCCCAAATATCCACCCAGGCAATTCATTTCAATAAACATGTGAAACAATCTTCCAAAGATGTTATATGTGAAATTTTAAAGCTTTTCGAGCAGTGCTTTCGGAGAAAAGTAGTCTTATGTTTTTCCCATTACCCACAGTGTTAAAAAATGCTGACTCAGCACTTTTTCAAACTCCCCAAAAAGTACCCCATCATAAAACCGATGACAATTATTTTTGATCATTCCATTCTGTTGGTCCTAAGGAAGCTTCACAACAAATAAGAATTCTCAGTGCCGTGTAGTTTTGGAGATATGGGCGTTTTCATCTTTTTCTATTTTTAGCTCCTGTGGTTCCCACGGGGCTATGGGGAAAAAAATTTCGGCATAAATTAAGTACTTATGACCCAATAAGCACTCATGTAAAATTTGGTTCAAATCGGCCTCGCGGTTTGGAAAATAGAAATTTGGGGCGGGGGCAAAATTTTTGCCCCTCCTTTAACATCGTCAAATATAGCCCCTCCAACTTCTCTTGAACAAACTTGAGTCTACACCTCAAAAGGAAGCTGCATACCAAATATCAAGTCTCTGCTATTGCTGGTTCTTGAGAAGAAGATTTTTTAAGAATTGTAGCATTTTTGCCCCATCCCTCTGCTCAATGTGAGCCGAAACCTAATTTGACAAAAAATCAAAGTCCGCAGACACAACCCCTTCTCACATGAAATTTCATTAATATGCGGCCAGTGGTTTGGGAGAAAAAGCCCAAACACCACCTTCACGACGGACGCCGGACGACGGACGAAAAGTGATCAGAATAGCTCACCCTGACTTTCAGTCAGGTGAGCTAAAAACCGGAAACATGACTCCAGGCACTGATAAACATGGCCCGAAATCAGTTACCAATTTAAACACTGTCTGATGCAAACAGAGATTTCCATAGAAGAAACTGCAGAACATCAGATGGTAGATGCAGATTACAATGCCTAAACACCTAAGGGTGAGGACGTCAACATGGGGAAAAGAACAGAAATTCATTCTGTTACGAAGCCAAAACTCCCAAGAAATTTTAGTAATAATTATTACAGAAAATATGCCAAAAGCATGGGAGAATAGCAAGGGGGGAATAAAGGAAAGGGAGAGAGGCAACACTGATCAAGCAGTGGAACTTTCATAGCAAGAATGATAACAACAGGCTCATGCCTCGAAATTAGGGAACATAACATAATTTCATAAAAAATTTTAAGTTACAGCCCTGATTATTTCCTGCCACTGAATTTTCCTCTCATCCTTCTATTTCTTCTTTAGATCCACCATTTCCTCATATTTATGTGTCTGGCATCATTTAAACTGAGATTTACAAGCACAAATATCAGTCAGATGTGAACTGATGAAGGGCCAAACAAAGAATGACTTTTGGCGCCAATTTCGAGACCTCCCTGACACTGCGCATGCGCAGTGGAGGAAAGGTATGGAGGACCATATAGGACATGTATTTTTCGGTTTTAGATGCAAATTTTGGGACTGGGGGGTAAAATTTGTGTTTGGCCCTAGAATTTAAGAGTTAGCACCAGCTAAGTCTGGGTCATTGGTACAGTATAAAAATATTGCTTTTATTGGAGATATGATGATCGAACATGTGTTGGTCGAGTCCTACAAAAAGGAGATATTATTAAAGTCTCTAAAGAACACCGTCATGCACCAGATCCAAACATGATAACCATTCAACATCATATGTCTTTATTGAAAGATGCAGCTGCTTGTTTCATTTGGACATTTGGAATGTTTATGACCGAGCGTTGACTGAATCACCCATTACGCCAATTCACCTAGAGGGGTGGCATCGTATATTTCGCACTGTTGTTGGGAAATGTCATCCTAATTTCTATGAGTTCCTCCTTAGGTTGAAAGAGGAGCAATCACACACATAGGCCATTATGCAACAACCAACTGCTGGACAAACACCTGGCCAAACTCGTAAAAAATACACTTTAGTGAACAAAAAAATCAGTCAGATTGTTTCAGAGTATTCTCCAAGACCACAGTTAGATTATCTTCATGGGATTGCAAGCAACCTAAAGTTCTAGATGTAACCAACCACAAGAATTTGAATAAAAATTTTCAGAAAAACTTTTGCCGAAAATTCGACAAAAGTTTTTCGAAAAATTTTAATCGACCAAATGTCGGTTCGACCAAGTGTCCATTCCACCAAGTGTCATGTAGCCATTTCGGCTAAGTGTCAACAGCTTTAATTTAGCCTCGTTTTTTGTTGACACATTTTTTTTTCAAGATTTTCACCTTCTTTACCTGACCAGGTGTTTTGCAATTGCTGCCATTTTATGTATGGTCAAACGTCCGTGAGACGAAGTTTCATTTATAGAATAGACTATTTTAGCATAGCGCCATCTTACATCTGGAGTTCTATATGCCTGTCGAAACCAGCCATTCAGATTTGTTACTAAAAATGGCACCCACATCTGCTGTACAGTACTGAATGCTGAATTCATATCATTTGTTTCCACTTTATAAATATTGTTTGTCATTGCTGTCATTCTTTTGAAACAAAATTCGACTGTGTGGCTGCCTGTCATTCTTCGAACGAAACGTTTTAGCTTTAAAGAAGGTACATTGTAGTTGAGAGCTATGATGAACATCGGAACAAACATGAAGAATTGTAACACGAAAATGATAAGTGTGGAATAAAACATTGCAAAATACACAAATTTCTAACACACAACCTTTGTTCTCTTTGGGAATGAGAACAAACACATATTACATTAGGTAAATTGTTGAATTTTAATTGATAAAACAGAGACAAAAAACAAAGCTTTCAATGCTGATTAGCAGTTCAGTACATGTGTGTGCTATGTTGATAAATAAAGCCAGTTTGTAGAGGCAAATGGAGTCCCAGATGTAAGATGGTACTATTAAAAATGGTCTATTGTCAGAAACGTTAGTCATTAACCATTTAATTTGTCGGTCCCGTTAGTCAGCTGTGAGTGCTGACCACGTCTCTTGTTTTTTTGCATCATTGGCAAGTGAAAAATCACCATTTCTGAAAATACTATTCCTGAAGTTACGATATTGGTCTATAACAATGCTGTAAAGAGAACTAATAGACCATTTTTACATAGCGCCATCTTACATCCGTGAGTCACTCACCAATAAATTATAACAACACAAATATCTATGAACAAAATTTTGCTAAACTGAGGCTCCCCTTGCTTGTAGAATGATATATTTGAAAAAAAAGTATGTGTGTTACAAATCAGCTTTGAACAATAATTGTGCCTGTGGGATCCCTGAAAAAGGAATGCAGCAATAGGACTGTATTTTGGGAAAGGACAATACTGTCTGCATTGTTTATTGAAGTTGGATTCCATGTTTGATGGACATGTGCAAAGGGGGTGGTCAGTAGGGAGGGGCCCTTGAGCCGGGGGAAAATAGTGGATCAAAGTTACCGGAAATGGGTCGAAATTACTTTGGGTCAAAATTACTGGCATTCAACAAGTCACAATGTGATTAACAATTCATACTGTCACTCACTGAGGTGCAGCCAATGCAAATTCTAATTACCGAGCTACCTACTAAATACCAAGGGGATGATTTTTCAGCGAATGCTATTAATTTAGGGCTCATAATACTCAAATATGGCATTAAAACCATGCACATACTGGTTAAGGTGCTACATAATTACCAGTGCTGGAAATGAACAAAACTGACAGGTGCAGTTTTAAGCTCCCGTAAAATGAGACGGGAGTAAATTGCACCCATAAAATATGTGTATGAATTTTGAGGGAATACTGACACCAAACATCAGAAACTTTCAATGTACAAGCACCTGCTGAACTATGACAGTAACTTCCCATTGGCTACAGGGTGCAGCTTTCTCAAAAGGGCACACATTTATATGCCCTCACAGTATATTAGTGTTCCACAATATTTTTCAACAAGTGCATTTTTAGCTCTTGCAAAATAGAAAACACAGGTGCTGACAGGAGCAATTGCACCTGTCTCATTTTCTGGACTGAATTACAAGAATTTTGTTAACTTTGAAATTCCCACCTCTGATATTCCTTAAATTCAAATTAAATATACACAAATTATACACCAAAATGAAGGCTGTAATGTACAGAGCACGAAACATTTAGGCATTCCACTCACAGAGGTGACAGCAGGCACCAGTGGTTCCTGGAAGTCTGCTACTATATAATAATAATAATAATATTTTTAAAGCCTAGAATCCAAACACGGTTCTCAATGGCTGTACAATAATTGCAGACATACATATACAAACATACACATACATTCTCTCACAGATACATTGATACATGGATCACTATTATCATTTATTGGTATGTAATGCCACATCAGCCACCAAGGCTATATCGTGGCGATAAGTGACATAACCTAAAAGAAAAAGGGTATTGAATTAAAATAAAAAAAACCCAAAAAACAAAACAAACTACAACTTTACCAAAACAAGTATGTGAGTGTAACTTGACGAGTAACGAGGCAATCCTCACTGATTCTGTCACACCCACACACCTAGTAATGTCAGTTTATGACCAAAATTAAAAGACCACTGAAGGAAATGCCTTTCGAAAAAGGTAGGTTTTAGTACCAGACTTGAATGATTCAAGTGATTTACTATTTTTTATGTCAATTGGAAGAGAATTCCAAAGCCTTGGGCCAGCAACTGCAAAGGCCCTATCACCAGCACTAGTAAATTTAGATGCGGGCTGAACCAGATTGAGTTGACCTGATGACCTAAGAGACCTTGTGGTTTGTGGATGGTAAGCAGATCGGACAGGTAGGATAGTGCAGATTCCGAGATACACTTAAACACCAAAAGGACAATTTTAAATTGAATTCTTTGCTTAATGGGTAGCCAGTGTAACTCAAGAGAGTACTGGTGTTATAGGGCAGTACTTTTGAGTTCTGGTTATGACCCGTGCAGCACAATTTTGGATGGTTGTAGCTTTTCAAGAATAGATGTTTTAGAGCCAATCAGAAGAGAGTTGCAGTAGTCGAGGCGACCGGTAACAAAGGCGTGGACAAGCTGTTGTGACGTCTGCGTATCAATGGAGGATCGAATTTTGTTAATATTTCGTACCAGAACTGATAATGAAACAATATTTCAGGCAAACAACTTGTGGCCAAATATGCTTCAGCTGTCCAATAACAAAGCTAGGTATTCAAAACACTTTAGGATGCAGCAATAGGACTGTATTTTGGGAAAGGACAATACTGTCTGCATTGTTTATTGGATTCCATGTTTGATGGACATGTGCAAATCACTCGGTAACATGAATTTCCATCGAAAAACAAAGTCAAAATTCTAGGAAACTTCATTACGTGTCATGATACCCGCATAGAATATGCCAGCTGTGCAATCTCTATACAATAATTGTATGCTGTATTAAGGCAATCTTTCTCTTTATTTGATTTTAGACGGCATTGTATATCAATACTTTTTCTGTCTGATGACCTTGATCAGAAATCGAAAGTAACCTAATGTGTAAACAAAGTAGTCAGTTTTGGAATTTACCCCTGCGCAGCTCTGACAATGTGTTTGGAAGAGTTTTGATGTCCTAGCTTTGTTCTTGGATTATCTGAAGCACATTTGGCCACGAGTTTGCCTGAAATATTATTTCATTATCAGTTCTGGTACAAATATGGTAGCAAACTTCCAGGAACTGGTGTCTGCTGTCATCTCTGTGAGTTGAATGCCCATATTTTGTGTGTTCTATACATTACAACCTTCATTTTGATGTATAATTTGAGTATATTAACCCTTAAGTCCTCAGATTAATTTTAAAGTATTTATGGCCTTTTTCTGTTTACATATTTATTGATGACTTGGCAGTGGTTCTACATCACTGCTGGCTGCCTATACAGGCAGCCAGCAGTGATGTAGAACCACTGCCAGGGAAAATTCAGTCTACACACAAGAGTAATAAAAAACATTACACAAGGGAGCACCTGCTTCAATGCAATATAAAAGTGGCGGTTTGGGGCTATATGGGGGCTTAAGGGTTAAGGGCCTATATAAGTAATGAAATTTCGTTTATTTTGAAAATTCACACCTCTGATATTCCTTCAATTCAAATTAAATATACACAAAATATACATCAAAATCAAGACTGAGATGTATAGAACACAAAACACATGTGAAATCAACTCATAGAGTCGACTGTAGGCACCACTGGTTCCTGGAAGTCTGCTACCGTATTCGCACCAGAACTGATAATTTAATAATATTTCACAAAAACAACTCGTGGCCAAATGTGCTTTACTTATCCAAGAACAAAGCTAGGGGATCAAACTTCTTCAAAACACGACAGAGCTGCATGGGGGTAAATTCCAAAGCCTTTGCTTTTGTTTACCTATGAATGTACTTTCGATTTCCGGTCGACGTCATCGGACGGAAAAAGCATGTAAAAATAACGCCGTGTAAAATCAAATAATGAAAAAGATCGCCATCATACAGTATACTGTTATTAGATAGAGATTGCACAGTTGCCATATTCAACGCAACGTATCATGATACATGTTGAAATTTCTGAGAATTACGATTTTGTTTTTCGATGGAAATTCGTGGTATCGAGTGATTTGCGCATGTCTGTCGAGCATGGAAACCATCTTCAATAAAAAATGCAGACAGTGTTGTCCTTTTCCCAAATGCAGTCCTATCGCTGTATTCAAAAGTGTTTTGAATGCCTAGCTTTGTTCTTGGATATATGAAGCACATTTGGCCACAAGTTGTTCTGATGAAATATTATCAGTTCTGGTGAGAATATGGTAGCAGACTTCCAGGAACAAGTGGTGCCTGCTGTCAACTCTAGGAGTTGATTGCATATGTGTTTCGTGTTCTATACATCCCAACCTTCATTTTGATGTATAATTTGTGTATATTTAATTTGAATTTAAGGAATATGAGAGGTGAGAATTTTCAAAATAAACAGGTAAAGGTGTAGAATAGGGGACTTTTCGTTTTTAAAAAAAAATAACGCTTTTCTCGCTATTTTTTCTCTGTTTTCTTAAAGTAAACTATATTTTGAACAAAATGACACAAAATTAGGTACCTCTACCATGTTTTAACATGTCAGAGAATAGATTTTAAATCCCGTTGAATTGCGAGTTTCTCAGTTGCCATTTGTTTCAACCGCTGAAAATTTCGCAGCATCTGTTGTTTTCATTCGTTATTACGAGTGACGTCACAGAGGAGAAATCATTTTATATGATAGCAGGTGCGCTTTGCTTGTGTGCATTTTAGCAGGTGCGCTTCGCTTCTGTGCGTGTTCCTCGATTTAAGGTCAGTTCAGTTAGGACCAGGGTGATCTAACCGGTAAGCTAACCCTAGCCCTTACTAGACTGACCCTAAAATTTGATCTAGGGTCAGTTTAGTGAGGGGGCAGGGTTTGTCAGCCGACATTGCAATTACTAAACTCTCCCCTATGATAGCGATAATGGGACAGACCGATTGCAGTGAGTTCGACGGCGCTGTCACAATACAATCGTTAATATTTCTTGAAAAAAACGATAAAAGTATGTGATTTTGTGTCATTTTGTTCAAAATATAGTTTACTTTAAGAAAACAGAGAAAAAATAGCGAAAAAATCGTTATTTTTTTTTAAAAACGAAAAGTCCCCTATTCTACACCTTTACCAATAAACAAAATTTCATTACTTAGTCTTAGGCCTATATTATAGGCCCTTAATTGTTTTGAATTTAAGGAATTTCAAAGTGAACAAAATTCTCTTACTTATATAGCACCTTCAATCTATTTATATACTCAAACATGTAACACATCACCCCATACCCACCCCTTTTTTTCTTCAAAGCAGCATCCCTCGGTGTTTAGTATGACCGCAATTTAGCAAGGTGTGCACTTGTTGCAAAGAAATTCATATTTTTTTTAAATTTTAAGAAGCAAAAAGTATGGACTCACTGAATCTGAAGGCCGCGTATTACAACACAGGTCACCAGTCAGTATTGTCCTTAATTATTAATTTATTCCAACGACAGGAGCAGTTAGTCTTCACAAATTACAGGAAACTTTGTAGCTGCGCTTTCTTGGAAAAATTGAATTTGCTGCAAGAAATGGTGTATTTTGAGGTGGGTGTCTAAAAATAGTAAGGCAAAGAGATGAAGCAGTTCTGCTCTGTCATAGTCAAAGACTCCTAACAATTAACACTGTTGGGCAAAATTTTAAAAAGATTACTTGTCTGTAAGATGTGAATCGTGATAAATGATGATTCATAAATCACTGTCCTTTTCACCGTAAATTTAGTTTAAATCGAAGAACTATTTTAACGCGTCAACGAGTAGACTGTTCTGGGGAAATCCCAATTACATAAGAGGTCACGTGTTAAGAGAAAAGGGTTCCGAACGACAATCTCACTTGGAGTCGGGACGATTCGGCACCTGAACGATTCGACACCGCGAATGCGACTAAACACCGAACACACTGACATCTAACCGAACTGATAGTTGAAAGAAAAAAAGTTCATAAAATCACTTTAACTGAACGGATCTACTTGAAACTTTAAATATATGACATGTATATCCCAATCAGCCAATTTATCACAAATATATCCATTTTATTTGACACTTGTTCCATAATTTTATTTGTGTTCGGTGTTTAGTAGCACTGTATATTGATTCCATATGCTCTAGGGTCTCCCTCACCGGACTCCGAGGGAGCCACATCCTTTGGTCAAAACGTCGTCCACAAGCATTGGTCAAAACATCCCCAAGCATTGGTCAAAACATCCTCAAGCATTTCGCCTCAAATCGTCAACTATTTCAACTGTATGAAATAAATTTTAATGTTATTTAATTATCTGCCTCAATAATCGTGAGTAAAACCTTGCCCCGCACTTAACCACACTCAGAGAAAAATGGGATACCTTTTCGTCAAAACATCCTCGAGCATGGGTAATACTTTTTGCCGGTAAAAAGGACGGTTCCGGTAAAAAGGACGGTAAGTGTATAAAAACTACGTTTTAAAGTACTAAATGTACCTCTGAATGTGTGAAAAGTGATTTTTCAAGGAAGCTTACGCAATAATAAGTATATAGAAGTTAGATTAAGTATTGTTTGTTTTATTGTAGACTATTTTCAAAACAAAATAGATCATTTTTTCATCGACACCGATCGATACGCCATTTTGTGCAAGGAAAACAACGATTTCGCTGAGGTGCACGACGGGGTGAATATTATCATACTTGCTTGAGGTGTAATAAAGTGTAACTAATTCGTGTGCGTAACATATAGATGTTTCTGTTCACCACGAGGGGATTTAACAAAAAGGTGTTGGGAGAGAAACCATTTATAATTTGAAAATAGTCTACAATAAAACAAACAATACTTAATGTTCGTTATATATATTTATTATTGCGTACGCTTCATTAAATTGTCATTTTTCACACATTCAGCTGTACATTTAGTACTTTAAAACATGGTTTTATACACATACCGTCCTTTTTACTGGCAAAAAGTTGTGTTCAAGCTATTTTTAAATGGGGGTTCATAATTTATTTACAGTTAGCGTTTCGCCAAACACATACTGAGGTGATAATAAATATTAAAACCAACCACACATCAGTGGATACTAGTTCTAGATTCCTGTATGTCCTACTCCAATGATGCTCACAGGCGCCTATTAAGACTGGAGTGCCTTGTTCTCTCTCCACCAATCCCTATGTGTGAGCTCCCAGTGGTAGGCCGTGGGGTGGGGGTGGGGGGGGGGCTGAGGGCCCTTAAATGCAAACCATAACTGTTTTCAACCCCCACGTTTCCCCAGGAGACACCAGAATCGAGCTCAGAGATTAAGAATTTGAAGAAAAAAATATCCTGGGAGGGCTCATAATCATGGGAGGGAATACGCACAATTCCATAGTTCAAGCGTTATATCGACGTTGTCCATCCACCCCCCCCCCCCCACCCCCACCATTTCGAACATATGAAATGGATTTGTTTTATCTAGTAGGAGCGTAGTCAGGATTCTATAATGGAGGGGGCATTTTTTTTTTGGGGGGGGGGGGGGCAATCATGATATTTGGAAGGTCGTTGTGGGGTTTGCCCCCCCCCCCCCAAAAAAAATGCAAACTGGCACATACTGTTTTTAACCCCTACCTTTCTTCAGGAGGCACCAGGATCGATCTCCCCCAGTGTCTAGCAACTTAACCCTCTTCCCAGTGGTGGGATGTGGGTGGGACTCCCAAATGCAAAGGTTCAGTTGCTGGAAAATATCGTATGATCTTCTCCTGAGGAAACGTGGGGGTTAAAAACAGTAAGTTACGGTTTGCATATTTGGGGCCTCGCACCCCCCCCCCCCCCTGGGCCCACCACTGTGAGCTCACACATAGAGATTGGTGGAGTGAGCACAAAGGGCCCTAATCTTAACAGGCTCATGTGTGTATCACTGAGGTGGAACTTACGGGAATCTAGAACTAGTATCCACTGATGTATGTATGGTTTTAATATTTATTATCACCTCGGCATGTGTTTGGCGAAACGCTAACTGAAAATAAAATATGAACCCCCGTTTAAAAAAAAGCTTGAACACAACTTTTTGCCGGTAAAAAGGACGGTAAGAGTATAAAAACTGTTTTACTAAATGTACCTCTGAAAGTGTGAAGTGACAATTTAATGAAGCGTGCGCAATATAAAACGAAGATTAAGTATTGTTTGTTTTATTGTAGACTATTTTCAAATTATAAATGGTTTCTCTCCAAAAACACTTTCTGTTCAATACCCTCGTGATGAACAGAAACATCTAAAATTAGCTACATCTCCATCGAGCAAGAATGATAATATTCATCCCGTCGTGCACCTCAGCGAAATCGTTGTTTTCCTTGCACAAAATGGCGTGTCGATCAGGGTCGATGGAAAAATGATCTATTTTGTCTTGGAAATGTCTACAATAAAACAAACAATACTTAATTTTCCTTCTATATACTTATTATTGCGTAAGCTTCCTTAAAAAATAACTTTTCACACATTCAGAGGTACATTTAGTACTTTAAAACGTAGTTTTTATACACTTACCGTCCTTTTTACCGGATACCGTCCTTTTTACCTGCAAAAAGTATTACCCTCGAGCATCGGTCAAAACGTCACCAATAATTTTCCCCAAATCACCATCTATTTAAACTGTGTACTTCTCCCACAGAAATCGAATGGAATGGTTAAACGCGCAGAAGGCGCGCAGGGACGGTATGGGGAACAAGCCCCTTTCGACCCTCGTTGACTGCAAATGACTAATTTCCACATGTGTCTACTCGTGTTGAAGGAGGAACAGGTTCAGGTACTCGGCAGGTGTCACCGGTTGCGGCGTGATGGTCTCTTTGACTGATGTCGGTTGAACCCTCGGGTGAGGACCAGTGTGCGAGGTTGGGTCCTCTCACAAAGGTACTACCTCTCCCCGAGGGTGCAGTCGATCTGGATTTTCGGGCAAGTATAGTCTGTCACTTCGGAGATGATATTGAGTGATGGCCATCACTGGCAAGTATAATCTGCCTCAGGCTGTCTCTGTTTGATAGGATGTCTTTGAAGGAAACAACAACGACTCCTTTCGGGGACCACCAAGAAGAAAACCCGAACTTCCCTGGTTCGGGGGCAGGCCTGCATTGTAATCCTAATGGGTTGGGGGCAAAAAGATGCGCAATGCGCTTACAAAAAGGGGCAGAGGCGGGACGCAGGACCAACGCTCGCCTCCCTTAAAGTGGTCGACCACTTTTAGGGATGGAGTGGAGGATGTTCAGGAACCATGGGGGTTACCGTTTCCATAACGGTTAGACTGTCCATAGCGGTTATTGAGGTGCTGGTCAAAAAGCATCTTCTGTGTACCTGCTTAGAAGAAGAAGGTAGAATTAGTTTTCATTAGAATATGTAGAAGTAAAGAGGTAAAAGTAGCACATTATGTTTTAATTGTGATCACAGTTAAGCTGTTAATCTGCCTGTTAGATCACCTTCTTAGGGTGATAGTGAGTTTGTAGCGGGAGGGTAACAGGTTTAGACACTAAACCACACCCGAGGGTGTTTCTGTTATGCCCTTCGCTGGTTTCGACCATGTTTAGATTAGTTTGAGTTTATTTTGTATCAAGATTAAACACTGCAAATCCCACCCTCAGCCGGGGAAGCCCAGCCCACACAAAGCGCCCTCGCCTGGTATCTCGAGCGACCTGTGTGGGCCGAGCCCCTCCCCGGCCGGAAATGAGATCTACGGTATCCAATCGTGATTTAATTTTAGTTGAGTCAGTGAAGGCAGCCCTTTCTGGTATAAGTCCACAGTTAAGCTGTTTTTCTGCCTGTTTATTCACCTTTTCGTTCCCTATTTATTTAGTTTTTTTAGCAATATTTAGTCCTGATGTAATTTTACTTGAGTCGGTGAAGGCAGCCCTTTCTGGTAGAAGGCCACAGTTAAGCTGTTTGTTCTGCCTGATAGTTCACATTCTCGCAAATGGCTCCAAGCTCGGAGATTAGTTCGCTGTCGGCTAACCGGTCATGATTTTTCGCGGCCAGGGTGGCTAGGCGGTCTTTAATGGTGGGAATATCGGCCCTGTCGTGGAGTGTTTTGATGGGTGTGTCCCATGGGGCGGGAGGGCAACTCGATCTAAGCGCGTGATTTTGGACCTTCTGGAGTTTTCCCATGTTAGTTTGGTTGAGGTCAGTTAGTATGATTGCACCGTATTCGAGTACTGGGCGCACAAAGGCTTTGTATAGTTTGAGTAGGGTGGACTGGTTGTCCCCCGATGAAGTTCCCTTAAGCATTTTTAGTAAGTTAATGCGTTTGGTGGTTTTTTTTCGCCATGTCGTCGATGTTTTTGTTAAAGGACAATTTTTTATCAATGGTGATGCCCAGGAATTTCGCTTCTTTGCATTCTGGGAGGGTGTTATCCATAAGTTTTAGGTCAAAATCACGTTTATTTTTCTTGCAGGTAAAGGTGATTCGTTGGGTTTTATTGGCGTTTAGCTTAATTCTCCATTTGGCACACCATTGTTCTAGGTCATCGAGAGCGCGTTGCAGGGGTTTTTGGGGCAGATTGGCCGTATTGTTAGAGTCCCTGAGGCCCTTATCATCCGCGAATTGGGAGACTTGAACGCGATCCTCGGAGAAGTGAAGGTCATTTACATAGAAGATGTAAAGGAGGGGGGCTTAGGACGGATCCTTGGGGGTGCCTGCTTCAAGGGGGACACTGTCAGACATTTCATTGTTCACTCTGACTTTAATTTCGTCCCACAGAAATCGGAAAAAGACGTCTTTTTATATCCGATTTCTGTGCTTCTTCCAGTCACTGAATGGCAACATAGAGGGATCCGGTGACTTCACACCTCTGCAACTTCGGACCATGTGACTTCGGCCCAATTCGGTGACTTCGGACCACTAAAAGTGATTTCGGCCCAAGTGACTTCGGACCCACTGAAAGTGATTTCGGTCCATGTCTCTCCTATACTAAATAACACCAGAACACATTCTACATGGTGACAGCGACTCTGCTGCTTGAGCCGGTAATTTTATTTTATTTCATTCACAAAATCCCCCCTCAGTAGCGTTCATGAATACTACAAAAACTATACATATTACAAAATGCTAGCTGTATTTTACATTGCACAAAGAGAAAAAGGCATAAGCCCTCTTTTCACCAAAAAACTAAGATCTTCACCGATGACATAGCCACCCAGGAAAAACCAGAGTTTTAATATTTACTGTATATGATGACTCTGGAAACCTGTGCCCGTTGGTAATGCTAATGCCACCTCTGATCCGGATGTTGGACCTACATCCACAGGTGATGATGCAACCTAATTAAGCATAGTAAGAGACTGAAGCAAAACTGAACTGCTTTTAGTAAATATAAAAGATATGGCCATATGAAAATACTCCCTTTAACCCTTCCCCTCCCCCATAAAAATAAAACAAAACAACGCCCTTCCTGATGTAAAAAAGTTGACAGCTCAGCACGAGAGAATCGATAGAACTGTCCAAGCGACAACACCAATCATATCACGTGATACAAAAATACTTCTCACCTTACGAGCCCCTTTAACCCTGTTAAACCCGAAACGGCGAGACAAATATTTCTAGCTCCACTGCGTGCCGGTAGAAATATAAATTCTATTGGACGACCGGCGAGGTGATTTCGGACCCACTTTGTCAAGTGTTTTGGACCTATGAAAATACAATGTGATTTAAAACAATTCCAATTCCACAGGACCAAAATACTTCTTTTTGAGGGGGTGGGATGGAGGTAGGGGGGTATAAAGACAACTAACAACAAAAACATTAAAAAAATATTTAATTTTCAACCAGAACACTGATTTTGAAAAAAAAACTTTACACGTTGTGAAATATCGGTACTCAATTACATTCTAAATTATCAACAAGGTTTCATTACTATTGTAAGTATCATTAGGAAAAAAATTAATTTACATGATGTTTTACACTGTGCACCTTTATCTTATACTAAGAAAAATAAGGAAATGTTGTGAAATACCGGTACTCAATTACATTCTAAATTATCAACAAGGTTTCATTACTATTGTAAGTATCATTAGATACGTGTATCTTATGATACTCAGAATAGTAATGGAACGTTGTTATAATAATGATAATAATATTCAAATATGGTATTGGGGGTTTAGTGTCCTGTCTGTGGTGCATTTTGTTTTGAACAAGTCTTCAATAACTTACTGGCAGATATTTCTCCAGCAATGAAATCATCCCAAGCACGGCGCAACTTGGCTTGCAGATTTCTGATTTTTTTTTCTTTTGCATTCTCATAAGTTTTCTGTCAGAAACAAGTTTGAACTGAAGAGTAACCAAGTTACTTTCTTCGAACAGTTTATGGATCAATGTATAGAGGGGCATTCCAGCTTGGCCAATACAATTCAGTCCGTCTTCGATGCCAGCCCTCAACATCATTATTTGTGCAAATACTTTGATTGAACACTGAGGTTTATTAAACATGTACCCTATCTGTTCATGGGGTAAAAACGGTAGAGCCATAAATTTCCTTATAAATGTATTTGTTGAACTGTCATTCATATACTGTTGCGCTAATCCTACACCCTGCACCTTTCCCCATATCGCTAAAGACCAATGAAAAGCACACCCCATGATGTCTGCTGAGGGGAGGCTGCGGCATCGAAATCGGCAACAGAACCCTTAAGTTTAATATCTGACGGCAACAGAGATTTTACACACTTGAAAACTTTTTTGTAGTCTTTTTTTTTTCTTTTTCCAGACATTATTGAATACACAAGGGGAACCTGTTTCATCACACCACCTGACCTTACGAATGCGTGGATACTAAACAACTGGGTGAACGGTTTTCTTACAACCTTAAATGTTGAGTCAATATACCACTTTTTGGCCTGTGAAAGAAGTTGCAGTTGGTAATCTGTGGCAAATACAATATGCCGTCTCCCATCCACTAGAATGTCTTTTCTTAAAAATCCATCTGGAATGTGCTGCTGTTGAAGTGTAAAGCCAAGGTTTGTCGGTTCAGTTGGCCTCATGGCCTGCCTCATGTAGTTTGCATTCCTGTCCAGATAACTGGGTTTGGGAAGAGCATCCCGAGGTTCATCACCAAGCTCTTTCACAAGAACCCCATTTACAATGGTTTGTGCTGACTTAAATATCTGATTCTTTGCCGTTGTCTTAACGTCCAATGCTATCTTTGCAGCTACAAGATTTCCAGGATTGCTTAAGTGCGTGTGTGTTTTTTGTAAAGTAAATTCATTGCCAAGTTGTTTAACAGTTGCCGTGCAGTTGATCACTTTATTACGCATTGAACAGCGCCAGATTGTAGCTTTCGTTGTATTTCTTTTAAATGTATATGAATAACCAATATCATCAAACAATTTATCTTGCCCACGCACAGAAGATGTTTTCAAGATTTGAAATTTAGGATTCCCACTATTTTGAATGATGTCGTTACTGGGTGTTGACTCTTCAGCAGTAGACGATTCATCAAAACGTGGTGGAATGCTGTAGGAGGGAGCATCTGACACTCCTGAGCTCTCATATACTGATGCATTTATTTCAAAATGACACATTTCGCTCTCTGCACTACTCAATGAGGCAACCTGAAAGAAGAACACAGCAAACACAATTAAGAAATATTAACAAACTTACTTTACAGGTATTACAGGTCAAAGAAGCCCAGTCCTAATTCTGATAAAAGTTAAAAGTAATTAAATATGTAAATTTATTTTATTTATATCTCAATCCGTCATTTTGTCTCACTACTCGGTCAAAGTCAGCCAGCACGGGAAAAATCCTCTTGTATTGAACTAATGGGTCTCCTATTTCACTATTTGTACTATTATTCATTGCTCAAAACAACAACTATTTTTGCAATTTCGCGCACAACTCAGGCTGCACAGTAGGGAAAGAATGTTGAATACTTGTGACTTTGATAATTATTATTATCACCTGATGTAAAAATGATATACCGTTATATACCGTTAAATAAAGTATCTATCCATCTATCAAATTGTCTGGGACAGAAGGATGAAGAGCTAAATAAGAAGATGTTGCTGCCTCTCTTGTGCTCCCCCACTCCCGCCCCTGTAAGCTAAGTCTTAGGTTATCCGACCCATGGTTCTCTTGCTCTTCTCCAGTTTCCCCCTTTGAAAAGACTTGTTAAAACTGTTGATGATTTGGAGAGACATTATTGGGGACGTTTTGACCAATGTTTGGGAACGTTTCGACCAATTTATTTTGGGGGACGTTTTGGTTTTAGGACATTATGACCAGCACCCTTCTTAAAATAAACTCTCTCAGTCGGAGGTATCTCTTCGTATGGAGGATGGATCCTTCTTTTCCTTCTCTGTTTATTTTTCTTCCCCACTTTCAGGGCTTCCGTTTCCTTCGGCCGATGGCCAATCCGGAAATGGTCCTTCCCACGGGCACGTCGATTTACCCAATAACACCCACTTGGGCGGCAACATGGTTTGGACAAGGGTCAAAGGGAAGTAGAAGTCATTGTTTTTGGAACTTCACAGTGAGTCAGTCAGAGGGTAAAAACATTAGCAACGCCTTCAACGACAATAAAAAGGTCTCAAGAATTGATGTGTTGCACTAAAGACAAACCAAAAGAAACCGAGTGTTTACCTTACCTTTCAGAAGGGTCTTACAAGAGAGATTGCTCTCTCTCTCTCTCTCTCTCTCTCTCTCTCTCTCTTCTCTCTCTCTCTCTCTCTCTCCATTGTTCTCAAATTTTAACCCAATTTTAACGCGTTTTCAACCCAACACAAGCAGAAGGATCCTTTTAGTTGCCCTGCACCCCTACCCCCGAAATGTTTCCAAACTCTTTTTAGGAGAGGTCACCCGCCACTCTCCCACCGCTGCCTCATCTTCACCACTTATTATTAAACTGATTTAGAGAACTATATCCGATACTTTACTTTCTAAATAAAAAATGGCTTGGATCGGGTGAGGTTTCTCTCCGAGGCGTTTTGTTGAAGGGGATTCTGTTCGTGTGTAAGGGGAGGGACCGGGTCCATAGAAAAATTTGTTCCGACCCTGTTATCAGATAGTATTGGGTGTTATTGGGTAGTATTGGGTATTATTGGGTGTTATTGGATATTATTGGGTGTTATTGGGTAATTCGACGTGACGCTTCCCACAAACGAACTACACCTCAGTCCCCGAGGAAGTTTTTTTCTGTTTCCCTAAAAAATCCATCATCAGGTTGGCAGAGCTTGCCCTGTCCAGGCATAGAAATCGGATATGAAAATACCGATTTCTATGTGTCCAGGTGAGAGAGCTCAGTCCTAATACCACCTTTTAATCTGAATCTCTTCTGATAAATCCATTAGAGCCTCTAACTGACATCTTCACGTCTAAACTGAGACTACGCCATCTATTGAGGGAGGGATGGTGCCGGGCCTCGGAAGTGACGTCATGTCACGTGACCCAGTGGCGCCATGCTGTATTGTCATGGTAAACCGCGTGGGCGGCCGTCTTGTGACGTCATCCCATGGTGATACATGGTGTTAGTTCGGAGGGTGTGTTCGATTGAATCGAAGTAAGTCTAATTACCACAAACAACTCGACAATCTCTCCAAATCACCAAAATCCACCCGAAATCACCGAAATTGACTTTATTTCCCCAATTTATCGGCTTAGCACGTAGTGCTATAGTACTAAAGGGTGCAAGGGGTGCATTCGACTGAAGTGGAGTAATTTTCTGGTTCGGATTTTCCCAGAAGCCTCATTTAATTACCCAAATAAACCCGGCAAGTTGTATTATTTCGAATTCTTTAAGAATCCTTTTTTTTTTGATCCCATGACGTGTTATTTCCCTATTAAGAGTAGCACGTAATACCGAGGGGGTGTGTTCGTTTGAAGTGGAGTAATGTTCCCATTTTTTTTTTTTGATCCCGTGACGTTTTATTTCCCTATTAAGAGTAGCACGTAGTGCTATAGGACAAATTTACCCAGAAATCCTCTGCTTCTACTTGGAACTATATTTTTATAAATTCCTACGCTCTATTTTTAGTAACATCCTTAACTGAACCCCTAACTAATTGTTAGGGTCTATATTTAGCAATTTCTTTAAATGACCCCCCTAACTACATGATTTTAAATAATAAAATTAATGAGGATCAAGATGTTTTTACACTAACCAATCAGAGCGAAGTTAATCCACCAATCAGATTTCTGGATTCCCATTGTGTTTCTTTCCCATTACTTTCTATACTAATTTTCTAAATTTCCCAACTTTAACCTATAATCCTATAGGAAACAAACACAAACGCCCATCGAGAATGAAAATATCGATGAAAAAACGTTGTGACGTCGTGACGTTTTCAAAAACGCCCGTCACGTCGAAATAAATTCCGGAGAAGAATAACGTCGCGTCATTCTGTTTCGATCCTTCGAACTGAACACATCGCTAGAGAGTTTTCTATAGCAATTTTGCCTTTGCAAAAAATTTATGAAGATGGAGTCTGAAGCTGCTACTGCCGTTACCAGAACTGATGTCTACGCCTGTGAAGAGTGTGGAAAGACCTTTATGGACCGTCGGAACCGGAATCGCCATGTACGCACCCAGCACGCCGCCGAAGAGAAGAAGACCCACGATTGTACCAACTGCAACAAGACCTTTACGAGGAAAGAGAAGCTGGATCAACACCTGATGAAATGTTTGGAGGCAGATACATGTATGGAATGCGGCCAGGAGTTCAACCAACTACTCCATTTTAATCGACACAAGAGCGTTGCTCACCGACCAGTTCCTGTACCATCTAAAAGGAAGACTGATGAACCGAAGAGAGGACCACCTAAACAACCACGGACCACGACGACCACCCATTATGATGTTGACCCAATTGAGTTTGAAAAGAATATGATGTCTGAAGAAGAGCCAGATGAGATGTTGACCGTGTACGAAGATAACTGGAGTTCTATTAGAACTCGCCACATGATGAACAGAAGAGTCCAGGACCAATATAACTACCGGATCAACGATGTGAACCTGAAGATGATGACTGATGAATTGATGACTACCATATTTCTGCCACAACAGCTAAGATTTAAAATTAATCTGAGTTTTGGTTTTATCCTGCGACACAATGAAACGAATGAACTGAAGTATTACCATCCATCACAAAACAACGCCCGGGTACTTGATGTTCCACAACTTGTATGCTGCCAAGAAGACTTTGAAGAATTCCCTGATGATGTCATGGAAGAAGATATCCTGGAATGGGCCAAATTAAAACGACCCAACACCATGTGAATAAGCTGAAAGACCACCCAATTGGAATGGCAGAAGATCTTCCTGACTACATTCTCCAGAACAAAGCAGTAAATGCTTTGGTGAAAGATGAACATCGCCAGTTTACCTACGAAGACAACCTCAACCTGTGTATTTTCCGCTGTTTAGCTTTATGGAGTGGTTCCACAGCACACACATTGAATAATACAACAGATGCCATGTACAACAAGTATACAAAGAAGCCAAAGAATGAATTCCGTGGAGTAACTTTAGCCGAATTACCTGACTTGGAGAAATGTTTTGAAGTAAATATCCAAGTATATGAACTTGTCAAGAATGATGATGACCAAATTGTTGCCAAATTAGTACAGAGATCTCACAGAAAGTATGAAGATACCATGTATGTGAACGTTTACAAGAACCATTTTAGCTACATCATCGATATAGACCAATACTGCAAATCCTTTGAATGCCGCAAATGCGGCAAATTATGGCACACTGTGAAGAAATTAAATCGTCACGAAAAAACCTGTACAGATGAAGTAAATTACCAGTATGTTGGCGGTGTATACCATCCATCCCAGTCCATATTTGATCTGTTAGAAGATGAAGGTATGGAAGTATCTGAAGAGAAGAAGTTTTTTCCATACCGTGCAACGTTTGATTTTGAAAGTTACTTTGTCAAATCCAGTCTACCTGCTGACAGTGATAAACTGATATGGGAAGCAGAACACCGACCATTGAGTGTTAGCATATGCAGTAATGTTCCAGAATACCAAGAACCGAAATGTTTTATTACAAATGGAAATTCTCAAGAACTTGTTGAAGAAATGATGACATACCTCACAGCTATTTCATCTCATTGCCACCAACTGATGCAGACCTATCATGCTTGGACCTTGTTTAAACTCAGACAGAAAATTGATGAAACGCTGGAAGCGGAAGCCAGAGCTACTGGAGAAGATACATCCAAGATGCACCCTTTACAAAAATTGGAGAAGAAATTTCAAGACTACCTGCAAGAGGTGCCCGTCATCGGATTCAACTCTGGAAAATATGATATGAATGTAGTCAAGCGTGAACTGGTGACATACCTGAAGAGACAGAATCCACTCAAGTTTGCAGTGAAGAAATCGAATAACTACATGTGCGTCTCGACAGAATCTTTCAAGTTTGTTGATATTTGCAACTACCTCGCTCCAGGATTCAGCTATGACAAGTTTTTGAAAGCATTTGGCTGCTCCGTGACGAAGGGATTTTTACCATATGAATGTGTTGTATTTTCAGTGTTGATTAACATTCAATGAATTTGGATGAAATTTAAGGGCGTTATCAATTAAGAAAGACATGGAAATCATAACAGTCTTACCGCACACAGCAGTAAATACCGCACATATCAGTATAAAAGATAGCATACCGCACACAGCAGTATAACAGACGGAACACCACACACAGCAGTATTATAGATAGCCTACCGCACACAGCAGTATAACAAACGGAATACCACACACAGCAGTATCGATAAACAGAGGTTGACACACAGTCGAAATAAACGTCCGAACAGTTTAACATCCAAAGTCACACTCAAATTGCTCCCAAACTAACACCTCAGTCACACTTAAAAACCAACCGAGCATTACTGTGAACACTGTTCACTGACTGGATCTTGGCAACTGATCTTCACTAAATCAATTAACCCCAATTATATAACAAATGGATCGACAGCTTGAACAAATTGGATCAAGACCACCTACCAGACCATGAAGCCTTCTACAGTTCTCTCAAGAAAGAAAATATATCCAATGAAGAATACCAGTACTGCCAGCATGTATGGAACGACCTGGAGATGATAACTTTCCGTGATTTTCTGATCTGGTATAATAACCGAGATGTAAAACCATTCCTTGAATCAGTTGACAAGCAGTTTACTTTCTACCAAGAACGCCACATCGACATGTTTAAAGATGGTATCAGTGTTCCGGGCCTCACGTTGAAATACCTGTTCCAGACCATGAATGATGACACTTACTTCACATTATTTAACCAGAAAAACAAAGACCTGCATCACTTGGTGAAAGATAATATCGTTGGTGGACCTTCAATTATCTTCAACCGATACCACAACTGATCTTCACTAAATCAATTAACCCCAATTATACAACATTTCCCCCATGAATATTTACGGTTTGAATCATGTCTGAACAGAGGCTTATGTGTGAAAAGTACTGTGGGCCTTGAACTCAAAGGAAATTGACACGAATTTGTGCAATCCATCAGGAGGTAAAAACATCTATTTACAAATGAAAATATTCAATGAAGCAAATAACCTCATCAAATATCTCATCTGCGTTCGACGTTTAAAATGATATACGTACAAAAAGACATTTCACTGATCAAACAGGCGACAGATACCACAATTTGCTGAATAATTCAGTTCAGAAACACAACATATCGAGACAAGACCTGGGCAGAATCAATAATGATTCACTGCATTGGCTGTGCTGTGATACATTAAGAGTTGACACAAAGAAGAGAAGTTTTGTTAAAAGCAAGTGCTTGTAGTGAGGCCGCATTTAAGAAGTGAAGGGTTGTGTAAAATGGAACTAGTTATCCATGTGTCTTGCAGAAGTGCGAAGTAACAATTTGCTGAGTTTTCACATGCAAACAAGTGAACACTGGTGAAGAAAACTACATTGCAGTTGTAGAATCATGTGAAGAAACCATAAAATATGTCCTATGAGCAGCTCACCAATGAAGCGAATTAACTCACTGCCAAACTCAATAAATTCCAAGAAAAGACAATAATTTATTTAAAAGCATAATTACTCGTAATTAATGAAGCAAATAACCTCATCAATTATCATTATGTTCTCTTTTTTTCTTTGGCTGTTATTTTTACAACCGATTCCAAACATGATTCCTTTTAAAAAGTAAGTGCAGCTTCAAGTTTACTTCAGTTAGCATCGGGATGCTTAAGTGCACCCACCCCGAGAAGATTGGATGATGTATCTGGAGGTAATCTGGTGTGATAAAAGTAAGCATTGTCCTTCCGCCCATTGATCCGGCGCTGATATTTGGTTATGCTTCTGTTTGAGAAAACCGGATTAACTACACTATGTGGCCACCAACCTGTAGTTTACTCAGAAGGCAGCTCAACACTATCACAACCATTATTGTAAATAACCCAACCATTGATGGGTTTACCCAAGTCTTCAGTTTCGCATACACGTTTATTGACTATATTTCATCATTAATAACAGATGCAGTAAATGACCGCATGTCTGTTAAAGGTGAAATGTATTCACGTTGCGGGCGTTTAGGGAACTTATTTTTACCGACATAATTATTTCATACTCCTCCAAATCAAATGCAGCAAATGGCCGCATAAATGTTGAAGGTGAGATGCTTTGAATCTTCCCATGCCTAATTTCATGTATCGGATAATTTGCTGGCAGTGTAAACATAAAATTCAGTGGTGCATGTGATACACGCTAAACTGAAGAATAAACTAGTTTAGAACCTTCCTATGTAGGTTTAATATCACTTGGCTGGGTCGACATGGTGGAATAGAATTGTTTTGGCACAGACAGTGGCAACTCAGAACTGGTAACTGTTTGCTCGGTAATATCTGTGTATGGTGCAGAATTGAATATAGCTTCAGCATCCTTTAGTGTCATCATGGGATTTGCCAATTTCTCATAGAGCCTATAAGTTCGGCTTGCACCAGTTCAATTTCCTGATCAATTCTCCTGGTCCGACTGGACACGTTGTCGTCGACATTCTGATATTTGACTTAAATCGGCTTCGTCCAGTTGTTGCCAAGCTATTCCGCTATTCTCCGCCGTTGAAATTAGGAGGGTCTCCATACTTAACAACTTCATTCAATTGACATCGTACTAAGACGTTCGGCCGACCCGATTAAAACCAATACACTGTCTTCTCTCAGTGGCCAAACCGATTGCTCCATTCATCCACCCCTCCACGTTTGTGTGTCTGGCTAAAATATCTCGGATGAATGTACATCTTGTGACATGCAAAAATCACCAACAGCAGTCTGCTTAAAAATAGAGAGATTGGTTACAATTTTAAAAAGTAGTAAAAAATATTTAAAAATTCAACAGCTAACAAAATGATATAACTCGTGAAAGCAATTAACCTTCAATCGAGTACAAAAAATGAACAGATTTGTTATTATCGTGAATGAAAGCTAATAACCTTCAAATCACAACTCTATGAATGGACATTTTCATAAAATGTTGAACCAAGGGAACATTTTAATAAAATTAGAGGAATGATTTTCAATCGCCGAATTTCTTAAGTTTTAGTCGGCGACGCCAATGTTGTATTTTCAGTGTTGATTAACATTCAATGAATTTGGATGAAATTTAAGGGCGTTATCAATTAAGAAAGACATGGAAATCATAACAGTCTTACCGCACACAGCAGTAAATACCGCACATATCAGTATAAAAGATAGCATACCACACACAGCAGTATAGCAGACGGAATACCGCACACAGCAGTATTATAGATGTCATACCGCACACAGCAGTATAACAGACGGAACACCACACACAGCAGTATTATAGATAGCATACCGCACACAGCAGTATAACAAACGGAATACCGCACACAGCAGTATCGATAAACAGAGGTTGACACACAGTCGAAATAAACGTCCGAACAGTTCAACATCCAAAGTCACACTCAAATTGCTCCCAAACTAACACCTCAGTCACACTTAAAAACCAACCGAGCATTACTGTGAACACTGTTCACTGACTGGATCTTGGCAACTGATCTTCACTAAATCAATTAACCCCAATTATATAACAAATGGATCGACAGCTTGAACAAATTGGATCAAGACCACCTACCAGACCATGAAGCCTTCTACAGTTCTCTCAAGAAAGAAAATATATCCAATGAAGAATACCAGTACTGCCAGCATGTATGGAACGACCTGGAGATGATAACTTTCCGTGATTTTCTGATCTGGTATAATAACCGAGATGTAAAACCATTCCTTGAATCAGTTGACAAGCAGTTTACTTTCTACCAAGAACGCCACATCGACATGTTTAAAGATGGTATCAGTGTTCCGGGCCTCACGTTGAAATACCTGTTCCAGACCATGAATGATGACACTTACTTCACATTATTTAACCAGAAAAACAAAGACCTGCATCACTTGGTGAAAGATAATATCGTTGGTGGACCTTCAATTATCTTCAACCGATACCACGAGAAAGATGTTACCCGAATCAGAGAAACAAAATATGGCAAAGAAGCAAAACCATGTGGAAGTATTATAGGCTTTGATGCGAATGCATTATATCTTTGGTGCCTAATGCAAGAGATGCCAACGGGTTGGAGTATTAGACGTCGTGAAGAAAACCAGTTTAAACCAGAACATCCAATGAAGTATAGTAAAATGGCTGAACAATGGTTAGAGTTTTTATCCATGAGAGATGACATCCACATCAGACATCAGTTTAACGGAGCTGAAAAAATGATTGGTCGAAGACAGGTGCCTGTTGGTGGTTGGTGCAAAGAGACACAGACTGTATACCGATTTCATGGCTGCTTCTGGCACGGACATACCTGCATGAAAGATAAGAATGGCCTTCCTGTCATCCATAATGAAGTCAGAGATAAACAGATGAAAGAACTGCTACAAGACACCCGTACCAATGGAAAGTACATCACCGATTTGGGCTATAAACTTATTGAAATCTGGGAGTGTGAGTGGAGAGAGATGAAGAAGACCGATGCCACACTCAAAGCCTTCCCGAAAGAGAACTTTTCAGACAAAATAGATGGTGCGATGACAGAGGAAGAAATACTGAACAAAGTGAAGACCGGTGAACTGTTTGGTTTAGTCGAATGTGATATACATGTACCAGATCACCTGAAAGAGTACTTTGAAGAGACACCTATCTTCAAGAATACAGATATTTCCATAGATGATATTGGTGAACACATGAAGTCCTTTGCCGAGAAGAATGGAATCATAAAGAAACCCCGTAGAAGTTTGATCGGAAGCTATGGAGCGGAAAAAATGTTGTTTGCAACCCCTTTACTGCAGTGGTACCTCCAGCATGGTATTGAAGTTGATCACGTCTATCAAGTTATCCAATATAAACCAAGACGATGTTTTGAAAAATTTGGAGATGAAGTATCTGAAGCAAGAAGACAAGGAGATGTTGACCCTGACAAGTCGATCGTTGCCGACATCATGAAGCTGTTGGGAAATTCTGGATATGGCAAAACCGTCACCAACAAAGAGAAGCATCGACGTGTGCGCTATTGCGACGACGAAGAAGTCACCAAAGCTGTAAATGACATGTCCTTCAGAGCCGTGAATCCATTAGATGAAACATTATATGAAGTCGAACTCAACAAGAAGACCATCAAGTTGGATCTGCTACTTCACATCGGATTCTTTGTTTACCAGTATGCGAAACTCTGGATGCTTCAGTTCTATTATGATGTCATCGATACTTTTATCAACCGCCAAGATTTCAAATATGCTGAAATGGACACAGATTCTGCATATATATGTACCTCGTCACCATCCATAGATGAATTAGTGAAACCAGAGAAGAGAGTAGAATTTTACAAAGAGGATCACAAGTGGTTTCCATCAGAGTGTTGTGATTTCCACAGAGATGATTATGTGAAAACCAAATTAAAAGGCAAAGAATGGCTGTCACCCTCATGCTGCCAAGAAAGAAAGCGTTTTGACAGGAGAACCCCAGGCTTGTTTAAGGTAGAATGGCAAGGAACTGGTATTGTTGGACTGTGTAGTAAAACATATTATTGTTTCGGTGCCACCAATAAATTCAGTTGTAAGGCAATCAGCAAACGCCACAATGATTTGACGAAAGACAGATATTTGCAAGTTTTGAAGACTCAACAAAGTAGATCTGGCATCAACCGAGGATTTGTGATGAATGACAACACTATGTATACCTACCAGCAGAGCAGAGATGGACTATCATATTTCTACCCAAAACGAAGCGTTTTAGAAGATGGAGTTAGCACCATACCACTAGAGATTTAAAGAAGAAACAATTGAGTGAGTGTCATATTTTTCTACAACCTGAACCAAGTCTAGCTTTTGCCTACAAAAAAGTTCTATTTAGTTGACCAAAAAATTCCTAAAAAAACCGAAATGGTTTTTAGGTGGTCTACTCAATCATATTAGGCTCATCAAATTTTGAAAGTCCTTTATGGCATTCTCTAAAGTCCTTTATGGCAGTCCTCATAAAGTCCTATATGGCATTCTCTAAAGTCCTTTATGGCAGTTTTTCTATAAAGTCCTTTATGGCAGTCCTCATAAAGTCCTATATGGCATTCTCTAAAGTCCTTTATGGCAGTTTTTCTGTAAAGTCCTTTATGGCAAGTTTTTCTCAAATTAAAAAGTCCTATATGGCATTCTCTAAAGTCCTTTATGGCAGTCCTCATAAAGTCAATTATGGCAAGTTTTTCTCAAAGTAAAAAGTCCTATATGGCATTCTCTAAAGTCCTTTATGGCAGTCCTCATAAAGTCCTTTATGGCAAGTTTTTCTCAAAGTAAAAAGTCCTATATGGCATTCTCTAAAGTCCTTTATGGCAGTCCTCATAAAGTCCTATATGGCATGTTTTTCTCAAAGTAAAAAGTCCTATATGGCATTCTCTAAAGTCCTTTATGGCAGTCCTCATAAAGTCCTATATGGCAAGTTTTTCTCAAAGTAAAAAGTCCTATATGGCATTCTCTGAAGTCCTTTATGGCAGTCCTCATAGAGTCCTATATGGCATTCTCTAAAGTCCTTTATGGCAGTCCTCATAAAGTCCTATATGGCAGTCTTCAAAAAAAAAAATTCTAAATGGCAAGTCTTACAAGGCAATACATTATTCTGGCATAAGATTTTTCAATTTTTTTATTTATTCTAATACAGAGAGTTTTTTCATCATTATCATCATCATCATCATGTTCCTGGTATACTTTAGGCTAACCCTATTGGAAGTGGAGGATACTTCTTTACTTTTTAGTTTCATTCAAAACTTAGTTTCATTCAAAACTTTTTAGTTCAATTTATTTTTTAAAAATGTTGATTCATGGTATCTTTTAGGTTACACCTATTGGAACCAGATGATACTTCTTTATTCAAAATTTAGTTTCATTCAAAACTTTTTAGTTCCATTTATTTTAAAAATGTTGATTCATGGTATCTTTTAGGTTACACCTATTGGAACCAGATGATACTTCTTTACTTTTCAGTTTCATTCAAAACTTTTTAGTTTCATTCAAAACTTTTTAGTTCCATTTATTTTAAAAAACATGTTGATTCATGGTATCTTTTAGGTTACACCTATTGGAACCAGATGATACTTCTTTACTTTTTAGTTTCAGTTCATTTTTTTTTTAAAGTTGATTCCTGGTGTCTTTTAGGCTACCCCTATTGTATAACCAAAGGAATAAATCATCATCATCATTACTGAGAAATTCTTTGTTGTGAATATTTAAAAGAAATGAGAATTTTTTGTGATAGAAAAACTAAATTGCTAAGTTGGACATGTTGTTTTCGTTTTCTTTTTTGATGAACAAAAAAAAATTCCCTCAAAGAGGATACGAACTGCAGGGGGTGGGAATGCACTCGAGCTATTTAACTTATCTCCATTGGACAGAGGTTTGTAGCTTGACCTGTCCCAAGCCAGTATAAAATGCAGAGGGCCATATCCTACAGTTTAAGGATCAAGATTGCAGTTTGATCGCCAAACTGACCAATCAGATCGAAGTCAATCAACCAATCAAATTTTTGTATTCTCATTGTGTTTCTTTCCCATTACTTTCTATACTAATTTTCTAAATTTTCCAACTTTAACCTATAATCCTATAGGAAACAAACACAAACCCCAACCAAGAATCAAAAATTCAATCAAAATTTGTTCAACTGGGGTGATGTTTTCAATCACGTCCGTCAAAGATATATAAGATTAGGCAAAGCATGGACTTGGCATCATTCACGAACGAACCATTGACCAGAGAAGATGTTCCGAATTGGCACCAAGCAGACTTATGCTAACGTCACCCAGTACCAGGGTGAACTGAAGATTCATCTCAGAAGATACTTTGAGGGAAAAGACCAGAAACCTTATCCTACGAAGACTGGTATTGCTCTATCTTTAGAAGAATGGAATGCCTTGAAATCTCAAATAGAAGAAGTAGATGCAGCCATCAAAACCCAACAAACAACTTTAACTGAAGACACTAAACCTACTAACCATGAAGACTTCAAAAAACCTAATCAAGAACCACCTTTGAAGAAGAAGAAGAAGATCACAGTGAGAATAACCCAACCACGACCATTGATCGTTAATGAAATTGATAGTGAACTCAGGCAAGTTCGCTTGCAGCATGAACTTTGCTTGGCATATGCTCATTAAGTCGAAGAGAACATTGACGCTGTAATGAAAGAAAAATGCTATGGATGTACAGTCGATCACCCAAGTCAGATTCAGCATAATGTATGCCTAATGATGTCTGAAGAAGAGAAGATTATAACATGTTTTAGTGATGCACTTGAAAGAGTTAACAAGAATGATGTTCATCTACTGTGGCACCATAATACTTCTGGAATGAATCCACCACCAGTACAGAAAGAATATGAAGATATGTTCGAGAAACCTCTCACAAATGAACAGAGACGTTGTATTATGGATTTGGTGATTGAATTTATGACCATCAAGAAACCTGCTACAATTGGATTCTAATTGAAGATGTAAATAGATGTTGTAAATAGATGATTTTTATAAAAAAAAAAAAAAAAAAAAAAAGAAGAAAAAAAGTATAAAATGAAGAAACAAGAAAAAAAGGTGGTAATGACGCTTAAGTTATTTGATGTTTATCTTCTTGACAAATATCAAACAAACTTAACCTGTCCCCAGCCAATAAGTCAGAGGGCCACCAATTTTAAATATTTTTTGGATGACGGTTCATATTGACCACCTCTCCAAAAGGTATAAAAGGGGGAATAGTCCCCACGTTCAGTGGGGCCACCTCCCCAAAAGGTATAAAAGGGAAGTAGTACCCACATAGAACAACAAAGATGGATCCTCGTTGGAAGCATCCATTCACTTGTTTATTATGTGGTCCCACGGGTAGTGGTAAATCATCCTTTGTAAATCGGGTTATTCAAAACATTCAAAATATTATATCACCTGTCCCAAGTCACATCATTTGGTGTTATAGTGAATGGCAACCATTATACAAAACTTTACCCCAAGTAGAATTCGTAGAGGGTCTCCCTCAAGAATTAAAATCTGATAGTTTAGTCATATTGGATGATCTGATGCTCGATGCAGATGTTCGAGTGTCTAGATTATTTACTAAAGGTAGTCATCACCGTAACATTAGTGTGATCTACATTATTCAAAATTTATTTGATAAAAATAAAGTCCATAGGACTGTAGCTCTCAATAGTCATTACATGATCTTGTTTAAAAATCCTAGGGATCGTTCTCAGATCTCACACTTGGCAGCACAGATGTATCCTGGTCATTCCAAGTTTCTGAGAGAAGTTTTCGAAGATGCCACTTCGACACCATATGGTTACCTTTTAATAGATCTCAAACAAGATACTCCTGAACACATGAGATTAAGAAGTCAAATTTTTCCTGGGGAAACCCAATATGTGTACCTCCGAAAAGTATAAAAGGAGAGCAACAAGTCTGACTCGAGTCAGAAGCATGTCTGACCGTCTCAAGCGCAACATTGCTCTTCTCAAGGTTCTTATTAAATCGAAACCCGCACTCGTCAAATCCATACTAAAACATGCAGACAAAGAATTGATAACTTGTTTGTGTGACTGTGCCTCGAATATACTGAAGGGAGCAGTACCTCTGACCAAAGCTCAGAGAACCAAACTCGTTCGTCAGAAACAACTAGTGAGGGCAGTGGCAAACAAAGGTACCTCTGACAAAAAGAGGAGACAAATCTTGCAGAAAGGGGGATTCTTGGGGGCATTGCTACCTCCTGTACTATTGGGTGCTGTTAAAGGTATATTTGGATGATGGAATATGCAAAGAAGATGGCTTTGGTAGAACCAAGGTTATTGGAACGTCTACAAGAGACTCCAAGACAACCGAATGAACTGGCTGTTTCATCACTGGATAGAGAAATGAGAGATATTCTCGATGCCCCTTTTCTTTCGGCTGATGAAAAGATGACTCAATATAATCAAATTTTACAAAGATACTTGACATTTCAACAAAAGGTAATGGCTCCTCGACCAATTAAAGTCGAATTCGAGAAAGATAATAAAGACGAAGACATTCTCGATTCTGTACCTATGACAATGAAGAGAAAGGGAAAGTTGTTGTTGAATCGTATTAGAAGTGACCCAAATATATCTTGGAATGAGAAGGGTGAATTAGTCTACAAAGATCAAACAGTGGTAGGGTCGAATGTAACAGATCTTCTAAACGATTTACTTAGAAGACGAAAATCTTTCCAACCAAAGGGATGGGAAATGTTGGTCGAAGCTTTGAGAGATAGTAACATACCCCAAGAATTAATTGGTCATAAAGAACGTTGGGATTTTATGAAACAGGCACCGATAAAGTCGGAACCAAAACAACCAAAGGAAACAGAAACGCCAAAGTGGACCGAAAAAAAGGTATAAATAGAGTTGACACTTGAACAAGGCAGTCATGGAAGCATTGTACTATGATTCTGAAGTGCCTGGTAGTTTTGGTGGTGTAGACGCTCTTCGTAGAGCATCCAAGAAAAAAACCAAACAAGTTGTAAAATGATTAGAGACTCAAGACACATACACTCTTCACAAACCTGTTCGTCGTACATTTCCTAGAAGAAAAGTAATAGTTAGTGGTATAGATGCACAATGGCAAGCTGACTTGGTAGATGTTTCAAACATAAGTAAATTCAACAAAAACATAAAAATTTTGTTGACATGTATAGATGTGTTTAGTAAATATGCTTGGGTGATACCATTACACAACAAACTTGGTGATTCCATCGTGAAAGCTTTTAGTAAAATTTTCAAACAAGGTCGTAAACCAGAAAAATTACAAACTGATCAAGGCAAAGAATTTCTAAACAGAAAATTTCAGAATTTTCTCAAAGATCACAAAGTCGACTTTTTCACTACACAAAATGTGGAAACAAAATGTTCCATAGAAAGATTCAATAGAACTTTGAAAACCAAAATGTGGAAATATTTTACCAAGACAGTACACTAACTTTTCCACTTCAAAACTTGGTGAAATCATATAATCATTCTCATCATCGCAGTATAGGTATGGCCCCCATCGCCGTGAACTTTGAAAATCAAGAAGAGGTTTGGCAAAGGTTGTATGGACAACCCATAAAACACAAGACACCAAAGTACAAAGTAGGAGACAGAGTGAGAATCAATAAAGTTAAGAAAACTTTTGAGAAAGGTTATTTGCCCAATTGGACCGAAGAGTTATTCACAGTAGTAGCCATCAAGAAAGGACATCCAGTCACATACATCTTACAAGATGATAATGGAGAAATACTGAAAGGGTCATTCTACACTGAAGAGCTTCAGCGAGTTTCACATAAAACTATTTACAAAATCGAACACGTACTCAAGAAACGTGGTCGAGGTAAGAAAAGGGAATTGTTCGTAAAATGGTTGGGATACCCAACTTCGTTCAATTCGTGGATCAAACAGAGTCAGCTCACCTATAAAAGGAAGTGAACCTCTGAAGTTTCTTCAAAATGGAAGAAGGATCGGAACGGTTCTTGGCCTCTGTTTGGTAAAAGAATTCCAAGGAGCAAGATCACTTATTTTTCACAAATAATCGTTTTGTATATCAACATCATTACCAGTGTCGTTAATCTCACTCTCGAAAACACAGACAGCAAGTTGTGGACTGCTCTCTTGAGTAGTAGCATAGTATATTTGTTACCAAATCCAACCATTAAGAAAAAGTAATGTTTTATTTGACTCTACCAAGTAATAGTTCTATGAACGTGTTTCCAGAAAACACGTTGACTACGTACACCACTCAGTTATCACAACCAGTGAATCTCACGGGAGAATGGGAAGTAGGTCTGGCAGAGATTCAGTATCCAAATACTTGGTTCAATATTCGTGGAGAAGAAGCTTTCGTTACAGTGTTCTGGTCTTCGAAAAAGAATTACCGACTTACTCTCAAGGAAGGTCGTCGTTATTCTGGTCCCATTGATGTGATACGAGCTATCAATGGTGTTAAAGAATTACTCTTGCCTCGTCACGATAAGGTAGCTTTTGAACTGGATGAAGTGACTGGTAAAGTTCGTATTACGGTACGTGATGGAGTCGTGGTCACATTCAGCCCTACTCTTCAAAATATTTTGGGATTTAATGAGTGTGTTTTTAAATCAGGAACTTACAATTCTCCCAGAGTTGCCGATGTCACCAAGGATTTTATTCACTCTATGTATACTGTGACTTGGTTCGTGACCAAGTCGTAGGAGATACAAGAATACCACTTCTTCGTATCGTACCCGTGCGTGGGAAATATGGGGATATCACATCTCTAAAACATTTGAGAATGTGTATTATGTACCAGTAGAACGAAAAAATTTCAGTACCGTCCAGGTGTATATAAGGGGTGACACAGGAGCCTTAGTACCATTCGAGTTCGGGAAAGTGACAGTGACACTTCATTTCAGAAATCGTAGATCTCTTCATTTCACATAAATATGACTTACTGTTGTAAGTCCAAATTATACGAAGAATATTACACGAAACAAGCTGGGAACGGTCTACCGGCTTTTTCTGGAGCTCAAATACAGAGAGGATATGGTTTGGGAAGTATATTGGGAGGACTGAAGAATATGGTGTTACCTTTATTGAAAACTACAGCCAGAACCGTGGGAAAACAGTTATTGAGAAAAGGAGCAGCCTTTGCCGAAGATGTCATTGAAGGGAAAAATGTAAAAATGAAAAAAGGCAGCAATCAAAAGAGTCAAAGAGGCTGGTGCAGGAGCTTGGAATGAAGTGGTTGGTGGTTCAAAACCACCCGGCAGGAAAAGTATAAAAAGGCCCGCACCAGGCAAAACTAGCAAATCGACAAAAAGAAGGAGAACTGTTCAGACCCAAGACCATCTCGGTGCATGATGTCTCTCATTAATGAAAAATCTTGTGAGTGTGTCAACAGCGAACTCGACTTGTTTTCCATACCACCAACACAGACTAGTGTGGAACATGGGCAATGGGTAGATGTAACGAACTTCATATGGTCATTTGACATAGCCTTAAATGTTGGTTAAGTCGGGTGGTGTGATCAGCTGTGTGTAGACAGATTGATGTTGCACGGGAAAGTGGAGCATAGTAGAGGAGTAGTGGAAAATACCGGTTGAGTGTGTTATAGGTTGTAGTCAGCGCTGGTCAGGGGACGATTAAAGTTATGTTAGATGGTTTATCCTACCATGGAAGCTGTAGATCTTGAAGAGCCGGCAAGTACCGTGAATTTGTCAGGGCAGGACATTAGTACATTGCCATGCTGTCAGTACACTCAGGTATGTCAGGTTAGTGTTTCGGTCGATGGATATTTGTTGGTTCGCGTTCGCGATTCGGTTGGTTGTCGATTCAGTTCATTTCGGTAAAGGTAATTCAGTCGGTATTTAGGGTAAGTTGGAAATACAAATGTATATTTCAGGGGTCCTAGGTGGTAGTGGCACAACCGTTGATAGTCTGAAATGTGAGAGGGATCGTCGATAAGAGATGAATTGTTGGACATCAGGCATCAGTGAAACTGTGCATTGTGAACGGAGGGTTAAGCATTGTGTGGCGGAGTGGGGTACCGAGCCATGTGTGTCGGTGGAGCTTAAACTGTAATGTAGTCTTATTGATGTTCATAAACTACACTGGAAATATCGCTGAAATAAGCCCGTCTGTTATTAAGGTCTTGTCTGACTGGGTCAGGTGTAAGATGTGATCATTTTATAATCAGCGACATATGATGATTCTTGTGAAATGATTTGACGAGTATGTAACTGAAGTTTATATCCGTGATTTGCAGTGTGGCGAACTATTAATTTACTATGAATATCGCCGGTACCGTGTTGGCAGATTGTTACTATAAAATTGACTCCAGAAAAACCACTGTGATTATAACATTGACTCCAGAAACCACGATGTCTGATTAATCATTTCACTTTCATCCATTCATTGACTTTGACGGAATCATGCATTTCATTTGACGGTTTCATTTCGTTTCGTGTATATTAATTTAAATTTCGTTTGTATATTTAGTTTGTTTGGTGTTTCATAAAAATCAGCAAGTTATCGGACTTACTCATCTCTTGATCACTGATTATTGACAATCCAAAAGTACTCAAACGTTTACAGTAGAACACAGGCCTTTAGCGACTATAGGAAACAGTGGTCCAATAGAATTCTACATTGCAGGATTAGGAGATGATTATTTGAATTTGGCATAGACATACTTGTATGTTAAAGCAACGGTTGTAGATTCCAATGGGGCATCAATTGCACCCGATGCCAAAGTGGGCCCAGTCAATTTATGGATGCATTCCTTATTTAATCAAATCGATATCAGCTTGAATGAAAAACTGGTATCTCCTTCCAACAACACTTATCACTACAGAGCTTTCATAGAAACTTTGTTGAGTTATGGATCAGCTGCCAAGAAGTCACAACTGACTAATGCATTATGGTACAAGGATACGGCCGGACACATGGAAGATTTGACAGATGATAACAAGGGATTTCTTCTTCGAAAGAAATTTATAGAGAAAAGTAAAATCGTGGATATGACTGGAAGATTACATTTGGACATGTTTTTCCAAACTCGTTACTTGCTGAATGGAGTTAATGTTCATGTTAAAATGAATAGAGCCAAAGATGCTTTCGCATTGATGGCCGATACCGATGCATACAAGATCAAAATTCTAGATGTGTCCATGTTTGTACGCAAAAGAGACTCCAATCATTCGTGAGAATGGCTCACGAGAAAGCACTAACAAAAGCAACTGCAAAATATCCTATCGATCGTGTGGAAACCAAGGTGTTTTCAGTGCCGAAAGGAAATCTGAGCATTACACAAGAAAACTTATTTTTAGGCCAACTACCTAAACGCATCGTAGTGGGATGTGTAGACAACGATGCTTTCAATGGAAACTTTTCAAAGAATCCATATAATTTCAAGAACTACAAAATCAATTACTTGGCATTGTACGTGGATGGGCAGCAGATTCCAGCCAAACCATTACAACCTAGATTCGAACAACAAGAAGTGGCCAGATGTTATGCAACTCTGTTCCAAGGAATTGGACAAATGTATGAGAATGAAGGAAACCACATCAGCCGAGAAGAGTACATAAATGGATACACCCTATTCGTATTCAACCTGACTCCAGATCTATCACATGGACAACACTTCGATCTGGTGAAGAGAGGAAACTTGAGACTAGAAGTCCATTTCGAAAACCCATTACCAACCACAATCAACGTACTGGTGTATGCAGAATTCCAGAACATCATAGAAGTGGATAAGAATAGACAAGTAATCTTCGATTACTCAACATGAACACGTTGCAGTTAGAGAATGCACTTCGATCAGATAGTTGTTTGAAGAGAATATGTTTGGGTGTATTTTCAAGAAACAAATTACCAAGAAGATTACCAGATCACAGACCATTGGCTTTGATAGCCAACACGGATCCAGACCACAGAAAAGGAGAACATTGGGTGGCTCTCTTTGTGAGTCACCACAACGCAGAATACTTTGATTCCTATGGATTACCACCACAACACAGACCATTCGAGAATTTCCTGAAGAAGAATTCCAGATATTGGAAGTATAATACGAAACGCCTTCAAGGACCATTACCAGTGTGTGGACAATACTGTCTATTTTACTTGAAACATCGCTGTCGCGGTGTACCGATGGAAACCATATCCAACATGTTTACCACTGATCTAACGGATAATGATCTGTTGGTTAATGAAGTCATAGAGGAAAGCAGCCACTAGATGTCGCTGCATTGAAGGAAAACTATAAAAACTGGTGCACTTGGTGTTCAGCTCATTTGTGTTTCGACAGCCAAAGAAGAAGGATGTCTACTAATGTGACCGTCTTCAAACTTAACAACGATTTACAGATTCAACTGTTCAAGAACGACGTTGGGTTCCAGTTTACCACCAGAGATTGGGAACAAGTGACCAAAGCAGTGGATATTGCAAAGAAGAGAAGTCTTGAAATAGGAGAACCCAAACCAAAAAGTGAAAGAAAACCAAAGAAGAATGAAGATAAAAAGGATTGCAGAATGTTCACTATTCCATGTTTGATCAGGATGGCACTGAATGATTATCAATCAAGAAACCAAGAAACAAGAAATCCAAGAGACTTTGTAGAGAGAATGAGCGTTTCATTCGAAACGTATTTTCGTGATGTTCCGCCACCGGTACTAGAGCAGTTATTACGTGGAGAAGATAAAATAAGAAAGAAAACAGAACAAAGACCACCAAAACACATCAAGTATGCATTGGAGGAAAATCGTCTCAAGACATTTCAATTCATGTTACAAAGTGAAAGTGTGAAAACCCCGAATGAACTGACAAAAGCTGGATTCTTTTATTTGGGGACAGGAGACAGAACTCAATGTTTTCATTGTGGTATTATTGTTCGTTTCTGGGAAACAGAAGATGGTGTTATAGAAGAACACAGAAAATATTCTCCAGACTGTTATTACATTCATAATTTACCACCTGCATTCATGGACGTTGAAAAAGAAGAAGAAATGGCCATCGAAGAAGAAGAAGAAATGGACACATCATTTCAAGAAGAAGATTCACGGAGGACAAAATGTAGTGTGTGTTTATTAGCTGAAGCCAATGTCGCTCCGCGACCATGTAACCATTTGTGCCTGTGCAAAGACTGCTGTAAACCACTCAGAAGATGTCCAATCTGCAGAAAGACTGTTTATGAATATCTGACAATCTACATACCATAAAAAGATGTATTTTTGTTGTTGAATAAAAGAAATTTAAATTTATATTTAGTGCTGTTATTTTTTAACTTTCCATCGAAGTACAAAGAAAAATCAAAATGAGGGATAGTAAATTAGACCTCGTACGACACATCTGTTGGGTAGATCCTCATATGAGTATATGTTGGAACTTAGCTTCATGGCCTTCATGTACACATATGGGTCCTACTTATAATTTAAATAATGGATTCTGGGTAAATTTGTCCTATAGCACTACGTGCTATTCTTAATAGGGAAATAACACGTCATGGGATCCAAAAAAGGGATTCTGAAAGAATTCGAAATAATACAACTTGCCGGGTTTATTTGGGTAATTAAATGAGGCTTCTGGGAAAATCCGAACCAGAAAATGACTCCACTTCAGTCGAATGCACCCCTTGTACCCCTTAGTACTATAGCACTACGTGCTAAGCCGATAAATTGGGGAAATAAAGTCAATTTCGGTGATTTCGGGTGGATTTTGGTGATTTGGAGAGATTGTCGGGTTGTTTGTGATAATTAGACTTACTCCGATTCAATCGAACACACCCTCCGAACATACCCCGTCCCATTGCAGAACAATTGGGTAACATAGCAATAACGTGCTACCATAGAAACCAAGACGGCGGCCTCCAGTATACAAAATGGACGACGGAAACACGTATCACCCTAACAACACGCGCTGCGCATGCGCACTCACACCACGTATCACTATGGAGATGACGTCACAACATGGCCGCTCGCGCGGGTTACCATGACAACACAACATGGCGGCACTAGGTCACGTGACATGACGTCACTTCCGGGGTCACCCAGAATGGGGGTGTCCGGGTACATGACATACTACTATTATGACCAGGGCCCCCCCAAGGGCCTCCGGCCGCCATTGGCAGGCTCTGTCGTCTCTGGTTTTCGACAATTCACACATCAGCTATAAGTTAGCTTTTAGGTAAAAGGTTAAGAAAGGAATAAATTTTCTGGGCCGAAGGTCCAGTTGGGAGAATTTGGAAAATTCGCCATAAAAAGACGCGATTTCCTTGCTTCTCTGGTGGAAATAAGATAACACTTATCGCAAATAAGATAATAGTGGTATATTTTTGATTGTCAAAAAATTTGGCCGCGGAAAAAAAGTGTGTGTGTGTGGGGGGGAGGGCGTTCCCCTGTGCCCCTCCCCCCGGCTCCGCCGTCCCTGATACCATGACCTCACTGCTCCCCCCCCCCCCCCCCTTGAGTTTTCTACTTCTCCTGTAAGTAGCGCATTTGACTTTTCAGCCCTTAATGGCCTTTTTCAATTCGTCATTCACTATGTAACCAAGTTCCCGTGTTGGCATCCTAATCTTTCCTATATTTGCCTCCACTTGGCTCACAACTATGGTATCTGCCATCTTTTTGGACATTGACCTCTCTGCATACATTCTCAAGCTTTAGTTTCAATTTTTCTTCGTACTTTCTTCTAACTGGGCTTTTGCCCCTGATCGTCGCTGTAACCAAGTTGCGATCACTATCCAACTCCCTTTTACCCTCATCGTCCGCTTCTACCCTTATCGCCTCCCTCCATAAATCAATATCCGTGAGATTATAGTCAAATATTGTTTTTCTGTCGTCCCTCCCCCAAGTCCATTTCCTCTTTCACCTCGCGCCCCTTTTCAGAATCTTCAGACCGAGCTCATTTGTGAAGTCCAACAGCTTCCTTTCATTCTTGCTGAATATATCCTCGCTCTGCATGCCTACTTTCGGGTAATATTTTTTGCCGCTAAAAAGGACGGTATCCGGTAAAAAGGACGGTAAGTGTATAAAAACTACGTTTTAAAGTACTATATGTACCTCTGAATGTGTGAAAAGTGATTATTTAAGGAAGCTTACGCAATAATAAATATATAGAAGGAACATTAAGTATTGCTTGTTTTATTGCAGACTATTTTCAAGACAAAATAGATCATTTCGCCATCGACACTGATCGACACCCCATTTTTTGCAAGGAAAACAACGAATTCGCTGAGGTGCACGACGGGGTGAATATTATCACACTTGCTCGATGGAGCTGTGACTAATTCGTGTGCGTAACGTTTAGATGTTTCTGCTCACTACGAGAGGATTTAACAGAAAGGTTTTGGGAGAGAAACCATTTATAATTTGAAAATAGTCTACAATAAAACAAACAATACTTAATCTTCGTTATTATATTTATTATTGCGTACGCTTCATTAAATTGTCACTTTTCACACATTCAGCTGTACATTTAGTACTTTAAAACATAGTCTTATACACTTACCGTCCTTTTTACCTGCAAAAGGTTGTGTTCAAGCTATTATTTTAAACGGTGGTTCATAACTTATTTTCAGTTAGCGTTTCGCCAAACACAAAAATATTAAAACCAACCACACATCAGTGGATACTATAGTTCTAGATTCCTGCATGCCCTACCCCAATGATACTCACAGGCGCCTATTAAGACTGGGGCGCCTTGTTCTCACTCCACCAGTCCCTATGTGTGAGCTCCCAGTGGTGGGCCCGGGGGTGGGGGGGAGGGGGTGGCTGAGGGCCCCCAAATGCAAACCATAATTTGCAAGTTAATATGAAGGATACTTCTTCCTATCCCCGCCCACCCCTCTGATGTCAAAATATTAAAATTTCCACCTGCGAATATTTCCCATAATTCAACTAGAAATTTAACTAATTCAATCTTATTTGACAGTTGCTCCAGCTCTGCCAAACGAGATTGAATTGGTTAAATTTTAGTTGCATTATGGAAAATACTCACAGTAGGAAGTTTTAATATTTTGACTCCCCATGCGACGCCCGGGAAGTGAAGGACTGCATATCTACTGAGGTAGATTTGTTTCACCCCACTCGTAAAATAGGACCTGGTAACCAATGCCTCTGGAGTGCAATTACTCAGTAAGTGGGCAACATATGTATAAACGATTGGCACAACTTGACTTTATACTTATGTTGTGTCATGATATAGCCCAGATGCTGACAACAATGATGTTAAACACCAATAAATAAATAATATTTTCATAGGTGTACGAGCCAAAATTTTTGGAGGGGGCTGGAAGATTTTGCTCGAAAAGTGATACTGCTGGCAACGCGCTCGTTCCAATGAGGGTTCATAAGCTGTGTTTTGGAAGCAGAAAATTAAAATATATAAATAATTGAATGGCGATTTTCGTATATAGCGCTGGCCGGTTTTGGCCGTTACAACTGGGTTGGTCATTAGTTGTTTGCAACGGTCAACGTTTTATAAGATTATTTTGTACAAAATTATGTTTTTTCTGTTGTTTGTTATTTTGCTATTACTCGACACGATGATAAACTCTGTTCAATAAATTTTGTTCACAAAGATCTTTGTTGTTTTTTTTTTCAAGTTGTTTGGTAAGCCAGCATGGCGACCAGAATCGAAGACTAGGCTAGTGTCCAATCTCTGTACAAGTTAATTCTCTTCTCTGTATTCCCTGCCCAGTAAGCACATACGATTACATTGGAACTGGCTTTTGAACACAATCCCTACTGCTTTTCTCTGACACACACTGGCGCTTTAGGCTATCTTGAACTTGCACTCCAAGATTGGGCATCATGTAATTGGAAGCATTCCAAATCTATTGCTTGTTAATTCCAGTCGCCCATTATGCATATTGTGTATGATAGACACTAATGTGTATAGCGGGTGATTGGAATTAATAAGTAATGAATTGTTTACGATAATTTGTTTCTGGGGAGGTCTAGCCTTAGTTAGGCCTGGGGGACCCCACAACGACCTTCCAAATATCATGATTGCCCCCCCCCCCCCCCATTACAGAATCCTGGCTACGCCCCACTAGATATATAATCCATTTCCCATATTTTCGAAATGGTGGGGGGGGGGGGGGGGGGGGGGGCAAGATCGACATAACGCTGACATATTTCAATGGCTTGAACGATGGAATTGGGCGTATTACCTCCCACGGTTGTGGGCCCTTTCCCGGATATTTTTTCCTCCAAATTCTAAAGCTCTGAGATCGATTCTGGTGCCTTTTGAGGAAACGTGTGGGTTAAAAACAGTAAGTTTCGGTTTGCATTTGGGGGCTCTCAGCACCCCCTCCCCCCCCCCCCCCCCCCCCCCCCCACCGGGCCCGCACTGTGAGCTCACACATAGGGATTGGTGGAGTGAGCACAAGGGGCCCTAGTCTTAATAGGCTCGTGTGGGTATCACTGACTTGGGACTTACAGGAATCTAGAACTAGTATCCACTGATGTATGGTTGGTTTTAATATAACAATAACATGAGTTTGGAGAGCGTTACGGTTTATTAACGGCCCGAGAGGAATGAATAACAGCCCGAGAGTTTATTACCGGCACGAGACGAAGTCGAGGGCCGTTAATAAGCCAGATGGCTGTTATTCATTCCCCGAGGGCCGTTAATAAACCGGGACGCTTGACAAAATCATGTTATTACTATTATTACCATGACCGGAAGCGGGCGGCGGGCTGTCAATGAATTTTGTTTTCATTAATGCCAGCGGCTCGCTTCCAGTTGCATGGCGTCAAGAAGTACTGAGTCTTACCGCCCCGCTAAACTCCGTTAATATACTAGAGAACACCCACTAAAGTGGTAATAATATTTATTATCACCTCGGCATGTATTTGCGGAAACGCTTACTGAAAATAAAATATGAACCCCCGTTTAAAAAAAAGGCTTGAACACAACTTTTTGCCAGTAAAAGGACGGTAAGCGTATAAAAACTGTTTTAAAATACTAAATGTACCTCTGAAAGAGTGAAAAGTGACAATTTAATGAAGCGTGCGCAATATAAAACAAAGATTAAGTATTGTTCGTTTTATTGAAGACTATTTTCAAATTATAAATGGTTTCTCTCAAAAAAAAACTTTCTGTAAATCCCCCCCCCCCCCCCCCCTAAGTGAACAGAAACATCTAAAATTAGCTACACCTCCGTCGAGCAAGTATGATAATATTCACCTCGTCGTGCACCTCAGCGAATTCGTTGTTTTCCTTGCACAAAATGGCGTGTCGATTAGTGTCGATGGCGAAATGATCTATTTTGCCTTGGAAATAGTCTACAATAAAACAAATAATACTTAATCTTCCTTCTATATATTTATTATTGAGTAAGCTTCCTTAAATAATCACTTTTCACACATTCAGAGGTACATTCAGTACTTTGAAACGTAGTTTTTATACACTTACCGTCCTTTTTACCGGCAAAAAGTATTACCCCTACTTTTTTATCACAGATGACATTGTGTCCATAAAAGTTGCCCATCAAAATTATACCGAGCACCCTGTTTTCTATGGGGCGCCATCCCTCTGTTTATTCCTTATTTAATGATATCATTAAATGAATTACTGATATCACTATTCCATTTAATGGTATCACAAATTATTTAGTGATATCACAAAATGATTTAGAGATATCCTTAATTCGATTTTGTGATATCACAAAATGATTTTATGATATCAATAATTCGATTTAATGATATCACTTAATGTTGTTAATTCGATTTCGTGATATCACTAAATCATTTTGTGATATCACTAAATCATTTTGTGAAAACGGCATATCAGCCCATTTCATAACCTGATTAAGTGATATCACTAAATAGAATAAGCGATATCACTAAATCGGCAACATTTAGTGATATCATTAAATCGAATTATTGATATCATAAAATCATTTTGTGATATCACAAAATCGAATTAGTGATATCACTAAATCATTTTGTGATATCACCAAATTGAGTGAATTAGTGATATCACAAATTCGATTTAATGATATCACTAAATCATCCGATTCCATGCAGTGGCGATCGCTGTACATATCACAAAATCAATTTTGTGATATCATAAAATAGTCGGAATTAAATGATATCATAAAGTCAATTTGTGAGATCACTAAATCGATTTAGTGATGTCACTAAATTATTTTGTGATATCACTAAATTCATTTAGTGATGTCATTAAATCCAAGTGATTATACATATCAATAATTCGATTTTATATTACAAAATATTTTTGATATCACAAATTATTTATTGATATCACAAAATAGTAACTTCCACACGAATTATTGATATCACGAAATAATTTAGTGATATCACTAATTCGATTTAATGATATCATTAAATAATTTTATGATATTACTAAATGGATTTTGTGATATCACTAAATAGAACGGAATTTGTGATATCATAAATTCGATTTAATGATATCATTAATTCATTTAATGATATCACTAATTCAATTAATGATATCATTAAATAGGGAATAAATAGAGAGATTGCGCCCCATAGTTTTCCAATTCCGAGATATAGATATTGGACCTCGGTGTTGAGTGGTATATTGGGTTATTCCGCTCAGGTTAAAATTTGCTTTCCTCCATCGCACAGTACACAACCCAAAGGTCATTGTTTTTTTTTTTTTAGATTAACCTTTACCCATCCAATTTTTTCGATGCCTCGGCCGAGGTGCTGACATCTGCCAGATCTGTGATCAAAGACAGTTTTAAATCCTCTTTATTGCACATGACTTCCCCTCTCCCTTTTTCTAACCTTCAGTTCGTCCACACGCAATCCCCAACTTGGTCTATCCGTTCCTCATGTCCAAACCACCTCCCACTAAACCCATTACATCAAAGTCCTTTGCCTCGATCAATGCAGCAATTGCATTTACCCTGGATGCTGCTCTATACACTTTCAGAGTACAGGGATTCCTTGACTTCCCTCTATATTGTTTCCCGACGGTAGCCTCGATAATCTCTTCCTCTACCCCCGCTCTTGTTCACCCCACCCGTGTCCACTCTTGCTATTGCCTCTGACCTCCCGGTAACAACGAAACGGTCGATGGACGAAACGGTCCAGAGATTGATGTTGGTCGAAATTTTTCAGATTTTGAGACGGAACGGCCCAGATTTCGAGACAGAACGGTCCACATTTTTGGATAGAACGGCCCTTATTTTAAAAAAAAACTCATTTATTAAAAAAATATTTCTTATGCCCCCATTATTATTTTTTCACAAGAGTATTTACGGCGGTATTGAAATTCAAATCCCTCATTTATCTTGTATCACCTAACTGCTTATTGTGTTATATTGTCTTACTGTTTATTTATTTTTGAGTTGATAATACACTGATGTATCTATTAATTATGTAACAAATAACACTTATTGAATAAAAATATTGTTTAAACTAATGCCCTTAAAAAGAATGTTATTGTTATATTAAGTTATAACAATCCCCGCCCCCCCCCCCTTTCTAACTTGTGTTCGTTTATGTTCGTTCTTCAGCGGGACCCCCCCGCCCCCCCCCCCCCCCCCCCAAAAAAAAACATGTCCCAGTGATCAATAAAGGGTATTCCCAGATCAGCACAGTAATCTTCTAATTCCCCTTTCAACGTCATAATCGTTGCCCGCTCGTCCCCACACCCTAGGACAGGAAGGACCCCGACACCACTACCCTTGCATTTCTATTGAGCTGTTCAGTGCACAAACAAAACCCCTGTACGACTCCACCAGTCTCACTTTCTCTCCCTGATATTGTTGGACCGCACATGAACCACGCTCAAGAACCACTACCGGGTTCGATACCATCTACCCGGTCCCTTAAATCTTCCATATTCACCTCAGTAAAATGCAAGACAGTCCGATTTGAATTGCTGTCAGGAAGGTGGGTCGACTTCGAAAATTGATCAGGTCCAATTCGCAGGAGAACTGACTTCCATTCCGATTTAACGGGTACGAAAGAAACTGCAATGTCGACTCTCTTTACTCATATTGTGGTAAATTTGGTAGATAATTTACCAGTGATCCATTAAAGAAACAGTGCTCAACACGACGATCAGATAATAGAATTACCAATGTTTCGGAATCTAATATGACACGTCTGGTCGGTACGAAATAACTTTTTTGAATGTCAAGAATGGAGTTAATCTCAAACAAGAGCATATCAAGGGAGATAATCATACCACTGGAAGTGTTTACCTCGAGAAATACCCACCTCCAGCAGTCGTTCTCACTACACTCCTCCCCATTTTGTGAAACTAAACTATAATTTCCTTTCTAACAAGACCAGTAATGGTTCAAAGTAACTTTTAAAATTCAAATGAATCTTGCTAGAATAAACTATCAAGTTTTGTGCATAAAATTCCGTTGAGAGAGGAGTATAAATATTCTCCATTATGTCGGTTGTTTCGTTGCAATCTTACCAACAGTAAAACGTTGTGTGTGTACACAAATATAACCTCTCTTGTCCGATAATGACAATTAACTTAAGCCTGATTAGCAAATTCAGAAGAATAGTCCTTAGACTATCAGATTGGGCGGTGACCGAAAGCTGTAACCTTCTGATCCCCGTCACTATTTTATACAGGCGTTCACATAACCTGGCTGCTTCAACTAATGGCACATAGAGACCAAAAGCAGTGACATCTTAATCTCAGTTGTTGGCAATTACATGTTTGTACATATAACGTAGGTTTTTCTTCTGCTTATGAAAATAAACAAGAGAAGAAAGTAACATGTTGCAGGTAGTTGTAAAATTAAGAATGCTAAGTTTTGAAAGAAAAAGTGTGTGGGTGCAACTTGCAAAAAGAAAGAAGTGGTTAAAATCTAAGTGTCATTATGACTCATGACAACGCAACTACTTTTAGTGTTCGTGCAAGCACAATGAATGCAAACATGCAGTGTAACACGTGTATTACATGTACTCTTTCCATGAGCATACACACAATATATACTATTATTGTGATCTTGCCAATGGATATAAGATCAATTGTGATATAAAGTACATAACCTCCAATCACAACTGACTCAAATATTTTTTAGGTATCATTTTACTACAATACTGGAAGTAGAATGATATGTTTGGAAGGAGTTATAGCAAATTTTGCACATCTTTAATAATGTGAACACAGGACATATTGCCATTATTTCTGTACAGTATGTCAAAAGGTGACTTGTTTTCTGATTATTGTTATCAGAACACAAGCAGACATCTTTCGACACAGATTCGGGCTTTGAGAGTATTAAACTGACAGTATTTTTTAAATCGTCTTGAAACTGACGAAATGGTGCTGCCGATTTGAATGTCAGTAACATTTATTCTGCAAATTCAGCGACAATGGGTGCTTCGGTGTGGAACAATTATTGTGTCAGCTTTTACCGACCACAAAGGTTTTTCCATGCAATTTGAGACATCCATTGTCACCACATCTGCGGAATCAGTGCAGCAACTTGCAGGCTGTTAATCTCTGAATTCCCCACACTTTGAGCTGTCAGATAACTTCTTGCAGGAATCCATAGCTGTCAGTTTTAAACATCAAACCACTACGGGGTTCAGTGCCGATACCATCACTCCAGGTCATATAAGGAAGTGTACTTTCCTAATGAGAAGACCACAGTTCTTGTCGTCCGTCTTTCAATTCGGTATGTCTGTTTTTAACAGACAATGAATTGTCTTCGCAGGAGACTCCACTAAAATCTCCCCTGATCTGGCTTCTCAGAGAAGCAGAACAGACGTTTTGAAACCTCTTCGGTTGAATCTGTTGCTTTGGTGAAGTGAACATACTCACTGACGAGATATCTTGAGTAATGCCTTTAACATTATTAAAAACTTCATTAAATTCAAACTCATTTGATAAAAGCGTTGATGGTTTAATGATTGTGCCCACGTGGGAACGGTCCGAAGGTTGAGAAGTCCAACGCTTGGCCACTTCGTCGATTTCCATTGTAGGATTTGCCTTTTTGTGCTGGATTCTGCTTTCCCTCCTCTTTTCTAGCAGAGATAACTTCAGCTTTTCAAAATCTTTATTTTCTGAAGGAGAAGCGCCATCAAGCTGGAGAGTTTTCAAGCAGTTCTCTGAAAAGTCTTCAGGTGAATCGAACCTTTTACTTTTTCTTGAATTTTGGCATATAGTTTTTCTCCTCTGGTGATTTGTGCATCTTCGCTTTGTTTTAGATTAGCTCTGTTTGTTCCTGTGTCCAGTGTGGTTGGATTATACACACCACCTGGTGGTATAACAGCTAACACGCGAACAAAAAAATGCATCATCAGAAGACTCAACCGTGATTCGTTGGGATTTTCTATTCTCCTGTCGAGATCGCTGGTCTGTGGTATGGGGGATAAATTGTTTTTCGCTTCCACCTCCCTGTTTTTGTTGACTCTTTCTCGACGTTTTTCATGGCTTTTTATTACTGGCAGCAGGAGATTTTTTGTTGATGGTTCTGCCAGACCTGCCCCTGCCTTTGCTTAATAAAACATTGCCGTTATTGCTGTTGTTAATAGTGTTGTTTTCGGTCTTGTCGCAGCTTGCTTGTTCATTTATTAAAAAATCAAACACTGTTTGCAACATTTTATGTAAAGTATTAATCTTCTCCAAAATATTTGCTTGAAAATCTTCTTTCTCACAATGTGACCCGATGGAATGATCTGGCTGCTCGAGTGTTTGAGTTTGAGATGTTCGATGTGTGACTTTGACCTGACCACTCTCCCAAGAGGATGATTTATCTTCCCTCAGATCAGTATAACTTGATTTGGGTGGTACTTTTTTGGTTGAAGATGTGTCGTCATTTTCAATGCAGTCCGATCTCAGAGTAAGTTTCTTCTCTGATACAAAATTCATCAGTGTTGATAAACTGATACCAGAAAGTTCCAGCAAATCACGGGCTCCCAAACAGCCATGGGCTCTTCTAAAATTCACCAGTTTCTGAGCCTGATGCTGATCAATATTTTTCAGTTCTTGTAACTGCTCGGCAGTGGCAGTTTGAACGTTAAGACGTACCATGATAAAATATTTGTAGTTGTTATTACAATACGAAAATGTTTGATTAAACGATGGCAAAAATACGAACAAGAAGCAATAACCTCTCTGTTCAGCTTTGCACAGTGATCATTCACTCAAACAAGACTTCACGAAAAACTCCCGTGAAATCATCTCACGAAATTCCGAGTGAGAAAATAAAACAAAAAAGAAAGAATACACTTTCCTCGCTTCCTTCTTTTTACGGCGACGCCAGTGTGGTAAATTTGGTAGATAATTTACCAGCGATCCATTAAAGAAACAGTGCTCAACACTACGATCAGATAAAAGAATTACCAATGTTTCGGAATCTAATATGACACGGCTGGTCGGTACGAAATAACTTTAATGAATGTCAAGAATGGAGTTAATCTCAAACAAGAGCATATCAAGGGAGATAATCATACCACTGGAAGCATAGACTGGAAGTGTTTACCTCGAGAAATACCCACCTCCAGCAGTCGTTCTCACCACAATATTTGCAGCGTGACAAGGTTCAATATCTTGTTGAACATGCAAATATATACATTACAACTGGAATTTCACTAATTCAATGACGATGTTTATAAATTTCCCAAATTTTAAAACTGACGGCGTGGCTCAATCAAAACATTATACAGAACAACAAGTCAACAACTGAAGGACGATCATCACTTCCCACAAAAACTTTCCAGAGAATTTCGCCCCATGATATTTCGTCCCAGGTGTTTGGCATCCAGATAAACACTCAAAAGTCAACGCGACCACGACAGCTCGGACCAGACACAAAAAAAGAATATAGGACCAGTTTTTTATTACGTACATGTACATCAGAACATTATTTTTGTTAAGGTGCTGTAAGTACTGTAAAGATTGGCCCTTGGCCATATTTTTAGTGGTTGCACAGTTCATATTTTTTATACTGGACAATTTGTAAAATATTTTTGTTTTCATTTATTTCAGATATAAATGCACGCATCAGGGACTACCCGCCCCAGAGCCAACCCATTTTTTGGGGTGGGTTGTCTCATTTTGGGGGGCGGGTAGTCTTGTTTTTTCTGATTTTTTAAGAAAAATAAAAATAAAAACTAAGATTTTTCTGGGTTAGTATTATATATAAAAACATTTACTCACTGTTTTATCGCAAATTATCCACATTGATCTGATTAACTCATCCCAAACTGACCAAACTGAACTAATAATTGTTCCATAATGAATTGGTAATGTGGAGACCAGTCACAAGAGTCATGTTGTTTCACTAGTTCTGTTTTCGTCGACCTTCCCTTTAATGGGAATGATATTTGTTTGATGCACTTAAATCAAATGACATGGCATGTTCTTTTATTGTGATATGGATTCATCATAGCATTAATCTCTTTTCCTTTATCGAGGACTAAGAAAATAAAATGAGTTGTTTTAGCTGTTAATAATCATATTTCTGTTACAAATCATTTATACATCCAGTACTAGAATATGGTGTAATAATAACCAGTGACCTGAACAAAACCAACATTCAAAAGCTAGTTAAGCTACAGAGGGTTCAAAATGTGCATCGTGCGACCTGTTTGGGGTTCTTTTTCTGCTTTCCAAAACAAACCATCAAACTGCTGTTTCAGTATTACCATAAATATCCCCACATCTAAGTAAAACACCAGAGCAGAATTCCAGTAGTTATGCACAATTCCTAATACCTTAGGACTCTGACCCCACCACCCTACCACCTGTGTGCATGTAATCGCTGTTGATGTATTGTTGTTTCTATTAGATCAGGATTAGTAAAATCATAAGTTTAAGGAAGTTGTTGTTGTTTATTATAACACCCATATTAAATATCAGTCCATTTGATATTATTATGATGATATTATAAGAAACAACAGACAGACAGACAGACAGTTCATTGTTGTCCCGTTCCCTAAATGTTCTATCCACTATATGGTTATACATTCCCAATGCTGGATAGTGTTTGAATATTAAGCAGTAAATATGTTTGGTAAAGTAATCCGAGGAGCTGGGATTACTCAGCCCTGGTAATTCCTCAGCAATCAGCAGTGCCGAGAAAAATGCTGAGGAAACAAAAAATATCCGCAGCAAAAATACTACCGAGGATGGCTTCTTCAGAAAGCCGTGTGGTGGCAAAAATTGTACAACTTCCAGGTTACACAAGGAACCAGCCCATGTGGGTTGCACTACGCTTCATTGCTAATCTTACAATTTACAGTACAAGTTGCTGCAAAACCACTAGAAACTATGTTTGTGGCTTCTTCTATGTTGATAACACCAGAATCTGACATCAGATTCTGGAAAACTGTGACAGTGCTTTCCAGAAACTGATGTCAGATTCTGGTGTTATCTACATAGAAGCAGTGAGATACTTAGTTTGTGGTTATGCTGCATCATATTTTCATTCATACTATACATATTGAGCAAGTTGCCTGCTTATAAAACTTCTTTTTCAGTTTAAACAATATTTATTGGAACATATTGCTGTATACAGAATGGAATACTTGTACAAAACTTAGTATTATACAATATTACACAGCATAAGAATAGAGAAGATACTTTTTAAAGGAGGGATTCGACAGAAAGCTTAGAGCTTATTTGGGTCGTCCCCCTAACTTTTTTCTCAGCATTCACATGGTTCACGATTGAGTGAAAGATTCTGCACATTGACTGTGATTATATACACATGTATTTCGAACTACTTTCATGTGTTAAAGTTACTTGAAAGTTTTCGCTTCACTGCATACTATATATACATGTACATGGTAATTGAGGCTATGCCCTGCTCTCTGAAGATTTTTACACAATCAATCAGCCTTCACAGCAGTTACAGTAGAAGCACCAGTTTTCCACAGCAGTTTTTTTTTCCGGGGAAACAAGGATGAATTACCAGGACTGAATACTTTGCCACCTCATCACATAAATGTGTCAGATTTATTTTATGGAAGACATTACATTCACTGTGTTTGATATGTATGCTTTTCCACTATGGGACAAATTAACATAAAAAATTGTTGTGTGTGACTAATTGGGAATAAAGCAGGATAATGGTGCTGTGAGTGATGATTTGGCGATCAAATGGTTACATGCACCGATGGCGTGCAGGGAAGGTTTGGAACAAACCCCTTTCGACCCACTCTGACAGAGTGGAAGCTTTTCTTTTATGTCTGGGCGCGTTAAAAGTTTTTGTCCAACTGTGTGTTGACGTAGTGGAGGTATTGTTTCATGCTGCCGATTCTGTTGATGGTGACTGTGCTGTATTCCACTCTGAAGCAACTATCTGCCATGGTAGTAAACTCATTCCAGGTAATGGTGCTGAAGTTGACCTTCTCCGTCTCATTCTTCTCCTGCTGGGGCTCCGGGAGGGTCGACTCGGTGGTATGGTGATTGGATAGATTAGAGCCAAAAGGAGATCCAGGTTCAGGGAACTTGACTTCCACCTCGCCTTCCTCCTCTCTGCCTTCCATGTCCTGTGTCAGGGGAGAGTGGATTGGTGAGAGTGGGGAAGGTAGTGGGAACAGCGTAATGGTTGTCTGCTTCTTCTGGTTCTTGGTCGCTTTTCCAGCCATGCTACAATGCACCTGGCATCTCGGCGCTTGGTAGATGGTGTCTTTCTTCTTTTCTTCTTTTGCAGGCCCTTCTCTGGAAGTCCAGTGGTACCATTCTGAGGTTGACTTGAGGACAAGTGCAGTTCCCCGCAAAGGTACTACCACTCTCCTCAGAGGGTTCTTGTTTAAATTTGATGGTAAACTGAATGCAGTCCCCTTCAAATTGGACTAACCAGTTAATTGGTGGTCTGGCATTCAGTACCTTCAAAGTGTCAACAGCCTGTTTTGGCAGTTACTCCATCTCTAATCAGGGCTACTTAGGAACAGGTGTGAAGAGGTGTTATCGATGGGAGAGCCAATTGATAAGTCATGATGATTTGGGGAATGTACTCTCTAGTTATATAGCAAATTGGGCTGCAACAGCAGAGTGCGAAAAAATTGATGAATATTTGGCACCATATTAACTGCAGAACCAAATCATTAACACTTTTATCCCCCATATAATGCACAAAGAAGGAAATATTTGGCCTTGCAGGTGTATTGCACACAAATACTTGAACAGTCTTTGGGGCAATCTCTAATGGTGTTGGCGTTTCTGTGAGTTACATGAATGTGTGATGTTGTCCTCGATGCAAGCTGAACAACATCCTAAAATTAGAATGATGTCATCCATATGAATGGAATTTTACTCATAAGATTTTAACTCTATGGTGTGATTTCTGAGATTTAACTATATTTATTGTAGAGTTGGTTGGTATCTTTGTATGCGTTTATAAAGAAATTTGGTCTCTATCCATGATACTGGTGTCTTAAAGCACCCACAATGCAAACCAACTACATGTAACAAATAACAACCACAAATGTATTATTGTTAGGCTGCCTGAGAAGAAAAAGTTACATTGTTCAGGTTTCCTGACCGACCCTAATTTTGGAGCCTGACCGTAATATCTTTTTAACACTTGACAAACAAAAATTATGTCCATTTAAAAAACATACGCACAGAGAATATAAGCCATACATTTTAACCCTTTACCCAACGTAATGACCAAAACCGACCAGCGCTATTCAATAAATTTTCAATATTTTTTTTCTTTTTTTGTCTCAAAAACAAGCTCATTCCAAAGAGGGGTCATAACCTATGTTTTTGAGATAAAAAATGAAAAAAAGTAGTTATTCAAAAATTTTGTTTGCAAGTGTCGTCTGCTTTTCATGTTTGGTAAAGGGTTACCTGTTTACCAAACCCGAATAGCAGACAACACTTGCAAAAAAGTACACAATGTGGCCAAGGATTTCTTCATTCACAGCCGATTTTGATGGTTAGAGGGGTAAACTTTAACTCAAGACCCAAAATAAAATTGGATGCTGTTTGGTCTGAAATGCACAATGCTCTGAGAGTCAATTTGAAATAGTATGCATGAAAGGCAGTGAGCACTAAAGCTGTTGAAATAGTGGATAATTGAGCCTTAGTCATGAAAGGCTCTTTATTGGAAGTGAAAATAATATTCACTGGGCGAGTCTGTCAAGAGTTGTTGAATTCAACACTTGAGATGGTATTGGGGCGCCGGTAACCTTGCCACCGTGGCAAAGTAGCCCCACACCTTGTTAGAATCAGGCCTGAAAATAGCAGGTCCCCAGAGGGTGAATTTGATGATGCTATCCCATAGAGTGAGCCAATTTATCCTTTGGTACATCTTTCTGTTTAGGTTTGATACCTTGATTCAGATTAAGGTTCATAGAGGATAAATTTAGTGATACTACCCTGTGCAGGGTAGCATCACCAAATTCACCATCTGAGGACCTCATTTCGCAGATGACAGTCTGCTTATTTTCTGGCTTGTCACCCATTCTTCATATATTCACGGCAATACATGTTTTGACTCCTATAATATAGTTGATGGCAGGACTGAATGTATCCAGAAGGTCTGCTACCATATTCACACCACAACTAATAATAAAATAATAGTTCATGAGAACAACTCGTGGCTACATTTGCCTCAGATATCCAAAAACAAAGCTCAGACTTCAAAACACTCAATATGCTGTGATGGGGTGGCATTGGGGAAAATGACAGTATTTTCAGCTGAGCTTTTCTCTTGAAGAAGGATGCCATGCTGAAGCACTTACGTTTGTCACATGATTCCTCCAATTAGATTGTAAAATAATTGAGGAATTCTGGGAAATTCAAACAAGTGTCATTATACCCTTGTAACTCATATACTACCCGCCCAGGGTTCATATAATGACAGACAGCAGTGTGAAGGCTTTCAGTCTCATAATGTCATTTTAGAAAGGATTGTATGTCAGTGCTTTTCTGCCTTATTGACTTAAACCTTTACCTAACATGAAAATCAGACGACACTTGCAAATAAAATTCTTGAATAACAAATTTTTTTCATTTTTTGTCTCAAAAACATGGGTTATGACCCATCACCCCTCATTGAAATGAGCTCAACAAGCTTGTTCCAAAGAGGGGTGTTTTTGAGACAAATAATGAAAATTAATTGGCGATTTTTGTGAATAGCTCAGCTGGTTTCGGCCGATAAGTTGGGTAAAGGGTTAAATGTAACAAATTGTATGGCGTTCTTTGTAAAGGGAACTAACCGTGTCCAAATTTCCCTCCACGTAGCCATATCTCTGTCTGCATCTTGAAGTATTCCGAATTTCTAGCTCAGTTTTTAGATATGTGAAGCAAATTTGTCCACTAGTTTTCCCCATGAAATCCATCCCCATCCTACAAAGTTGTTCATATGTCTGTGCACTCAATTTTGTCCAGAGCTTTTTCAGTCTTTTATGAATCTATTTCAATCTTGGCACATGTGTTAACCACCATTGAAAATCGTGCACCTGCGATTTTGGTATTGGTAAGACATGTCATTCTGGGGTTATTGTCATTTTTGACTTTGTTCTGAGCTTTCATTCCCTCATTTTTCTCTTCAGTATTTTAGCTCAAGTATGAGCTATTGGGATGGGTTGCGATCCATCAACCGTCTGTACATCCATCCGTATGTCTATGTCAGTATTTTCCACTGCCCATCCACAATTCTTTTAGCACACCCTTCAGGCCGCAGCTCTCACCCGATCAGATCCAAATTTCATCTGTCGCTTTGGGGCATTGTCTAGAATGTAGCAAATTTTGTTGAAAAACATGACCGCCAGCGGCTATCGTAGATTTGGCATTTAAATTGTCAACAATTCCATTGGCAAAACCTACAGGCTGCATCTCTTATCCGATCAGTTTCAAATTTCATATGTAGCTTTGGTGTGATGTCTAGATGGGAGCTATCAAATTTTTCTAAATTTTGTTGAAAAACATGGCCACCAGCAGCCATCTTGGATTTGGCACATAATTGTCAACAATTCCATTAACACCACATTTCTCACCCCTCATTGTAACGAGCTCATAAGCTATGTTTTTGAAACGAAAAATGAAAAAAACACTGTAAATTTAATTGAAATTTTAGCTTAACTTGACATAGTCAAGATAAGCTATTGCCATCACGCGTGCGGAAGTCTGTTAGTCTGTGAGTCTGTTCACATTTTCCTTTAGCATGGGCTACACCCCGCAGTTCTTGTCTGATCGTCACGAAATTTCATATGCAGGTTTGGGGTCATGTCTAGATGAGAACGTCCCCTTTTGGTCGCGATCGGGCAACCGGTATGGCTGCCCAAGCCCCAAACCCGAAAACCATTAGCACAGTCTACAGGTCGTATTTATGAAGGGATTTCATTGTAACTTGGTAGGATGCCTCTGTATAATGCCTAGATGAGAACGTTTGGGCATGATCCGTCAACCGTGATGGCTGCCCAAGCTCAAAACCCCAAAACGTTTAGTACAGTCTGCAGGTCATGTTTAATATGGTGGGATTTCATTGTAACTTGGTAGGATGACTCCTTATGATGTCTAGATGAGAATTTCCCCATTTGGGTATGATCTGCCAACCGTGATGACTGCCCGAGCCCAAAACCCAAAAACCTTTAGTACAGTCTACAGGTCATATTTATTGAGGAATTTCATTGTAACTTGGTGGGTTGACTTCATATATTGTCTGGATAAGAAGGTCCCCTTTTGGACGTGATTGGGCAACTGTGACGGCTACAGGGACCCAAAGCCCGAAAACCTTTAGCACAGTCTGCAGGTCATATTTATGAAGGGATTTCATTGTAACTTGGTAGGATGACTCCAAATAATGTCTAAATGAGAATGTCCCATTTTGATCGCGATTATTCAGCCTTGATGGGTGCCTGAGCTCAAAAACCTTTAGCATAGGCAAAAGGTCATATTTATGGAAGGATTTCATTGTAACCTGTTAGGTTGACTCCATATAATGCCTAGATGATGACATCCCCTTTTGGTCGCGATTGGTCAACTGTGATGGCTACAGGTGCCCGAAGCTCGAAAACCTTAAGCACAGTCTACAGGTCATATTTATGAAGGGATTTCATTGTAACTTCATAGGATCACTCCAGATGATGCCCAGATAAGATTGTCCCCTTTGTTTGCGATCATTCAACCAGGAGGGCTCCTCGAGCCCGAAGCCCGAAAACCTTTAGCACCGTCTACAGGTCATATTTATGAAGGGATTTCATTGTAACTTGGTAGGTTGACTTCATATAATGTCTAGATGAGAACGTCCTCTTTTGGACTTGATTGGGCAACTGTGACGGCTACAGAGGCCCGAAGCCCGAAAACCTTTAGAACATTCTACAGGTCATAATTATGAAGGGATTTCATTGTAGCTTGGTAGGATAACTCCAAATAATGTCAAGATGAGAACGTCCCCTTTTGGTCGTGATCATTCAGCCTTTATGGCTGCCCGAAGACCTTTAGCATAGTCAAAAGGTCATATTTATGGAAGGATTTCATTGTAACCTGTTAGGTTGACTCCATATAATGCCTAGATGATGACATCCCCTTTTGGTCATGATTGGCCAACTGTGATGGCTACAGGTGCCCGAAGCCCGAAAATCTTGAGCACCGTCTACAGGTCATATTTATGAAGGGATTTCATTGTAACTTTGTAGGATCACTCCAGATGATGCCCAGATGAGAATGTCCCCTTTTGGTTGCGATCATTCAACCATTATCGTTGCCCGAGCCCGAATACCTTTAGCACAGTCTACAGGTCATATTTCTGAAAGGATTTCATTGTAACTTGGTAGGTTGACTTCATACAATGTCTGGATGAGAACGTCCCCTTTTGCACATGATTGGGCAACTGTGACGGCTACAGGGGCCCGAAGCCCGAAAACCTTTAGAACAGTCTACTGGTCATAATTATCAGTGGCGTAGATAGCTTTTCGCTGGCGGAGGGGCAAGCCCAAAATTTTCCGACAGACCGAAAATTTTCCGACAGTGTAACAACAACAAAACCCCAAACAAACAGAAAGAATCTGTTGTTTACTGCAAATGTACTGAAAATTGGTCTTTTTTACCCCAAATTTACCCAAAATGGCATGTTTTTATCCCCAAAGCCAGCATTTTAATGTTATTAGGCATAAATTCGCCTAAAAATGGTCCCAAAAAATTTCCGACAAAACTTCTGGTGGGGGGGGGGGGGGGGGGTCCTCCGCCCCCCTCCCTTTATCTATGCCACTGATAATTATGAAGGGATTTCATTGTAGCTTGGTAGGATGACTCCAAATAATGTCTAGATGAGAATGTCCCCTTTTGGTTGCGATCATTCAGCCTTGATGGCTGCCCGAGCCCAAGACCCCAAAACCTTTAGCATAGTCTATAGGTCATATTTATGGAAGGATTTCATTGTAACCTGTTAGTTTGACTCCATATAATGCCTAGATGGTGACATCCCCTTTTGGTCGTGATTGTTCAACTGTGACGGGTACAGGTGCCCGAAGCCCAAAAACCTTGAGCACAGTCTACAGGTCATATTTATGAAGGGATTTCATTGTAACTTCGTAGGATCACTCCAGATGATGCCCAGATGAGAATTCTCCTTTTGCTTGCAATCATTCAACCATGATGGCTGCCCGAGCCCAAAGCCCAAAAACCTTTAGCACAGTCTACAGGTCATATTTATGAAAGGATTTCATTGTAACTTGGTAGATTGACTTCATATAATGTCTAGATGAGAACGTCCCCTTTGGACGCAATTGGGAAACTGACGGCTACAGGGGCCTGAAGCCCAAAAACCTTTAGCACAGTCTACAGGCCATATTTATGAAGGGATTTCAATGTAACTTGATAGGATGACTCGTTTTGGAATAATTTCACTGTAACTTGGTAACTTTCGTTAATATACGTTGACTGTGAGGGCCACATACATTAACTGTGAGGTCATATTAACCCACCCCTCAGCTCTTTAATACAGTGTACATCTCATATTATTTTTATCAAAAACATAGCATACAGGGACCAGAAATGAACATATTCCCAATTATCACAGTTCTTGTCTTATTTCATAATCCTTTCATAAACATTGAACATTATCCTTTTCATCAAATACAACACACAAGTTAAGCTACAGTGTCATTGACACTTTCATTGTAAATAGCGCTGGTCATTTTTTGCCATTATCTTGGTTGAAGGGTTAACAGGTCTGCTTACAGTATGATGTGTGTTCTTTATCAGTTACTGATAAAAACCTTCACCCAACACAGACAATATCAAAATTTGATATATTTTTTTTCTTCAAATTTTTCAATAAATTTTAAAAAAAAAACATATGATGTGACCCCTCCATTGTTGCAAGCTCATTCCAGTGAGATGTAACATGATATAGTTCTGTTGAAATTGTGGGGTTTTTGTTTCAACTGCTCAATTTGTAATTTATGTGGATGGATGCGGTTGCTCCATTAGGTAAAGAGTTTTTTTTATTTATTTATTTGGGTTTAATCACACTTTTGACAGTCAACCATTTATTTATTTATTTGGGTTTAATCACACTTTTGACAGTCAACCATGTCAGCTTCTTTTATGGTGCAGGAAGTCAGAGTACCCAGGGAAAACCACTGAGCAGTGGTGAGAAACTATCAGACTCCCCAAACATAGATGCAACTCCAGGTTAGCATTGATTGAAGACAAGTGCACCATCAACATGCAGTATACCTTAGTCTACATGCTCCCATGTTTGCAATCAGCATTAAGTGCCTTGCCCGAGGACACAACACAGTTACTGCTGGTCGGGTTTAAATACCATACATATGATATGTAAGATACAATATCTTACCTCCTACAAGTATCTGGGAATTTCATTGGTTCAAAGACGTCACATGCAGACTGCATATAAAACCATATACTGCCTGTCAACATCAATATATGCTGACAGCTATGGGTAATCTACCCTTTGTTCATTGATTATTCAAAATGGCGGCAGCCGATAAACACTTCAAGTTGAAAGATTGAGTGTTGGAAGCCCATATTTGGTCTGAAATGCAGGTTAGGCAACTTGAAAGGCTTCATATTCTGTGGATGTGTGTCATGTTACCTTAGAAATGAAACTGTTTGGTATGTATGAATTTGCCTTGTTACAATTTATGGGAGAGTGCCTGTAGGCACTCTCCCATAAATTGTAACAAGGCAAAGACACGTGAACACACTGTGAGAATTCTCTCATTTAATTTTGATCGCTGTTGTTATTAGTTCTGTGCATTGATGCAGCAGTCGGTAAGATATATTCGTTACACAGTTTGTTGGTGGCCTAATATGGTATATATGGTGTCAGTTAATTCCATATTGGATGAGAGCGAAGCTTGAGTCCAATATGAAATTAACTGACACCATATATACCATATTAGGCCACCAACAAACTGTGTAACTAATAGTACAGTGATCACAAAAGCAGACAGAGAATTTCAATCGGATTGCAACTTGGTCATGATTCAGTCCAAATTATCTTTTCGTTTTGTCTACAGCTGGGAAGTTTTTTGTTTTTTTTTTGGTTCGTTACAGGTTACAGGTTAAAGGGTTTTCTTGATCGATTAATCACATGGATTAACCTCTGTTAACTGATTAATCAGTTGTCCCGATAGATCACTGAATAGCTGCCACGCTGTTGATGATTTACAGTGTTAATAATAAGTAGTTCAAAGATTAACCCGTTAACCGTTTCAGCTCTATGTTTTGCAGCAACCGAAAAACAGAACTGCATGACCCAGCAACAACCAACCGAATTGTTTTAATGTGTTTTTGCAAAAGCTAATCAAACAATCTCAGTGGGAGGGAACTGGACTAGTAGCTCGTATGGACTCCCGTCATGTAGTCTATCAGGCAAATTCACTGTGCATTCAATAAGGAAGAAAATGTGACAATGATTGCAAAGCATAGAATCAATGAACTTTATTAGTTGTTACCCGAACTTATTTTTTTTCTGACTCATTTGGCTTTGCAACTGTCCCCCTAGAACCCATAAGAATGATTAAAGGGAAGTTAGGCTGAACACATTGGAGATACTTATAGACTGGCCCCCAGATGAGGTAAGTATCACTGGAAAGGGGAGAAATTCTCATGCTTATTTTCATAAACTGATATACAGGGGACGTGAAACACTGAGGTCTCTGGGCCAAAGCTGGTGGAAACATATTTTTTCTAATTTTTATTGAAGTGCACTCCCAAAATTACCTGAAAACAGAAATTTTGAGTTAACCCTTTACCTAACATGAAAAGCAGACGACACTTGCAAAGAAAAATTCTTGAATAACTAATTTTTTTCATTTTTTGTCTCAAAAAACATAGATTATGGACCCTCATTGGAACGTGCTCGATGAGGAGTCATAACCTACCTTTTTGAGACAAAAAATGAAAAAATAATGAAAAGTTTCTAGAATAATGCTGGCTGGTTTTGGCCATTTCGTTGAGTAAAGGGTTATAGAAGTCAGATTGTGATAAAAATGTTCATCCAATACATCCAGTTTGATGAGGTTGGATGGAGTATCCATAAAAATAGGCTTAAGATAATGTGTTTGGTATTTGGGAAAAATAGTGCAATTTTGGACCAATTTCCCGGTTTCATTTCAATTTATTTTTCTGGAAAAATGTTCATAAAATCAACATTTTGTGTACTGGGTTATCCATATGGCATTTAAAATCTACCCAAGTATATACTAAAGATAACAGCACTTTAAAATTGGACTTAAGATAAGACATAAACACACAAAGTGTAAAAACTTAACCCTATCCCCAAAAATGTCAATTTTTAAAAAATTTTCATTTTCACGTTTTCATGCATCATTTAAGCATTTGCAGCACTCGGCAACCACAAGAACAATAAAAAAGTAAAATGTAGTAATTATAACTAAATTTAAATTGATTAATTTGTATAACTGAAGAAGCCAATTTGAAATAAAAGTATTTTGGTCCAGATACACATGTACCTCAGTGTTTCAGGTAGCCATATATAGTTGTTTATGAATAAAACAGGGAAGTCTCTCCTTTTTCCGATGATACTTACATGTACCCTCCTCTTTGCAAGCCAATAAATTGAATACAGTGATTTGAACCAAATCAGTGAAGTGGTATCAACTATAATACCAGTAGAAGCAGAGCCGGAATAGAACATCTTTGGATCCCTAAACCATTATTCCATATGGGGCCCTAAATGAATGTCAAGTTCAAAACAACCGTACTGCAAAACATAATTACAGTATATTAAGGTAAATAACCACCAGAGTTATGAGAAGGTTGACCCATCATACCCAACAATATATCCCATTGGAATTGTACCAACTGCAACAGGTAAGGAAATTTACCAATAATACCAAGGAATCTTTACAATAAAACTATACAAATATAGATGTCATATAGGAACCGGTGAGCCAGTTCCTGTATGACATCCATATTTGTATGGTGACATAATGACATATGCTATATGGTAGCCGTAAATCAGGCTTGGATTTCTGAAAAAATCCAGGGTGGCAATATATCGCTCACCTGGAACCTACTTAGGCGAGCAAATTGCTCTCCTGAAATCTTTTTCACTTTTATGCTTCAGAAAGATCTTCTAAAGACTTAGTTAATACCGGGTTGGGTAATTTCTCCTTTGAGTGCATTCAAGCCAATCAATTTTAAATGAATTAATAAAATGTTAATGAATGAACCTGTATTCATTTTTTACTACCCCCTCCACCCCAGTGTTGTCAGATCGATCAAGAAGTTCGGGGGGGGGGGGGGGGGAGTGGGGGTGGGGGGGACTGGTACATGTAGTGGCCGACACACACATGTACCCAGCATATTCTGTACACACGTTCCATGGTCCATCACCGGCGAAAATAGCTGAAAGTAGGTGAGCAAAAAAAGGCTTATGCCGGATTAAATTGCGTGAGCAGTTAAGGCAAGTTAAAAATCGCTTGCGATCCATGACTGCATAAATAACATCAATTCGTGAGTTGAAACGAGAGGGACAGTGGAAGAAAAGTGTGTTGATGAGAGAGAGAGAGAGCGAGAGAGAGATATTCTGGTTAGCCTGGTTATAAAAGCTTCTTGATGTTTTGATGAGTCCCATCATTAGCCGTGGCTTAGTTGGCTTGATGTGTAATCCAGCCCTGAGTAGAACTATGCAAATGTGGATGCCATTAGAATCGGCTCATTGAACTGGTTTAATAACATCCATGTGTGAACAGTTTATCGAAAAAAAATAAATGACATTTTAGTCCCTTCCGTTTTGTGTATCTCTCTGCATTTTTGCCACCATGTAGATTACAGGTAACCAGAGTGTTGAGATTTAACTTGTAGAGTGCTGAAAGCCCTTATCCAGGTGGTATGTAAAATACTGGAAGCCCATACTTGGGCTTTACTCTTCACATAAGTCTTTACTTTTCATATGGTATAAGTTGTTTTTATAATTTTTGTCAGGTATGCATTATTGGAGAATGGCAGGTGTTTAGCAGTACGGTTGTTTTGAACTTGACATTCATTCATGGCCCCATACAGAATAATGGTTTAGGGATCCAAAGATGTTCTAATCCGGCCCTGGTTCTACTGGTATTATAGTTGATACCACTTCATTGATTTGGTTTAAATCACTATATTCAGTTTATTGGCCTGCAGAGAGGAGGGTACATATAGATATTCCCGGAAAAAGGAGAAACTTCCCTGTTTTATTCATAAACAACTATATATGACTACCTGAAACACTGAGGTACATGTGTATCTGGACCAAAATACTTTCCTTTCCAGTGATACTTACCTCATCTTGGGGCCGGTCTATTATAGACAGGGCTTTTTTGAAGTGAGTGGTGTTGTATAAACTATTGTGGACATTTTCCAAGTTACAGAGCCTGAAGTGTTGTTTACTATGTGTATATGTTCGTAACACATAGGAGAACCGAACTAAAGCTAAGGTTTTTAGCTCAACTTGACAAAGTCAAGCTGAGCTATTGCCATCACTTCTCGTCCGTCGGCGTACGTACGTACGTACACGTACGTACGTACGTACACAATTTCCTTTGGCACACCTCACAGGTCGCATTTATGATCAAATTGCTTCGAAACTTGGTATGCTTGTTTGGGGTGACCTCTAGATGGGAGCTATCGACTTTCTTCAATTTCCGTCAAAAAATGTTGCCGCGGCCAATGTTCTTAGAACTTAGTTTAGTCAAACCTCAATATTTCCCTTTGGCACACCCTACAGGGCACATTTATGATTGGATCGCTTTGAAACTTGGTATGCTTGTTTGGGGTGACCTCTAGATGAGAGCTATCGATTTTCGTCAATTTCCGTCACAAAAAATGTTGTCGCAGCCAACGTTCTTAGAACTTAGTTTAGTCAGAAGACCTCAATATTTCCCTTTGGCACACCCTACAGGGCACATTTATGATCGCATTGCTTTGAAACCTGGCATGCTTGTTTAGAGTGACCTCTAGATGGGAGCTATCGATTTTCTTCAATTTCCGTCAAAAAATGTTGCTGCGGCCAACGTTCTTAGAACTTAGTTTAGTCAGACCACAATATTTTCCTTTGGCACACCCTGCAGGGCACATTTATGATCGGATTCCTTTGAAACCTGGTATGAATGTTTAGGGTGATCTCTAGGTTGCCACGGCCAAAGTTCTTAGAACTTAGTTTAATCAGACCACAATATTTCTCTTTGGCACACCGTACAGGGCACATTTATGATTGGATTTCTTTGAAACCTGGTATGCCTGTTTGGTGTAACCTCTGGATGGGAGCTATTGTTCTTAGAACTTAGTTTAGTCAGAAGACCTCAATATTTCCCTTTGGCACACCCTACAGGGCACATTTATGATCGGACTGCTTTGAAACCTGGTATGCTTGTTTGGGGTGACTTCTAGATGGAAGCTATAAATTTTCATTCATTTCCGTCAAAAAATGTTGCCACAGCCAACATTCTTAGAACGACCTCTAGATGGGAGCTATTGATTTTCTTCCATTTCCGTCCGTCAAAATATGTTGCCGCTGGCAACGATCTTTGAACTTAGTTTAGTCAGGCATCAATATATTCCTTTGGTATGCCATAAAGGGCACATTTATGATCAGATCGGTTTGAAACTTTGTATGCTTGTTTGGGTTTACCTCTAGATGGGAGCTATTGATTTTTGTCAAAAAATGTTGCCACTGGCAATGACCTTCGATGAACTTAGTAAAAACTTAATGCAGTTAAGCATCAATATTTCCCTTTGACACACCCTGCAGGGCACATTTATAATTGGATGGCTTGCAAACTCGGTGTGCTTGTGTGGGATGACATCTATATGGGGGCTGTCGATTTTCTTCTTTTTCTGTCAAAAAATGTTGCCTCTGACCTTTGAACTTAGTTTAGTCAGACCTCAATATTTCCCTTTAACACACCCTTTAGGGCACATTTATGATCGGATCACTTTGAAACTTGATATGTGTTTTCGGTGTGACCTTTATATGTGAGCTATTGCTCTTTTTTCATTTCCATAAAAAATTATTGTCGTTATCACCAGCCTTTGAACTTACTGCATTTGTGCATCAACTTATCCCTTTTGCACTCTCTGCAGGGTATATTTATGAATTTCCATAAAAAAAACCCCCAAAACCATTGCCACAAGCAATGACCTTCTACTTAGTGCATTTGTGCATTAACATCTTCCTTTGGCATGTCTCCAAGGGCACATTCATTATCAGGTTGTTTTGAAACTTTGTAAGCTTATACAGGGTGACAAAGATAGGAACTATTGATTTGTTTTCATTTCCATCAAAAACTGTTGCTGTTAGCAACAATCTTTGAATTTATTGCATTTGTGCATCAACATTCTTTGACATAGCCTGCAGGTCACATTTATCATAGGATTGTTTTTGAACTTGGTGTGCTCATTAGGCGAGACCTTTAGATAAGAGCTATTGATTAGCATTCATTTCTGTGAAAAAAGTTGCCATTTACAATAACCTCTGAACATACTGCATTTGTGTATCAACATTCTTCCTTTAGCCAGTCTTACAGTTTACATTTAAAAATGCATGGGTTACTCTGACGTTGTGCACACACAATGCTGTGATGTTGAAATTTCATCAAATAACATTGGTACCAATGATCTTCAATTTTGCCATTTCATTTATAATTCAACAAGTTCAAGTTTGTCAAGTTGAGCTGCAGTGTCATTGACACTTTCATTTCCTGAAACTGAACCAAAACTGAATCTGAAAAACCCAAAGCGCCCAGCTCTATTTTTCTCCTCTCAGCACTGAACAGTATCACCAACCAGATAAAATGCTTGTTTGTTTTTTGTAATTCAACCTTTATTTGAGAGTATTTTATTTATGAAATCTCAACCGACTGGTGTATTAATTGTGTCATGGGCCAAATGTGATCTGGTCGAGAAAATTATCACTTTTGTGAGTACAATACAGTAGTATGTAAAATGTTAAAAATCTCAAATTCCTTTATCAATATACTTTGACCTCTTTTAATTTGTGCTTTGTTTTATGTTAATCACATGCATTCATTGCAGGTTTGAAATACCAGCACATTTTAGTTGATTGTAGGCCATGACATTTTTTTGATCACAACAGTATTCATCAAACTGCTATGGACTCTCAGTGACATAAATTGACATGTGTTTTGTTTATAATCACTTGGCAGCATCAACAGTGGTATTCCAAATGTCACTCAGTACCGTAAGGCACTAGGAATAAATTAGTGGGTCCAGTTGGAGGGGAAAATGACAGATTACCTGGCGTGACCATGGTTCATGCCAGGCAAAGATAAGTTTAGAATTGAGCACTGCAGGAAAACCATTTCCTTGTATCAGAGACGGCAATTCATGTTTTAGTAGTGTGAACAATTTTGTGAGAATAATTATGTTGAATCTTTGGGGAAACAAACAAAGCTATCACTGTTTCTTCGCTACAATCTGCCTGTGATAATTTACCTAATCAGCAAACGGCAGAAAATAGTGGTTGTTTCCAAATAACACTCAATAATCTTCAGTTGCAGAATGCCAATTCCGGAAACGGTGCTCCTAAAATGTGTCACCTTTGTTGGTAGAATGACAGTGTCTTGACCATATTTTATGCTTTATCAGTAAATGGTAGGCAGGGGAATGGGTCCGGTTTGCCTTTGTAGCAGAAACCCTGCATAAAGCCATAAAATAATTTTTAGTGTGATACAGATATGTCCAAAGCACAGATTCACAATTGTACCACATTTACACAGTTTTGTATGTTTCAATGTACATCCAAAGGACATATTGTACTAAAAATTATTTTATGGCCTTAGGGTCCAAATTTGGATTAATGTGGCAGGAGAATTTTATACAAATTTCATACTCTGGTTTTTGAAAGTGCTTAAACTGAAAGTAATGATTCATTTGAAATTCAGAAATTTTTTGAACATGGATGACGAGCATGACTTGCCTGTTGATCAATACCAAGGATTGACATAAAACAAAGAATTTATGAAGAACAATGCCTTGTGGAAAATGTACATTTCTAGGTGTGAAGCTGATGAGGAAACATACTTTTTGCTTCAATTCTCAAATCCCTGTGGTAACTCCAGAAAGTGAAGCAGTGCTTGTTTACTGTGGTAAACTCTTGTGTTGCTGGTAAAATAGGACCCGGTAACCAATTCTTAGGGTCAAAGACCTCTAAAGTGGGCAACATGGGTATAAACAATTGGCTGGACTTGATTTTATATCCATGTTGCAGTCACTATTATCCATTGTGCAGAAATACATGTATGTGACCTTAAACACCAGTAAATAAATAAAACTTAAAAGCCTAGTTCTGACTTTGATCACTTTGTAATGCAAGAAAATGGGTTCCTAATCATACAGTCTTTCAGTAAGCTTGTAAATTACATTCAAGTGTCTTGGCTCTTGTTTCTAGGTAAGTCGTGGCTGCCTCAGTAATTGACTAGCAACAAGGCAAATCCACAGGATGTTGAGATTACAGCAAAAGTTCATAAATATCTGCAGGCTAGTAAAGGTTAATATTTTTTGTTACTTTTTCTTTTTCAGTGTAACCGAGTGTAAAATTACAACTAAGCAGGATGTTCTGTAAGCAGTTCTGCTCTCATTTCACAAGGCATTCATATCTTTCCCATTACTTCTCAAGTTGGCAGTGCATGAAGACAAATAAAACATTCTGCAGCAAGATACGTGTACCATGTTTTCATGTGTATTCACATTTATTAGATTGTGGTAATGGTTTGCGAACACATTACAACAGTGGATGCTTTTCAAGAACATTTCAGAAATGCAGAAGATGTAACTTGCATGCTAATGGACCTGTTTTAAGGACACAATTGAGGTATGTTTCTAAGAAAGGTGAAAATAGTTCTTCCACTACAAGACTGAACAATAACACTACCACTGTGAAAAATGTGCTTTCCAGATCATCAGACTTGAAGAGGTTAATCAGATTAGCCAAGCCAGAAAGATGGAAAGTTGTGGGTTAGTATTTTAGGCCACACAAAGTAGATCTTCTGTTTCTCAGGTCATTATTTGTAAAATTGCATGCGGGCAAGCAGTTTTTTATTTTATTTTTTTTTTTATTTTGTGTAATTTCTTTGCCATTAAAAGTTCATGTTCTTGGTTTATGTTTTAGGACTCATAATCTATGGAATGGCATGGGTGGTGGTGTATCTCGTCCCTTGAGAGCAAGAAGGCTTTGCAATGCTGAAGCATTGCAAAGCCTTCTTGCACTCAAGGGACAAATTTATCATTTTTTTTTAACTTGGGTAAAATATCAGACATAAACCATTTAATTTTTATTAGCTCACCTGACTGAAAGTCAGGGTGAGCTATTCTGATCACTTTTAGTCCGGCGTCCGTCGTGAAGGTGGTGTTTGGGCTTTTTCTCCCAAACCACTGGCCGCATATTAATGAAATTTCATGTGAGAAGGGATTGTGTCTGCGGACTTTGATTTTTTGTCAAATTAGGTTTCGGCTCACATTAAGCAGAGGGATGGGGCAAAAATGCTGCAATTCTTAAAAAATCTTCTTCTCAAGAACCAGCAATAGCAGAGACTTGATATTTGGTATGCAGCTTCCTTTTGAGGTGTAGACTCAAGTTTGTTCAAGAGAAGTTGGAGGGGCTATATTTGACGATGTTAAAGGAGGGGCAAAAATTTTGGCCCCGCCCCAAATTTCTATTTTCCAAACCGCGAGGCCGATTTGAACCAAATTTTACATGAGTGCTTATTGGGTCATAAGTACCTAATTTATGCCGAAATTTTTTTCCCCATAGCCCCGTGGGAACCACAGGAGCTAAAAATAGAAAAAAATGAAAACGCTCATATCTCCAAAACTACACGGCACTGAGAATTCTTATTTGTTGTGAAGCTTCCTTAGGACCAACAGAATGGAATGATCCAAAAAAATTGCCATCGGTTTTATGATGGGGTACTTTTTGGGGTGTTTGAAAAAGTGCTGAGTCAGCATTTTTTAACACTGTGGGTAATGGGGAAAACATAAGACTACTTTTCTCCGAAAGCACTGCTCGAAAAGCTTTAAAATTTCACATATAACATCTTTGGAAGATTGTTTCACATGTTTATTGAAATGAATTGCCTGGGTGGATATTTGGGCTCTCTATGGGAGCCCAAATGTTTAAATTAGTGCAGTACGAGGAGTATTTTTGAAAAATCTTCTTCTTCAGATCTAGCAATAAGAATGTTTTGATATTTGGTATGCAGCATCCTTAGGGGGGTGAGATTCAAGTTTGTTGAAGCCAAATCCCTGGGTTCATATTTAGGCTGAAAATTTGGGGTCCCGTTGTGGACTTCGAAATTTTGGACCAAAATCCAAAAAAAATTTTTTTTGTTTTTTATGCGTTTCGGTCAATTTTAAGACAAAAAAAAATTTTTTTTTTCCCCCCTGAAAATTTGGGGTGCGGGTGGGACTTAGAAAATTTTGGACCAAAATCCGAAAAAATTTTTTTTTGTTTTTTATGCATTTCTGTCAATTTTAAGACAAAAAAAATTTTTTTTTTTTTTTTTTTCCCCCTGAAAATTTGGGGTGTGGGTGGGACTTGGAAAATTTTGGACCAAAATCCGAAAATTTTGGGTTTTTTTTGTTTTTTTTATGCATTTCTGTCAATTTTAAGACAAAAAAAATTTTTTTTTTTCCCCCTAAAAATTTTGGGTCCGGGTTGGACTTAGACAATTTTGGACCAAAATCCGAAAAATTTTTTTTTTTTTGGTTTTTTTTGCGTTTTTGGTCAATTTTATGACAAAAAAAAAAAAAAAATTTCCCCCTGAAAATTTGGGGTCCGGGTGGGACTTAGAAAATTTTGGACCAAAATCCCAAAAATTTTTTTTGGGTTTTTTATGCATTTTCTGTCAATTTTAAGACAAAAAAATTTTTTTTTTTTTTTTTTCCCCCCCTGAAAATTTGGGGTGCGGGTGGGACTTTTAGAAAATTTTGGACCAAAATCCGAAAAAAAAATTTTTTTTTTGTTTTTTTTCTGCGTTTTGGTCAATTTTAAGACAAAAAAAAATTTTTTTTTTTCCCCCTGAAAATTTTGGGTCCGGGTGGGACTTCGAAAATTTTGGACCAAAATCCGGAAATTTTTTTTTTTGTTTGTTTTTTTTATGCATTTCTCTCAATTTTTAAGACAAAAAAAAAAAAAAAAAAAATTTTTCCCCTGACAATTTGGGGTCCGGGTGGGACCAAAATCCGAAAAAAATTTTTTTTTTTTTTTCTGTGTTTTGGTCAATTTTTCAGACAAAATGTTTTTTTTTTTTTTCACCCTGCTTTTCTTGGGAGGGGGCGTATGCAGCTTATTCAAGTCAAGTCCCTGGTTTGATATTTAGACTACCGTGTCAGGTGAGCGCCCTCAGGCCCCCTGGGGCCTCTTATTTTTTTAAAGTTTACATTGGTTATAAAAAGAGAGCATGCGACAGCCAAAAGGACCATATGGGAGGGCCTGAGAAACAGATTTTTAATTTTTTTAGGCCTTATGTTTGATTACATGTAACAGGTACCTGAAGGCAGGAAAAGGAATGACATTGGTTGGGTTGGAATTCATATGAACATGAAAGTCAGTGTGGGCTATTTCCATCCCTTGATACTTGCCTTCTGATGGCTGTGGTCCATTGTTCTGCATCTTGACTTGTAGCTTTTGAATTCCAGTCTTCTTCAGAACCACTGCACCAAATCCAAAGAGATTTGATACATATTATCTTTGGGGGATACTCATCCAAGTTGTTCAAATTAAGTTGCTAACCCACATAGTTCCTAACTCACATAGGATCACAATGCTTTGAGATTTGGTATTTGGGATACAGTTTTCATTAGTGATTAAGATACAAGTTTGTTTAACTGGTAGAGTGCTGAATTATTTTTTGTCATGAAAATTTGTTCACATATGTTTGCCTTGTTATAATTTATGAGAGAGTGCCAATAGGCACTCTCCCATAAATTGTAACAAGGCAAATCCTAACAGACTAAATAATTCACTTCAAAGGTGGTATGAACAACATCCACAAAATATGAAGCCTTTAAGTGCTGGTACTGACACTTCAGAGTAAAGCCCGAATATGGGCTTCCAGCACTCTACCAGTTAAAGAAAATTTCTCTAGCAGTATTTGGGCTTATCCCAGGTGGAGGCTAAATTTGTGACCTAGAAATTAAAAAAGAGGAGTGAGCTCCCCAGCGCCATTTTTTTTTTTTTTAACAATACTTTCACTGTCTTCCAGTATAATAATTATGTAGAAACAGATTTCTTTGGATTTCTTGTTTATTCACATCAAAAGTCAAATATCCTCTACAGACTAACAGGAATTGCAGCAGTATGATCATACATCATAAAACCAGCCTCACATTATTTTAACAATTAAATTTCAGTGGCACCACTCCAGTTTATCCCTCTGAACACTGTTGTCAAAATACCAAACTTCAAGCATGTAACCAAGTCAGTTTTGTTTGACAGAGCTCAGTGAGATCTGTCAAACAAGATTGAATTGGTTAAATTACTTGATGCATTATGAGAAAAATTGTAGGCTGACGTTTTGATATTTCAACATCAGTGTGCAGAGGTTTAAACTTGTAATATATGGATTTCAGATGAACCTCAGAGTTATTCTAGCTTCACAACAAATATTTTTTCTTGAGAGTTTTGTAGGTCAAGGTACAAGAAGTAAGCAGTTCACTCCATTGATGATCTCCCATGGGAATCCCTGGAAGTGGAGCATTGCATGTTTATTGCCATAAACAAAGTTCTGTTTTGCTTGTAAAATAGGATCTGGAATCAACCCCTGGAGTTAAAGTCCTCTACAGTGGACAGCATACATGTAGGTATGAACGATTGGCTAAACTTGACTTTATGCCAGTGTTGCATTCATGAGGTCCAAAGATGCTGAAAGCGACCTTTCAGGGATTCTTTTGTTTGTCTACAGCAGTCGAATAGACACTCTTTCCAAATTGCATTTGGGCATGATTTTTTCCCAATTCCCAACCCCAAATGTTCCATTCTCAGTCTCCACTTGAACAAAAAATTACTGCACAGTTGATGTCCTGAACTGAGTGATCATGAGGCCTTAGAACCCCTTTTCTTGAAATTTAAATTGCTTACCTAACAAAGCTTAGAAAGTGTCTGAAATCAAAGGCAAATGCCAAGTTCTTCTTTGATACTATAAGAACAGTTTAACAGTGTGGGGGAAAACATGATTCCATGTGACTGTTTGTTAAAAGACCTACTTGTAGTTAGTGTTGAAACGATTTTTCGACTAGTCGACGCTGACGCGATTATTCCTAAACAACTCTGTTACCCGATTAGTGAATCACTTGTCGATTAGTTACCTGAGTGTATTCTCTAAAGCCTTGAAGTTTTGACTTTGTGTTCTTTAAGAAATTCAATTTAATTTTATTAAAATTAATTCAGTGCTTTCGATTTGAGGTGCGCTATTGCACTCACATTTCTACTCTGGAAACAAGAAGCTCTCTTTTTTGTGCTTCTCTAATTTTCAAGAAAATAGATTAAATTGCCAGGCAAAGATTTGAGATTCCATTACACTGATTAAAACACACAAATGAGATGTGAACAGTATACCTGCAGGCTGATGTGTCATTTTAATTAACGCTGACATCGGAAGAACACCCACAGATGTTCATGCTTTTTCAACACATTCTAGTTTTGGGTATGTTGTTGTAATAAGATTGGTCAGAAAACAAAACGTCATATAATGATATTTACACCTGAATGAAGTTTTACAACTCACATTACCAAGTGCATATACTGACCAAACAAATCACACTGTTTGGTCATGTGATGTATTTAATATTCAATATTGTTTATAGTTTGTCTAGCTTTTCATTTGGGGGTTAATTTGTACAGGTCATGGAACAATCACGATCAGAGTACACTTCTTCAGTGACCTGTTATCTGCTTTCAAAATATTTTAGCAAAATAACAAAGTGCAGAAATTTCTTATTAGACCACAATATACAAGGGAATTTCATGGGAAAAGTTTAGTTTCGCTTAAAAATATTTGACAATAGTCGAATATTGGAACACCAAAGCTTTATTAGCTCACCTGACTGAAAGTCAGGGTGAGCTTTTCTGATCACTCTTCGTCCGTCGTCCGTCCATCGTCTGTCTATCGTCCTGCAAGAAGGTGGTGTTTGAGTCTCTTTCTCCTAAAACACTGGCCACATTTTAATTAAATTTCATGTAAGTAGTGGTTAGATAGGGACCTTTTGATTTTTATGCAAATTGGGTTTTGGCTCATATTGAGCAGAGGGGTGGGGAAAAAATGGCCAAATTTTTTGAAAATCTTCTAATGAACTACCAGTAGCAGAGACTTGATATGTGGTATGCAGCTTCCATTTGATGTGTAGACTCAAGTTTGTTCAAGAGAAGTTTAACAGGCAATATTTGCTTTTGTTCTTAGAGGGGCAAGAATTTTTGCCCCACCCCAAATTTCTATTTTCTGAACCCAGAGGCCGATTTGAACCAAATTTAATATAAGGTATTATTATGTTATAAGTATTTGATTTATGCAAAAAAAATTTTTTCTGCAGCCCCGTGGGAACCGCAGGAGCTAAAAATAGGAAATAAATAAATCGCCTGTACCTCCAAAACTGCACTGCACCGAGAATTTTTATTTGGTGTGAAGCTTCCTTAGGACCAACAGAGAGGATTGGTCCAAAAAATATTGCCATCGGTTTTATCATAGGGTACAGTTTCGGGACTTTGAAAAAGTGCTGAGTCAGCACTTTTTAACACTGTAGGCAATGGGAAAAACATTAAAAAATCTTCTTCTCCAGATCCAGCAGACAGAATCTTTTGATATTTGGTATGCAACATTGTAGGGTGGATCTGATTCATGTTTGTTCAAATCGGCCCCCTGGGTTAATATTTGGGCTCAGTATAGGAGCCCGATTTCGAACTTAGTGCATTTGAGGCCAATTTCTTAATAAATCTTCTTCTCCAGATCCAGCAGGCAGAATCTTTTGATATTTGGTATGCAACATTGTGGGGTGGATCTGATTCACGATTGTTCAAATTGGTCCCCTGGATTCATATTTGGGCTCACTATAGAAGCTCGAATTCGAACTTAGTGCATTTCAGGCAAATTTCTTTAAAAATCTTCTTCAGATCAGACAGGCAGAATCTTTTGATATTTGGTATGCAACATTATGAGGTGGATCTGATTCAAGTTTGTTCAAATCGGCCCCCTGGTTTCATATTTGGGCTCACTATAGAAGCCCAAATTTGAACTTAGTGCATTTCAGGCAAATTTCTTAAAAAATCTTCTCCAGATCCAGCAGGTAGAATCTTTTGATATTTGGTATGCAACATTGTGGGGTGGATCTGATTCAAGTTTGTTCAAATCAGCCCCCTGGGTTTATATTTGGGCAAATTTCTTTAAAAATCTTCTTCTCAAGATCCAGCAGGCAGAATCTTTTGATATTGGGTATGCACCATGCTTAGGGGGGTGAAAGTCAAGTTTGTTCAAGCCAAGTCCCTGGGTTCATATTTGGGCTCACTGTGGTAGCCCGAATTATAACTTAGTTCAAAATGAGAAATTTTCTTTAAAACTCTTCTTTTTCAGATCCAGCAGTCGGAATGTTTTGATATTTGGTATGCAGCATCCTTGGGGTGGGGGGGGGGGGGGGGGGGGGATTCAAGTTTGTTCAAGCCAAGTCCCTTGGTTCATATTTGGGCTCACCATGGGAGCCTGAATGACAACTCAGTTCAAAATGAGCAGTTTTCCTTAAAAATCTTCTTCAGATCCAGCAGATGAATGCTTTTGATATTTTTTATGCAGCATCCTTGGGGGGTGGGGGGTGGGGGGGGGGGGGTGGGGGGTAAGATTCAAGTTTGTTCAAGCCATGTCCCTAGGTCCATATTTGGGCTCACTGTGGGAGCTCAAATTGTACTTAGTTCAAAATGAGGAATTTTCTTTAAAAATTTTCTTCTTCAGACTCCGCAGTCGGAATGTTTTGATATTTGCTGTGCTGCATCCTTTGGGGGGTAAGATTCAAGTTTGTTAAAGCCAAGTCCCTGGGTTCATATATGGGCTCCCTGTGGGAGCCCGAGTTATAACTTAGTTCAGTATGAGGAATTTTCTTTAAAAATCTTCTTTTTTTTTTAAATCCACTGGTCAGAATCTTTGGATATTTGGTATAAGCTTTTCTAAGGAAGAGCAGATGCAACTTGTTGAAATCAATTCTCTGGGTTGATATTTAGGCTACCATGTCAGGTGAGCGCCCTCAGCCCCCCTGGGGCCTCTTGTTATTAGATCAGTTTATTTTTTGTGGCACCGGTTGTTTGGTCGTAGGGATATAGAGACATCGGCTTCTGTAATGTCGCATAGTTAGACCCATTAATTGCATTGTTATTTGGAAGTCACTCCAGCCAATGAATTTAGTTAAAACCACAGTTTTGTAGCATTTGTTGTTTAGTTTAGCATCTGACATTGCATAACCAACTAGTCAATTGTCGACTACTACTCGGTGATTAGTCGATTAGTAAAAATCCAAATGGCATTAATCATTTTAACACTACTTGTACAGTGGAACCATGTTAATTTATTAGCCATTTTTTCAATGAAAATTATTCAATTAACAGGAGTATTCAATTAACAGGGTATGTGTCGCTTTCCTGTATTCTAGAGATAAACTTAGCATTTATTCTATTATATCTTGTTTGAACGAGCTTCATGAGCTCTGTCAAACAAGATATAATAGATTAAATGCCTATATTGGATGTACTGAGGACAAATAGGTCTATAACCAAAGGAAAACTGGGGAGAGTCAGGGTAATTTCTTGACATGTTACAAGATTTTTTATTCAAATAACAGGAGTTTACTCTATCACCTATATTCAATTAACAGGTGTAAAATTTGTAATGGAGGTATTATGGTAAAGGGGTTTGTGTTGGGAAATTCTATTCAGTTAACAGGGATATACAATTAAGAGATATCCAATTATGTGGGCTCCACTTAATTGGATATCTCTTAATTGTTATTTAGGTATTAGTCCTAATGTTCTTTGTTCCGTTTGAATGTAAAAACTGAATATCTCTGTGTGGTTCTTGCCCTTCCAGAACAAAATTCCCAATTGCAGTCTCCCTTGTCGCAAATTTTTAGAGTGGTTTGGGCTCGAGCTCTTAAACCTTTCCCAAAACACCATTACATAGTTAAATAAAATTTATCAGAAAAATGTGTTTCAGGGTGATAAATTTCAAATTTTTTTTCACCCTGCCATATCCATGGTTGGACTGGCCCATCATCTTGTTTACCCACCTTATATTGGGTTCTCAAAGTTTCGCCCTTCTCAATGAAGGAAATGTGGTCAGAATACATACCGTAAATGCCTATTGATTATGTTGATTACTTGTGGGAAGGGTTGAGTAGTTACAATTGTGGCATTAGAAGTCACAACTCATCATCATTGTTTTGGTTATTTTGTAAAGACCGTCATCTGTAAATTAAGGCAACACAAAAAAAGGCTTACCTCAACTTTTTCAGGCATCTCATTTTTTTTTAAAAAATAAACCCTTTTTCAGTAAATAAAGTGAAAGTCAAAGCGATACAGTGGATATCACAACGTTGGATGTCTCCAAATTGATAACTGTTAATTGAGTATAACTTCCAAACAATAACCATTTATCATACCTTCAGCACAAATTTGACCTGTTAATAACTGCATAGGTTATAGAGTAAACTCCTTTTAATTCAATAAAAAGTTATAACATGTCTAGAAATTACTCTTAACAATCACCATATTTTCCTTGTTTATAGACCTATTCAGTCTCAGTATATCCAATGCAGGCATGTAATCTGTTACTCATGTACTGTACAGCTGCCATGGAGTGGTCACTTTTCACTTTTGCAATAATATAAGATTTCAAACAATAATTATAGGAATAAACATAAAAAAACTTAATTAATGAAGCACCGAACCCGAAAATAAGCAGACTGTCATCTGCAAAATGAGGTCCCCAGAGGGTGAATTTAGTGATGTTATCCTGCATAGCAGATTAGCATCACTAAATTTACCCTCTGTGAACCTCAATCTGAATCAGGGTCTCAAAACTAAATAGAAAGAAGTACCCAGAGGATAAATTGGCCTGCTGTATGGGATAGCATCATCAAAATCACCCTTTGGGGACCTCATTCTGCAAATGTCAGACTGCTTATTTTCAGACTTGGAAGCAGTTTATTTGCCCCCCCCCCCCCCCCCATATACTCCCCCACCCAGGCCTGGCATTCTGAAAAATGCAGGAGGGCCAAAAATCGCTCTCCTCAATCAGCTTAGGAGAGCAATTAGCTTTACACAGCATTTTAAGTATCCAATTGAACGAACTCATTGAAACTGAAACCAACAGACTATTACATCGGTGATTTTATTAACTTTACTAAGGTAAAGCGAAATCTCTTAGACATCTAGATGTCTCACTCAACAACCGAACACACACTTGACAAGACCTGTGTGTGTACACAGACCTGTTGTCCAAGAAAGTCATACGCCTACCACTACCACCTTCAACCCCCCAAGGGGGTTGAAGGTGGTAGTGGTAGGCGTATGACTTTCTTGGACAACAGGTCTCCTTGAATCTACAGTCACATCCTGGTGCAAGTGCTTCAAGTGACAGGATAGTAGTAATGGTAGTATATTATAGTGTCAATATTCCTTGAATAATTACCCCTCAAACTGTGATGTCAGTTGTTGAACTTAAAACTGACAGAAAAAAAAATATTGCTGTGACCCATTTTGCTTCAAATGATTGCAACTGTGTTTGGGTATGGTTGCAGCCATTACCTTTTACCACTAAACCACTTTCAAAATGAAATTACGTGATGTTATGTGACTCCGAAGTTAAATTACATTTTTGCTTTACAACAAAAATTTAATGTGAGCATAATACATGTAATCTCAATCATCCCAGACCAAAATATTTAGGAGGGCAATTTTTTGCTCTCCTTAATTCTTTCAGGAGGGCAGTAAGGAGAGCTAAAAAATCGCTCTCCTGAAATTGCCAAGCCTGCCCCCACCCCACCCCACCCACCCCCCCTGGGGAATTTTTTTTTATGTTTCAATTTAATCACAGAACTTTTTAAAGAATTTGCTTTAGTAACCCTCTGTTATATTAAAGAGCATGAAGGGCAATTTGAAAACTTGTAAGTCTGGCCTTGAAAGAGCAGCAACAAACCCTATATTTTGATATAGTTTTTTATTTGAAAATATGAATAAAGTTCTCATCAGTATGGTTGTATGAGCCAAAAAACTGATTTACAACTTTGAATGTCAGTTGTGGGGAAGGGGGAATCATAACCTAACCGTGATCCCCCTCACCATCCCCACCCCATCCAAATATATTTGTCACATTTTACAACTTATGCACAGGAATCTTGAGAATGGAAAATATAGCAAAAAATCAGAAGAAAACCAACCTTTTGTGACTCAAGTGTGGGGTGGATAAGATAATTTCTGAGTGAATAAAGAAAAAACATTTTTCGGTTGAGAACTTTTATTATCATAACATTAGAATGAAATTCTCTTCAAAGTTGTGGTTTGAGGTAAAAAATGAATTTTTATGTAACTTCAAGTTCAGGTGGGGTAAGATAAACTGGTCAGGATATCTCCCCCATCCCACCTGAAGAATTATCTGTTAACAATTTCTGCTAAACAGTCTTAAACATGGAAAATATTGATGAAATTTTCTTCAAAATTGTGGATTGATGTAAAAAAATGAATTTTTATGTAACTTCAAGTTCAGGGGGGGAGGGCGGTAAGATAAACTGGTCAGGATATCTCCCCGCCCCCACCCCACCTGAAGAATTATCTGTTAACAATTTCTGCAAAAGAATCTTGAAAATGCAAAATATTGATGAAATTCCCTTCAAAATTGTGGATTGAGGTAGAAGCTTCATGTTCTGGTTGGGGTAAGATAAACTGGTCACAATATTCCCCCCCCCCCCCATGCCCCTCCGCAACCTGATTTTTTTTTCTTCTTCCAACTTAAGATCTTCAAAATATTAAAATAATGATGAATTTCTCTTCAAAATAGTAGTTAAAGCATAAATAAAAAATTGGCAACATGTTTTTTAAAAAATTCTTTTTTATATGATATCCCAGTGGTAATTTGAAGAAAAAATGCAAGTTCTTCAAAACTATTTCTTCTGTTAGGCCTAAAAAAATTAAAAATCTGTTTCTCAGGCCCTCCCACATGGTCCTTTTGGCTGCCGCATGCTCTCTTTTTATAACCAATGGAAACTTAAAAAAAAAAAAAATTAAATGCTTTATGTCTGATATTTTACCAAAGTTAAAAAAAATTGATAAATTTGTCCCTTGAGTGCAAGATGGCTTTGCAATGCTTTAGCATTGCAAAGCCTTCTTGCTCTCAAGGGACAAAATACACCACCTCCCATGCCATTCTGTAGATTATGAGGCCTAAAACATAAACCAAGATATGAACTTTTGATGGCAAAGAAATAATTACAGAAATAAAAAATAAAATAAAAAAACGCTCGCCCGCATGCAATTTTACAAATAATGGCCTGAGAAACAGAAGATCTACTTTGTGGGGCCTTAACAGCTTGTTTGTATGAGTCTTGAAAATGGTAAAAATGTATAAAATTCTACTCACAATGCTAATTTGAGCTAAATTTGTTTTCTTCCCTTTTGGGTATCAAGCTCTCTCTCACACTGCCTGATGAGTTTTTCAATGTGCTCTTAATTACTTTTCTAATGTCACACACAGGTAAGGAAGCGAAATTGAGAAAAAAATCTGTGATTAAATGGAATGGTAAAAAAATTCAGGTGGGGGAAGATAAACCAGGTGGGATGGAAGATAAACTAGTTTATCTTCCTCCGGTACAACCCAGGGCTTCATTAATTAAAATCTTGCCGATGATGATATTTTTATTACCTGGTAAACACATGTGTGGACATTACTGCCCTCACGTAGATTACAACAAGTCCACTGCATCTGTACTGTATCTTGTTTGACAGAGCTCATTGAATGCTCAGTTTATCTCTAGCAAAAAAAAAAAAATCACTCTTTTGGTCCATTTGTACATGCTCTTGTCTGAACTGATTTCATGTTCAAATGAAAATTGGTATGTCCTTTTTTCAAATTCATTAAACTCCATTCTCACATTCTGAGATGGTAGATGTGCTTTCATGACCAATCTCCTGGAAACATCAGCATTTCTGTGGCAATGGCTGCATACTTTTTCTGGTCCAAATCCTCCATTTTCTGATAACTGATACTGCAAATATAGATTAAAGTCAAAAGAGTGTTTCTATAGTAGAATTCAAGTTTTTCTTGGTTCATATACTCAGAAATTATGGAAACTTTGGCACTCTCATTCTTCAAGAGGAGTTCTCACTTGTGCAATATGTGATGTAAACTTTACAAGACAGACACTTGCATACTCGAACTTTTGTTACCAAAAATTCTCTGCTTGTTGGCCTTGATTTTTCAGTCTTTTCGCTCCCTATATGTGACAGATGACCTGTGGACTTAACAGGTTTTGTTTGATTGAAACAGCTGGCCTAGAGAATAGTCTTGACCTGCACACATTTTGGTGTCCAGTGAGAGAATAGTCTGTTAATGTTATAAAGAAACAAATTAAAAGTGAAAATGTATGACATGTGACAGAACAGGGCTTACATTTCATGTGAGAATCTAAATGTGATTCTCGCATCTGATTCTCACAAGAAAGCATTAAGAATAAACTTTTATTCTTACAAAATGTTCATTTGTCCTTGTCATAGATTGTGAAAGCGTCCTTAACCCTTTGAACCCCAGAGGCCGTTTTTCGGGCCGGGTTACAAGCTACGTCACAATGTCATTAAGTTGGATGGCTACAAGCTTAACCCTTTACCCAACGCAGACAATTTCAAAATTTATTATTTTAAATATCATTTTTTAATTTTTTTCAAAAAATTTCAACAAAACCATATCATGTGACCCCTCTTTGGAACGAGCTCGACGAGCTCGTTCCAAAGAGGGGTCACATGATATGGTCTTGTTGAAATTTTTCGAAAAATAATATTTTTTCAGCTGCTGAATTTGCATATTACGCGGGTTAAAGGGTTAATGTGCGGTGTAGACCAATCAATATTTTCATCGTGCAGCCCTAATGCTGCACATTGAAAATAATAATTTGTCTACCCCCAAATAATGAATATGGACTCTTCCTACTGCTGTCATTGAACTGGCATGGAAGATACCACCAGGGTTCAAAGGGTTAAAGGTCTGGAGAATACTACTTATTTTTGCTCCCTCAGAATAAGGTAACACTTCGACTTAGTAGTGGTGTCAATCACGGAGAAGGCTGTAACTATCCATCATCAAGACATCCAAAAGCCTGTATGTTGGAACATGCATCCTACATCTGAAACATTTCATTTTGGAATGCCCAAAATATTTGCCGAGAAGAAAAAGACTTGAAAAACTAATGGAAACATAGAATGAAAACTTGGGAGATAAGTGGATGAGGAATGACATGAGGAAAGGATCAATATACAAGTTTGGGATGTCGAGAAATAGCCAGTGGCGGAAATTATGACACATTTCTTGACTGAATGCTGGAAGAGTGGGAGAGGAATAACCTGGCAGGGACTGGGTTGATATAGGCCTCCTCATTAGAAGACTGCAACAAATCAGTGAAAGGCCAAAGAATTATTATTAGTATTTTTATCCACATGTAAGACACAAGTCTCACAAAAATTGGAACTAGGCCATCAAGGGTAAACTCCAGTACATGTAAATATATAAATTTGAGATTTGTTTTCTACTAGGGAATATGTACTGGCTGCACATACAAGGGAATAACAGTACTTTTTATTTATTTAAGAATGAAAAAAATTGATTTGCACAACAGAAGTTTGTGAGAACCAAAACCGATTCTTGTGAATCAAGACAAATTTTAAGGCCTCAAAACTTGAAGGGAGTAAAGGAGTAAACAGGATAGAAGTATCAATTGTGGGGTTGATGCTGTCACAGTGTACCATCTTATCGGGTACAAACATAAATTAGCTGTCCTCTGTGCACAGAGAGACACACTTTAAGCAGGCTAAAAATCACTTTCTTAGTTTGATCAAGGCCACAAAGTTGTCGCTATGAAGGTCATCCCAGTCACCTGCTGCACCACTGGGCCATCCAGAGTCATAATAATAAGTTGCATAACTTGTTCGCCAATCCTTGTAAAGCAAATAAGAATCTTACTTGTGAAAACAAATGTAAGAATATTGAATCTGAGATGGTATTTTCATTTCTTTCTCTTGATTCGGCAGGCCTTTAAATTCTCCCAAATAGCGATGGTAAATGCTGTACCCAAATAAAGTAATTGTGCCTAAATTATGCAGTGTTCAAAGATGTTTTTCAAAGTGTAAATTCTGTGTTTCAGTAATATATAGTTTGGTAAAATCACCTTTACATGTGCAATATAGTTTACCTGTTGACTCAAACAATGCAACAGATAAATAAGTTTAAAAGAAAACCACAGAGTTTGCCAGTGAAAAGCAATCTGCGTTGACAGTGTCATATACGACACTGACAACATAGATTACTTTTCACAGCACACTCTTTTTTAGCATGCATTCAAAGCTTGAGATCTTGTATAATCATAGATGTGGTGTTTCCCATTAAATGGCTTGCATAAATTATATTTGAAAAGGATTTTGATTTCATTCTGGAAAACTAAACAACCCTCTTGAGTAAACTTTAGCTCAAGGTCAAGTTACAATAATAGTGTTGAAGACCCATAGCAAGAGGCTGTAAACTATAATTCTTAGGGGGAAAAACTTGAAAAGAATATGAGGCAGAATGATGCTGGGCTCTTTTCCACTTTACCACCAGGCCAATGTAGTGGTCGAGGTATAAAGGTCACTTACCAACCAGCTTGGTTGGTCCAGATCTCTTAGTTTCATGGTAAGCCTGTCGACTTGTGTGCTGGAGATCGTGGATTCGAGCCGAGATCGTGGATTCGAGCCTCAGCTCCCGCATTTTTCTCTTCTCCTGTTATATTTGGGGGCTTGTTCGATCCTTAGCAGTAGGTGGCACTGCGGCTGTTTCAACCGCTCTGAGGGAGAAATCTGGCTGAGATTCACATGTGGTGAATCTAAAAAGAAGGGGAGAGTACTGTAGCAGTCGAGGTATAAAGGCCACTTACCAACCAGCCTGGTTGGTGCAGATCTCTTAATCTTGTGGTAAGTCAGTCGACTTGTGTGCTGGAGATCATTGTTTCGGGTCTCAGCTCCCATGTTTCTCTCTCCTGTTACATTTGGGGGCTCATTCAATCCTCAGCAAGAGGCGGCACTGCGGGTGTTTCAACTGCTCTGAAGGAAAAACCTGGGTGAGATTAACATGTGGTGAATCTAAAAAGAAGAGAGTAGTGTAGTAGTCGAGGTATAAAGGCCACTTATCAACCAGCCTGGATGGTCCAGATCTCTTATTCTCATGATAAGTTGGTCGACTTGTGTGCTGGAGATCGTGGGTTTGAGCCTCAGTTCCTGCATTTCTCTCTCCTCCTGTTACACCACAATACAGTGGATCTGTATTTACCATTTGCATTATGTCCAAATTAGTCTAATATAAAGATTTGGACTTTGTATTGATTTTGCTGTATTTACTCGGTGAAAGTTCTACCCTCTAGTGTAAGTGTATTGCAGTTCGATTGAGAAGAGACTGTTTTTGCGATCACAATACCATATCTCCCATTTAATTTTGAGTAATTTCTGATGACTTCTTTCTTACAGGTGCTATAGGACTATTATTTGTGTCAAGTGGTGTGACTATGGCTGTTCCATTTTGTATGGGGAAGGTGATAGACATTGTACATGTTGCATCACAGGATGGACTAATGTTAGAGAGGCTTAAAACAGTCTGTCAACTCTTAGTTGCTGTTTTTCTAATAGGTGGACTTGCCAACTTTGGTCGAGTTTATTTAATGCAGATATCTGGTATGTCTTATAATGTATAAATTTTTCGTAAAATCTGATTATTGCGAGTTTTCCCTCATTTCAGCATGTCATGTCATAATGGTGGGTGCTTTGTTGCAAAAAGAGTACACCTGTCTTTCAATTTTGAAAAGGGGAGGCATGCTGTACACTGCTCGCTATCATTTAAAGTGAAGCACGCTACTGTTGAGTCCCACATCAGTAAAATGTTTTCTAGAAAAACATCAAAGAACCTTTTGCACACCGTTCACACCACTGGAGCATAGTAAGTAGTGATTCCCCAAATTACTTTTTTTTTCGAATAAGGTTTTCACAGCAATAATCAAATTTATTTCAGTTTCGTATAATACATGAAATGCAACTTTAGAGGTTCATTCATAAGTCAATCAGATGCTTTTTCATGAAATACATAAGCAAAAAGACAGTGAGTAGCATTACTGGCCTCTGGAGTTTATCAAATTATTAGTTTACGTACATGTACCAATTCTTGGAAAGTGAAGTTTAACTCTTTGATACTTTTGTACGTCTTATGACGTACAAAATCAAACAGCTCGTTGATACTTTGTGGTCATTTGTTTTGTTATTATTTTTCGATTTTTTAAAGCTTGAACCTCAATTTCTATTTTCTCCTGAACAGTGCTCAGTGACCACCGTTGAGCCAAATGTTATCGCAGCTTAAAATACTATAATAGTCCTGCTGTCAAAACTTCTTAACTGGTTGAGTGCAAGAAGCCACTATCAGGGCTTTCAAAAGCAAGGATATCAGAGCAAAAGCCAATGCTTTCCTTGCTTATATTTCATATTTAGTCAAACACAAATAATAGTTTGTTTTATATAATTTTGTTTTATTATAAATTATTGGAGAGTGCCTGTGGGCACTCTCCAATAATTTATAATAAAACAAGTTTTGAATAACAAATTCAGACCACCAAAAATAACCTAGCCCTCAACCAAAAAATCATTACTGTGAAAAATATGTTTTTATTTGTACTTTCTGACCCTTGATGTCGCATTTTGAAAAACGTTGATTAAACTGAATTCGCAGTGACGTTTGAAAGTCAGGATAATTAAGGTCTCAAAGGGATAATTTCTTTGGGTTTTTTCGAATGCTACAGTTTATAATTTATGGTGTATTGTTCACATTTTTGTGGATGCAGTGTATTATTTGGCTTATTTTCTACGAATAGCTTTTCACCCTTTACCGGGTAAATACAAAAAAAACATGATATAAAATTTTTTTTTCTAACAAAAATTCCAGCAAAGCCATATCATGTGACCCCCTCATTGGAACAAGCTTGACAAGTTTTCTCCCCATGCATAAGACGTCACTCTCAGACTTATTTTTGAAAATCCTCTGTCGTAATTTTCAGTTTAAGTACTGATGATCAGACATGTTCTCAACATCTGAAAGGGAATTACAACTGAGTCAGAGTCAACAGCAAATTTTGTTCATTTGTCCATGATATTAGCCAAATGTATCAAATCACGTCAGCATTGAGCGGTTTAGCATATATACATACAGAATAGAATCGAATGACGACCATGACCCATTGTATACTGAAATTAACTGTTTACTTTATTACTTCAGTCTGCTTTTTAAAGCTGTCTTCACTTCCAAAACATTAGGAACTTTGTGCCTTGATTCACCATGGTTGAAATACCGAATTTCAGTGTGATACAGAAATTGAAAGTACGTTCTTTATGATATGCACATTTGCTATACCGATTTTTCAGTTAACTCTAACCTGCTGACAAGCCTGAAAATAAGCAATCTGTCATTTGCAGAATGAGGTCCCCAGAGGGTGAATTTGCTGATGCTAGCCTATACACAGGGTAGGGCTAAAATGGTTAACCGGTTATGAGTACCATAACCGGTTTACGGATAATTTTTCCGTAAATCATATTAACTTCAACTGAGGATAACTTGACAAGAAATTTATTAGAGTTATCAGGTGAGAAATTGAGAATGTTATACAAGGTTTGTGTGTCCATTTTGCAGTTCTGGTAATTTGTCATTGCTCTTTCGCCCCAAAAATTTGCAAACAAGCAAATTGGGTGTGTGTTGGGGTGGTGGGGGTTATCAAATGGAGTCTTGATTTGTGCTATCAAATGGAGTCTTCTTGTGGCTTTTCAGGAACAAATGCTCTTGTTTTTTGGGGGATGGCAAAAATGTTCTCTTTTGACAGCATGTTTCTAATTGCCCCAAAACCCCTGTTCATCAGTTGATATTCTGTCGTTTGGTTTTTAAATATAATGACAGGCTTCTCTGGTTTGTATATACTCTGTTCTAAAATGTACTAACCATGACTGATTATTGAGGAAATTCAAATTCAGTTTAAAGAGGTTACCCTTGTTAGTATATATATTTATTCTTTTAACTTGGGTGGGGAGGAGGATGGGGGTGGGGGGGCTCCATAGTATAATCGTACTTGCATATTAAATAAACTTTCCTTGAAATGACCAATGATAAAAATCTCCCCATTTGGCGTGATATTGAAAACATGCGGTTTGTGACAGAAATAAAACCAGTATCGAACAACCACAATGACCAAATACTTCACTTAAATGCAACATCTATGCATCTGCTAACCGCTGTCAATAATTTCTATGTATATATTTGAATGGAATTAAAAAATAACTGTTGTATATTATACTTGGACAAATGACATTTTCAAGACAGTAGGTCAAGATTTGGGGCTTCCAGTATAGATACACGAAACTCAACAAGATAATCATTAATATTCATAACCTTTCTACACCAATGGTGAATTAATGTAAAATGTTCATCAGTTTAGCAAATGTGGTTTCTTTCGCTGAACTGTAACTTGCCTCTTGCTCCCCATTTATACTGTCTGATAGATTTATTTCTCCACGTAATTTTGAAAGCTCGAACTCCAAAATCTCTTTCAAATTCACAGTTGAAGTCTGATGGAAATTTAGGGTTACAATGAACTAAACGAGCATCTTTTACTCGATAAACCTTTTAGGGTCGGTTGGGTTACCCTGAACAGTTATTTTGGGGGGATAGGGCCCCATGACATTTTACAACATTACGCCATGGGCAATTTATTTTTGCTGATGATGTGCTACAGTGCATTGATACACAGCATTTTCCTCAGCATTGCCAATTGCCAAGGGTGCTTTGCTAGAACTGATTTTGGCATTTTTCAGTTTGATCTCGCCCTCAGTAACCTACTGAAGACATACACCTATCAAATTCTTTAGATAATCGTGGTTAAATTTTAACTGCGGTTATCAGAAGTAGTTAACCGATTATGAAAATCCACAGTTGTTTCAGTACTAGCAGTAGGCCAATTTATCCTCTGAGTACCTCTTTCTGTTTAGGTTTGAGACCTTGATTCAGATTGAGGTTTACAGAGGGCAAATTTAGTGATGCTACCCTGCTGTGCAGGGTGGCATCACCAAATTCACCCTCTGGGAACTTCATTTTTCAGATGACAGTATCCTTATTTCCTGGCTTGCCTGCTGACTATTTTCAGGATCCTTTTCATCAAATTTGATGAAAAATTTATCTAAATTTAACACGAAACATCTTCGATGAAAAAATCCATTCAGTGTACAGTGGGAAAATTTGATTAAATTTGCTCAAATTATACTTACTTCAGTGACAAGACAAAGCCTGTGCTGGGCAGGAATGTCTGTCACCAGCATGCACAGAGTTAACCAGACAGTGTTAATTCTTTAACTGTCACAAAAGCAGTGAACCAAGTCTGGTTATGGAAAAGATTCAGTACTCTATAATTTCAAACAATGATGGATAAGAATGTTAATGATGACTGTTACATGTATTCTAACCATATATTTATTAAACAGGTCAGAACATAGTAAAAAGGTTGCGAGAGAGACTTTTCGGCTCCATTATGCATCAGGAGATAGGATTCTTTGATAAAACAAAAACTGGAGAACTGATGAATAGACTTTCTGCTGACACAGCATTAGTTGGTCAATCACTGACTAGCAATATATCTGATGGCCTGAGAGCAACAACCCAGGCCATAGTTGGTATTGGAATGATGGTGAGTGTACTTAAGTTTCTTGCAATTTTAACCAGTACAGCAGAAAATGTTCTTAACATTTAATGATATAGTGTGGTTCCAGACTTGCTGGCACTCTATTCTCGAGAATTCAGGCCAAACTCTTAATACCCCCCCCCCCCCTCACCCCCCGCCCCCACACACACACCAATAATTAAGTCAGAACAATAAAATAAATAAATAAAAGAAACTAGAGTCCTTTGCGGCCCTCCATACATAGCATCTGTGCATGCATAGAGTCAAGGAAGTGTCTTCATTTCCTGCCATTAACCATTCTTTTGTTTGGCTCATTGTAAACAGTTGTGTTTTCTCAGCTCTCTGAAATTTCTGCGTTTGGATGGCTTCAAACACTGGATCAAGGAGATAAAACATGAAATAGAATCAATGACATGATCAGGAAGATGGCAGATGTGATTTTGTTCAGGACTGCGCTTCTAAATTATTTTGTCTAAATTAGAATCCAGTGTACCCAATTTTGGGTCAATCCCTGAAATGATCACCATTCATCATAATTAATGTAACACACATGTCTGTGCAAAATGTGATAATAAAGTTGGACTAAAGTTCAACCCTCTATTTTGTGTTTGGATCCTAATATGCCTAAATTATCTCCCAAGCTTGATTCTCATCATAGCTCTCTTCCCTTCCAGAAGGCTTGTCAGAAGATTCACTGGTGCACAAGTCTACTGGTTTGATTATTGCCAGCTCACAAGGGGATGGGCCATCCTCCATAGGTTTGGTTGTGGCAACCTTTTGTACCTTCATACAAGTGGGAGAGAAAACATACTCGCCCAGTTTCTTTTCAACCTACTCACAATTGTTTACAATTGGCTGTAACGTAAGTGCAAGCCCTACTTCGGAACTAACTCAAGCTTAAACTTTTTCAAACAAGTTGAAAAAGTAATAGAGTGCAAAAGCACGAAAAAGATCGAAATAGGGTTGAGCGAGAATGGCACTCGAAATTACAGGTACTCTCTCTGCACACCTCTTGCGATTATCGAGTGCATGCGCAACAACCGTGACGTCAATTCCTTTTATTTCTGCCATTGTGCTGGTCGGAAATTTTGTGACTCGTGCTATTATTTAGCTGTTATCTTCGTGAACAACTTATTTGTATGGTGCTATCTTGTGCAAGTGGATTGTATTATTCACTATTTGATGATATTTTTGATAATTTTTGCTTGCTTTTTCACACATAGTCTTGTTTTTCCCCACGAGTGAACACAACCATTGTTCTGTTTTCCGTCGGCAGGAAGCTTGATTTCATTTTTCATACTATGTCTAAGACTATTTCTTGTTCCTCTTGCTTGCAAGTGAAACATGTGGACGACTCTCATTCCACATGTGTCACTTGCAACAATTGTACACAGGCCTAATCATGTGGTATTTGTAGGGGTTTGGTCCTCAAAATTCTGGGCATCTGTAAACAAGGTGGTTCTGTCTAGAGCTAGAACCCCTCATTCTCGGGGTAAGGGTAGCCATGCCTTATCAGACATTTCTGTGAGTGCACGTGGTGACTCTGTCACACAGGATGCTGATCTGTCTTTTTCTGTGGCCAGTTACTCTGCAACTGTTGACGGTGCTAGTGCGGTGATACCTGAAGTGGAGACTGTGGTCTCTTTGTCTTCTGATGTCACTCTTGAGGCATCTGTTTTCGTCGAGAGCTTCTAGGTCTGCTCGGTGACACTCTCCGATTTGCCTCCTACGCCGTCAACAGTTGCTGAGGAAGTTGTTACTACAGACCCTATTCTGTATGATGGTGGCTCTTCCATCTCTTCTGGGGATAGTATATAGTCTCGGGGTCCGAGACTGTATCTGCTGGTGTGTCTATGAGCTCTCAGCCTCCCCTAGCTTTGCGGCGAAGTTGTACGGGTTTGCTGTCTGCTCCGTCTCATCTGGCTAGGTTTGCTCCTGGTCGGTTGAGCAGTTTGGTCGTTTATTGTTCTTCCTTCCCCTGCTAGTGTGCCGACTAGCAGGATGGGGCTGGGACATTGGCATCCGGGGCCTGCTGTTCGGCAGAGGTCAGTGACAGCTCCAGTTAGCTGTCACTCTCAGAACCTTCCTCCGGTGATTCCTCACTGTGTTCTGAGAATGGCTGTCGATTGATGCTTGTCGTCGGTCTCAGAGGATGGGCTGTTGGGGCCTTCTAACACGCAGAGGCCAATGGCAGGTTCCTGTCATTCTTGGAACAATCCTCCGGTGTCTTCTCATCGTGTCCCAGGTCCAGCTACCGATCGACGTACGCCGTTGGTCTCTTTAGAGGATTTGCAGGCAGGGCCTTCCGCAGCGGTCAGTGATTGCCCCTGGGCATCACAGTCGGGACTATCCTCCGGTGTCTACTCACTGTCTCCCTATTCTGTCTGCTGATCGATGTTCATTGTCGGTCCCTTCTGAGGATTTGGGTTCTTCTACCGGAAGGGTCCATTGGGAAGACACTTTGTCGGGCGATGCTGCTACGACAGATTCTCAGGGTGATCTGCGTCAGGCCATTTTGGTGCTCACTCGGTTGCTTTTTAGCAACCCTCAAGTTGGCTTCCCTGTGCCTCCTGAGGCACAACTTCCTTTGGTCGGTCACTGAGATGTCTCGATGCGGAATGACATTCATTTTACAAAATACTCGGCCCCAGAATGTATTTTGTTTATTAAGTAACAAAATACCTTCCAAGCAACCTTCTTGCATCTTGTCCTGTTCACACTTTCAGACTTAGGAAATTATTGGCTTAGTAGAGTCTGGTGAAAGGCATCCACAGGAGGGTGCTGGGGGGATTGACATGGAGAAGAGGGGGAGGGGTCATGAAGGAGAGGGTATAGATGTATCATAGTCCACTGGACCTGAATTAGTTGGACGTTAGAGAAGAACGCGATAGAGGTCGTAGAAAACCAGGAATCTCCAGGTTTCTACAGTTACCTGTTCCTGGTTCCAAAACCAGATGGCTTGTTTTGTCCAGTCATAGATCTGAGCTGGATAAACAAGCTGATCGTGGCTCCAAAATTTTATATGGAGACCATCCGATCGGTCAGGGGGAGGATTCGAGTGAACGATTATGCTGCGAGCATAGATCTCAAGGATGCATACTTACATGTCATGGTACATCCGGCATTCAGAAAGTATCTTCGCTTCGCTGTCCTAGGAGTCTTTTATCATTTCCGAGCAATGTGCTTCGGTCTGAATCTAGCGCCCAGGGCTTTCACTCGAATAATGAATTCAGTAATGACTCATTTCCGACCTCATTCATCTGCGGTAACGTCGACCTACTTGCACGACATTCTTCAGAGGTACGGCAACAAGTTAACGCTTCAGAACGATATTCAGAGTCTGCTTCAACTGCTCCGACGACTCAGTTTCATACTAAACTAAAAGAAGTCGGATCTAGTGCCGTCCAAGTCATTCACCCACTTGGGAATGAGCTTCGAGACACACAACAATCTTGTTCATCTGCCGTTAACTAGAGCGAAATTAGTCAGTTGTTACGCTTGCTTTTGGCTTCACTCAGATGTAGTAACAACGAGAGAATTCATGTGACTGATAGGTTTGTGCGGAGCCGCCGCGGAACTTATTCCGATGGGGCGACTACACACTCGTCCACTCCAGATATATTTTACTCAGAATTGGAGTGTGAAGATTCATTCGCTCGAAACGAACATCGTCTTGTCGAATCAAGTGAAACAAGAGATTCAGACTTGAGCAGATGTTCAGTGGTTAACTCAGGGTGTACCACTGCAACTGCCTGATCCGATTTTTATGATAATGACGGATGCGAGTCAAACAGGTTGCGGCGCAATTTTGAGCCCAACAGATTCAAGGTGCCAGGGTCTTTAGGATCCTCAGTTCCTAAACAAGCACATAAACATCAAAGAGATGATGTCAATTTGGCTTGCACTAAGTCACTGGATGAACATTATTCATAATTCACATGTTCAAATTCTGTCTGACAATTCGACAGTAGTAGCATATATTCGGAACCAGGGAGGCACTCATTACATTCCATTGTTCAACTTAACGGAAAGAATCCTTCTGTTTGTCCTAGAGCATCAGGTTCTTTTGTCGGTCCGTCATATTCCGGGTCGTCTTAACATTCTAGCGGACTCCCTTTCTTGGAAAGGTCGTATGTTGCCGTCAGAATGGACTCTCAACAAACGAGTATTCAATCAGATTTGCTACCAATGGAATCGTCCTATGATAGACTTGTTTGTGACGCATCTCAACAATCAGTTGCAGATGTATGTGTCGCCATGCCCAGATCCTCGAGCGTTCGCAGTAGACGCTCTCTCGATTTCTTGGGACGGAATGATAGGATACGCGTATCCTCCAGCTCCGTTGATTTAACAGATATTGCTAAAAATCAAGCAATCTCACTGCAAGATTCCGTTGGTAGCATCTTTGTCACCCCAGAGACCATGGATAAATCTACTCAGGTGTCTGTTGTCGGACATTCTGTGGAGGACCTTCTTTCGCAGGGGAAACTGCACACACTGCATCACAACCCGCAAGGTCTCAACCTTCACGTATTTCCATTTGTGCGGTCCTTCTTGCATGGCAAGCATTTTACAGGACGAGCAGTGGATGCAATTTCTAACTGTAGGAATACCTCCTCTTCGCTAAATTATGCTGCTAAGTGGAAGGTTTTCTCTCAATGGTGTAGGGATCATTCTGTTGATATTTATGATCCCTCCATTCCAGACATTGGTAATTTTCTGGTCTACCTGTTTGACGAGATCAAACTGCAGCCAATAACTATTAAGGGTTATAGGTCTATGCTATCGGATACCTGTGCTCATCATAATAGCTTACAAATTGGATCTAATGTCTCTTTATCTAAGTTAGTGACAAATTTTTCGATAAATAGATCTAGAACCCTTAGGTTAATTCCTAAGTGGAATTTAGCATGGGTTCTGATGAAACAAAAGGAAGCGCAATTTGAGTCTCTTGATACAGTGGACTTCAAATACTTATCTTATAAGACAGCTTTTCTCTTAGCCTTCTCTTCTGCTAGAAGAGTTAGTGAGCTTCATGCACTATCTGTTGATGATTCTCACTATCGTAGTGTTGGTAATACTATTACATTGACTACTAATGTTGGATTTTTGGCTAAGAATCAGGCTCTTAATAAGTACCCTGAACCTATTGTTATTAAGGCCCTTCCGTCTTCAGATGGTCATAGGCTTTTGCTTTGTCCAGTCAGATCTATGCGTATTTACAAACGTAGATCTGAATTTATCAGAAAAGGACGTAAGCATTTCTTTTCTCCACTGCCTAATAGAAAGGACATTACGCTTCATTCTGTTGCTAGGTGGATTCAATTAACTATTCGTACTGCTTATGAAAAATTATCTTCAACTCAGCAGTCTGTGCTTAAGATTTCGGCGCATGAAGTTAGAGCGCTTTCGACATCTTGGGCTTATGCTAATAGTGTTGCAATTACCGATTTGATGAAGGCTGCATATTGGTCTCAGCCTTCCACATTCACAAATTTTTATCTTAGAAATATTGAGTCCATTTCTGGCGACCTGCATTGTTTAGGTCCGTTATCTGTTGCTCAGAATGTCAGAATGTCGTCCACTAAACAGTTGCAACTATAGTTATGCAGGCTTTCAGTTCCGCCTGTGACTCTGTTCTGCTGCCCTCTTCATTCTGGGGTATTTGGCCAGAGCAAAGGGAAGGGGGGGGGGATGGTGTTCCCTTATATCACCTGCTTTATAGTGAAAAGCAAGGGAATAACTCCTCTGGAGTCAGTAATTCTGAGTCTGTGCCGGGATGGCTTTAAAGTGTAAAGCTAATGTCTGTCTCATTTATGTAATATTTTTAAAGTGTAGCTCGGTGTGAAGCATTTGTATATGTCACGTGTCATACGAGTGCCAATATACAATCCTCGGACACTTTTAAATGAGTATAAAGAGTCTCATTCTCAGAACTATCTTTATTTATTGGCTTTCCTTTTAAAAAAATTAGTATAATGGGTTATACTGGATATTAATGGAGATCATTGATGTTATTGTGCTCAATTACGGAATGGTATTGTGCCTTTCTTTTTTGGTATAAACAAGAAAGATACATGTAAAGCCTGTTTCTCCTTTTCTCCTTGAGGGGATAATTCTGTTTACATGTAATTGAGTATATTGGATTTTCCTTTATGTCCTAAGCCCTCCAGCCATTTTTTCTATTAAAAAATTTATAGTAATTTATGTATTTTTTATACTTACCAATGACCCAGATGGGGATGGCCCTCCCATGAGTTGGGAACTCATACCTCCCCGCTGATTACATAACACTTATCAGGCACTGGTTGTAAGAATGAGGATTTGGTGCCAATTTCGGTACTTCCTTGACACTGCGCATGCGCAATGGATAAAAATATGGAGAACCACATAGGACATTGATTTTTTGGATTCTGTTGCAAATTTTGGGGATTGGGATGGACAAAATTTGTGTTTGGCCCTAGAATTTTAAGAGTTAGCACCAGCTAAGTCTGGGTCATTGGTAAGTATAAAAAATATATAAATTACTATAAATTTTTTAACTTTCATGCATTTTCTCATGTTTATTTAAAAAAAAAATGCTTCTTAATTCATAAAGTAAGCATGGCTGCTGCTAAAATCCATGATACTGCTCTGAAAATAGCTTAAACTAGCCCAATTTTATTATTCTAAAAAGATTTTTAATGGCATAGTCATTCGAACAATTTGCCCCAACTGGTAGCAACCAGCACAAAATGGCTATTTAAAAACAGTGCCAGCAGAAACAATGAATCACAAGACACGCATTTATTAAAATTAATCACTTTTTCAAAACAAACAAAATATTGTGTAGGAGACATTTCATCCATAAAAAGTCTAAATTGCATACGTATGGTTACTCTCGTTTCCAAACAAAATTTGTTCCATTGAAATCCGCACTGAAATTTTCATTGAAAGTTCTTCTTTGGAAACTTGTGTTGGAAGGGTGTTAAATGTAATAAGGCTACCATAGAAATCACACATATTAGGGTGGATAAGAATGGCAGGGCATCATAACACCAATCGCACAGGTCACTGTCAGATGGTCGACAGAAATTGCGAGTTTTCTGCACAGTGTATTGGTATTATTACCCAGCGTAGAAGGACCTGCAGAAGGGAAGAGAGACAACTGAAATATGTTGTCATTTACCTAAGAAATAAATTAACCCAAATTGTTATTAATGCTTAATTAAGGAATTTTTTTAACTACCCTTTTCAATTCTAATAGGGCATTCAAAAACCATGAATGATGTAGCTCCTTATGTGAACTTGAAATTTATTTAAATACTTTAAATATTTTTTGTGGAAAGAATACACCATCTATTGTGGAGAAGAACTCTCTCACAATAGGCAATGCTAAATTCCAAATTCACTGCTTCGAGGAAAATATAAAATCAACTGTATCGGTAACCATAGTCATCATTGATAGACACAGCTTTTTTGTAGTGGGGTGTTATTTTAACCCTTTACCCAACATAACGGCCAAAACCGTTCAACGCTATTCACAAAAATCGCCAATTAATTTTCTTTATTTTTTTCATTTTTTATCTCAAAAACATAGGTTATGGCCCCTCTTTGAAACGAGCTCCTCGAGCTGGTTCCAATGAAGGGCCATAACCCATGTTTTTGAGACAAAAAATGAAAAAAAATTGTTATTCAGGAATTTTTTTTGCAAGTGTAGTCTGCTTTTCATGTTGGGTAAAGGGTTAACCCTACATTCTTGTTATATACCATTTGCCTTGGCTTTATACATCTATGTATGTTTGTATAACTTCTTTTTTTTCCACAATCTGTCATGTTAGCTATTGATGTGTCCTCCATGTATATTTATTTAGTCACAGTGTTATATATTGTGTCGCCTGCCCCACAAAGTGGGGAGCGACATATAGGGATTACTTTTGTCGTCTTGCGTCGTCCGAGTCGTCTGCGTCGTCGTCCGCGTCACACTTTCTCTTATCTGCCACTCCTCTTAACCTATGAATGGATTTTGATGAAACTTTCAGTGATTCTTTATCACATAATGGCATTGTGCACCTCCTATTTTATTTTTTGATCCGCTGTATTTTTTTCCAGAGTTATGCCCCTTTTCCACTTAGAATTCTGTCTGAAATATTAAAATATAGTGCAGGCGACACACGTCTTCCATGGAAGACTCACATCTAAGTGTTTTATGTTTTTCTGACTTCTCCCTCATGTCAATTGACTTCTCCCTCCTGACCCCTGACTTGTCCCTAAAGTCTCTGAAGGGAGAAGTCACTTCTCCGTAAAATCAGTTGCCAGACTGACCCCTGGTCCAAAAAAAAAAAATTCTGACTGTGACTGAATTTCGACTGGGTGATGGGTCTTGTAAGGGTTCGCAGAACTAAAATAATCTGAGATGAACATTATGAAGTAGGTCCTTAAATTGTCTAAAATTGGAAGCATTTAGACTGGTTGAATTTGGGACACTGGACCTGCTAGAACTTTCCTGATCTCAGCACCACTGAATTCAGTCAACAATCCATGTTCCTTGAAATTCCCTTGGTGTTGGTCTGCAAATCACTTTGGTTTGTTCAGAAACCACTTGGTGGAAATTCCTTTTTAAAGCCAATCCTCAGTTTCATGATCTCATCTAGTTTTCGGAACCACAGAAGTTATATTTTGCCTCATTCACTCCAGGTTTTGAAATTCACTCCAGGCTTTGGAATTGTGGATTTGGAACTGGTAATTATCCCCCACCATGAAGTTTTCAATCTATTGTCTGTATTGGATTTAGGTGGTGGGGATTGGTTTTCCCATGGCATTGCACTTGTTGGAAGTGGGGTTGATAAATAGGTCCTTGTAGACTACTCAAAAGAAAATCTGTTGCATTCATTACAAATATTTTGATTAGTGCATAAAGGTGTTTTCTCAGGTTCTTTTTACCACTTAGCTCTTCATCCGCTGAGTATTTTTGAAGTATATTTCATCAAATCTGGTCATGGCTGCTGTGAAGCAGACATGACTAGATTTGATGGAAAATTCATATAAATTTAACTCAAGAAATCATTGATCAAACATTCATTCAGTTTACAGGGGGATTAAATGTGCCCAAATTGTACTTATTTCAATAGATTTTATGTCCTGAGCAGGAGTATCTGCTAGCAGCATGCAAGGAGTTAAACAAATAGCATATATTTGAGGGTTTGAATGTTCATTTAAAGTATTTACTTTTTAAATGCCTGTTTAAAAAAAAAAACGGCTGTATTATGTAAATGGATTGTCTGTCCATTGTTGCCTGTCCTTTTTTTTTGTCCAGAGATTTTCTCAACAGTTCAAGAGCCATTCCCTTTGAAACTTTGTATGCATGTTCACCACCGTGGGAACCTGTGCATGTGCGATTATAGGTATGTGGGACTATTTTTGTCAGAGTTATGCTCCTTTTCGACTTAGAATAATTTACCACATTGATCAAATTTTGTCCAGGGATTTCCTTGGAGATTTATAGACCAATTCTTTCGAAACTTGGTATACATTATCACCACCATGGGAACCCTTTTACCTGCAAATATAATTCTGGTCCAACTCTTTTTTTTTCTTGAGTTATGCACCTTTTCGACTTTGAATTAGTCTGAATTTTTTCCCGAAGGTTTCTTGGAGGTTTTTGGATCAATTCTTTCGAAACTTGGGAACCTGTGCACCTGTAATTATAATTTTGGTCGAACTATTCTTTCCAGAGTTATACCCCTATTTGACTTTAGAAATTTCACATTTTTGTCATCATTTCGGTTTCTGGACGATAACTTCTTGAGTTTGGATTTGTTGATCAGCACCAAACTTGGTTTCTTTGTGAGCCATAATAAAATAAAAGTTCAGTTTGAATTGGGGTTCTGTCTGATATTGATGGTTGGTCCATAGATCAAAACAGTAGTTATGTACAATTCGAAAAAAAGGCTCACCGGGTGTATTATGTATTATGCAACGCTAGGCAGTGCTCTTGTGTTCGTTTCCTTTTTGCTTGGATAATGTGACATCATCTTGTGTTGGCATGGTGAGCTTTCTAGGGTCAGCATTAATTCTTACAGGTTACCTGTTATCAGGGACCGACCTGAGCATTTAAAAACAAGAGCCAGTCTTGGAGCCTACTTTTGAAATCTAGAAGCCATATTTACTTCTTAACTGGCAGGGTGCACAATTACTGATTGTCAGAATTTATGCATGAGTTGTGCCTTGTTACAATTTATGGGAGAGTGCCTATAGGCACTCTCCCATAAATTGTAACAAGTCAAATCCATACAGATGATATAATTTCACTTCAAAGATAATATGAAGTGCATTTACAGAACATGAATCATTTAAGTTGCAGCACTTTCACGTCTGCATAGAGCCCAAATATGGGCATCAAGCACTCAACAGTTTTTTCAATGATTTTCTTGTTGGAAGCTTTCAGCTGTGTAGGATATACATTTATGCATTTAATTACATTCTTTTTGTGGCATAACTAAAGTTTTTCAAATAATTGAAAATTATTTTTATCTCACCGCAATAATCATTCATTTTCACAATAGTTCCTAGTCAAGTCTTGGCTGCGTAAGTGACCAATGGAGGAAATGGTTTTTGCAGTTACAAGCCAACTTAGAAGCCTATATTTAAGATTAAAAATCCAAATCGGAATTTCAGGAGTCAAATTCACACTGGCTACTTACTAATAGATCGGCCCCTGCCTGTTGTTTTGCTAAAGAAAACGAAGAATTGAACAATAATTCAGTGAGCTCTGTCAAACAAGATTGAATTGATTAAATTCCAGTTTATATCGTGGGAAAATATTTTGGAGCCATCCGGATTAAAAAATTTTCAATTGAGAGAATGTGTAATATTTTTAAATATATAGCTTTTAATAGCATCTTCCTTTTAGGTATATGTTTCACCAAAATTAGCTGCTATAGCTCTGGGAATAGTTCCACCAATAGCACTGGTTTCTATTTTATATGGCAGATATGTTAGAAATATTACCAAACAAGTTCAAGACTCGCTGGCTGATGCTACAGAGGTAAGTGTCTTGCTTTACACTATTTCCATGTATGGTTTTCGATTTCAAATAAAGGTCACCACTTTTTGTTGTGAGTAACTGACTCCACATATTTTACTGTACATTTCGACATAAATAGCTTCAGGCTGTGATAGGGGTGGGGTGGGCTTTAGTGCAAGCCTAAAATTTTCTAACAAACCAATGAATTCTTTTGACAGAGTTCAGTTTGGGCAAGTAAATGTCTGCGATTTGGCACCCAAAACAGGTAGTTAACAAAAATCCAGTCTGAAAACATACATTTTAGACAGAATATCAATCAGTCTTCTACCATTTTGCAAATTTTTACCTCCCAAATTTTTAGGGTGAGCCAAAATTTTTCTGGCATGTTTTACTTCAGAACATATCGCATGCATCTATTCCAAAATTATGCAGATATTCTACTTTTTTATTCCAAAACATAGCTTATAACTATACCAGGTCCTATATTAAATCTAAATTTGGGAGAATCCATTTGGATTCATGAGAAAATGGTTGCATAAATCCATACCTGCTATGAGTGACCCAGGATCCCATGAGACCACCATAGTTGAACCCCTGTTGTATACTGATAACACGTTAACCTTTTACTTAACATAGACTTTTATGCCCCCACAACGAATAGTCATGGGTATATTGTTTTATATAGTAAAATTCTGTTAACAGGGTTAACTTGGTGCAGTATGAAAAGTAGGGGTCTTCCTGTCTATCCATCCGCTATTGTTCTGTTAGAAGTGTGAAACTTTTTTTGATCAAAGAAATGCAGACTATAGTTTTCTTCGGATTAGTGGTTTGATCTGTTGGGAATTTAACTGCAAATTCCGAGAGCTGGGTGAGTAGGAAAATAACAAAAATGAACAAAACAAAAATTCATAATTTGTTAATTATTTATCATATAAATGCACATTATTTCATGATCTCATAATTATTTATCATATAAATACACATTATTATTATAATAATAATAATTAATAATAATAATAATAAATAACATTAACCCTTTAAAACTTCATTTCCTGGAATGATATTGCCTTTGTGTACATTCACAGTGAGATGGATCGGCCCAATATCAATATACAGGAAGGATAAAATAATAACTGCATTTTGCAACCGTCTGGCTGCAGACTGTAGTTATTATTTTATCACCAAGGCCCCAGGTATAGACCTTTTATAATAACACAAAAATGGGACCAAAGTATGCTTTGGACAGAAAAATCTGTCTTACGAGTTCAAAGGGTTAATAATTGAAAAAAAATTAAATTATAATTTTAAATTAAAATCCGGTGCTGTGGGACATAGAATCTAAATACTGTAGGAGGCTAATATTACCCTCCCGAAGAACTTTCATAGATAGTGTTGAACTATCACTTCTCTGTTTTGATATATCAACTCGTGAATTAAGTCTGGAGATGAAATATGTTTTGATACAGACTATAACCTTTGCCCAGGTGTTAATTAAAACTAGTGGACTGGGGGAACAGGAATAACCCCAAAAGTACTCATTAAAAAATCTTCAGAACCACCAGTCAGAATCTTTTGATGTGTGGTACCTGTATACAACATTGTTATGAGGGTGAAACTCAATTTTGTTCAAATCAACTCCTTCGGTTAATATTTGGATAGGCTTTTAGATTCCCCCAAATTCACGGCGGTAAAAACACCATGCCCAAATTACAGAAATATGCCCAAAATAAAAAGATTCTAAAAAAAATTTGGACCCAGAAGCAACAAATTAACATGAATTATCTCATGAAATTAGAAAATAAAAGGGAGAATAAAATAAAGAAAAAACTGAAATGCAATCTTTTTTTCAATGGCAGATGCATGATACGTAACATGAAAGTCGTTGCATGGTTGTCACAATCACATTTTCAGTATATAATCATTGTTCAATTCTTCCCTTGATGTGTCTCTCGAAGGTTGACTGCATTCCAGTAAACAATCGAGAAACACATCAAGAGAGGTTAAAAAGTTGGAAAATAAACATTACATTCTGATACATCCCGTACTTAACTATCTGTAGACCATGCATGGACACAAGTTCACAACACACATTTTAAATCAAAGTTATTATTAAATTGAGACATGATGTTTATGTGCTCAGTATATTTCTGGTTAATATAGTTAAATCTGTTATGATGAAGTGGATATTTCGAAGTTCAAAATTCTACAGTTTATCTGGTTTCAGAATTTAGTCAATTCTAAAATATTCCAGTTGGATGGTATTTACTGAGGTTTACAAGCTCATGGTTTGTTAATGTTAAATAGAACTTTAGAAGTCACATAATTATACCCCCGCTTCGAAGAAGTGGGGGCTATATAGGAATCGCCCTGTATCGTCCATCCGTACGTCTTTCCGTCCGGACAAATTCTTATGTGCGCAACTCCTCCTACATTAATGAACCGATTTTGATGAAACCTTCATCTCTACTAAGTGAACATGTGCATATTCCAAACTTTTTGATCTGCGACAATTTTAACCAGGTTATCTCTCCTGAACTTTGATTTAATATGGGTTTCTATATGAAATTCTTGTGTGCGCAACTCCTCCTACATTTATCAATCAATTTGGACAAAACTTTTCAGACATCATCACTACTAAGTGAACATGCGCATATTTCAAGATTTTTGATCTGCGACAATTTTAACCAGGTTATCTCCATTTGACTTAGATTTATTGTGTCTTTCCATCCGAACAAATTCTTGTGTGCGCAACTCCTCCTACATTAATGAACCGATTTTGATGAAACCTTTCAAACATCATCTCTACTAAGTGAACATGTGCATATTCCAAACTTTTTAATCTGCGACAATTTTAACCAGGTTATCTCTCTTGAACTTTGATTTAATATGGGTTTCTACATGAAATTCTTGTGTGCGCAACTCCTCCTACATTTATCAATCAATTTGGACAAAACTTTTCAGACATCATCACTACTAAGTGAACATGCGCATATTCCAAGATTTTTGATCTGCGACAATTTTAACCAGGTTATCTCCCTTTGACTTAGATTTATTATGTCTTTCCGTTCGAACAAATTCTTGTGTGCGCAACTCCTCCTGCATTAATGAACCAATTTTGATGAAACCTTTCAAACATCATCTCTACTAAGTGAACATGTGCATATTCCAAACTTTTTGATCTGCGACAATTTTAACCAGGTTATCTCTCTTGAACTTTGATTTAATATGGATTTCTGCATGAAATTCTTGTGTGTGCTACTCCTCCTACATTTATCAATCAATTTGGCCGAAAGTTTACAAACATCATCACTACTAAGTGAACATGCGCATATTCCAAAATTCTTGAGCTGTGGCAATTTTAACTAGGTTATCTCTCTTTAACTTAGATTTATTATGGGTTTCTACATGAAATTCTTGTGCGTGCAACTCCTCCTACATTTATCAATCAATTTGGACAAAACTTTTCAGACATCATCACTACTAAGTGAACATGCGCTTATTTCAAGATTTTTGATCTGCGACAATTTTAACCAGGTTATCTCCCTTTGACTTAGATTTATTATGTCTTTCTGTTCGAACAAATTCTTGTGTGCGCAACTCCTCCTACATTAATGAACCGATTTTGATGAAACCTTTCAAACATCATCTCTACTAAGTGAACATGTGCATATTCCAAACTTTTTGATCTGCGACAATTTTAACCAGGTTATCTCTCTTGAACTTTGATTTAATATGGGTTTCTGCATGAAATTCTTGTGTGCGCAACTCCTCCTACATTTATCAATCAATTTGGACGAAAGTTTACAGACATCATCACTACTAAGTGAACATGCGCATATTCCAAAATTTTTGAGCTGTGGCAATTTTAACTAGGTTATCTCCCTTTAACTTAGATTTATTATGGGTTTCTACATGAAATGGGAGCGCGGTGGCTCAGTTGGTAGAGGTGCAGGCTGCAAGCCGAGAGGTCCTCGGTTCGAATCCCACCTGCGGCAACCGCGTTGTGTCCTTGGGCAAGACACTTCATCCCCATTGCCCGTGTGGGGGCACGATGACGCCTAAGGCGTACTGCACGTCGATGGTACGCATGTCTTCAACCAATCTAACCCTGCCTGTGCTGCAGTGCGGTTTTACGATGTTGGGGAGCTGGCAGCTGCTCGTCGTTGCTCGGTGGTTCTCTCCGGGTACTCCGGCTTCCTCCTCCCGTAAAACTGTCACGGTCATGATTAGCCATTGTGCATAAATATGTGACCTTGAACATCAATAAATAAATAATTCTACATGAAATTCTTGTGCGTGCAACTCCTTCTACATTTATCAATCAATTTTGACGAAACCTTTCAAACATTATCACAACTAAGTGAACATACGCATATTCCCAAATTTTTGATCTGCGACAATTTTAACCAGGTTATCTCCCTTTAACTTGGATTTATTATGGGTTTTCAAATGGGATTCTTGTGTGTGCAACTCCTCCTACATTAATGAACCGATTTTGAATACATGTTGCACATTGTAAATGTGTTTTTCCAAATGTAAACCATATATGTGTGGGCTCTTTAAGTATTGAGTGCTGTTCTGTGGAAGGCCACATGCAAATACAAATTACAACAACAAAAAATGATCTTTATGTATACATTTCCTTATGGCCTTCGCCTACATGATCAGAAGTGCATTCCTCTAAAAACCCAAAGCAGGGGTATTAATCACCTTCAGTGATAGTTCTAGTTCATTAGTATAATAAGAAATCCACATCTACAGATTTATTACAATTTTACTACCCATACAATCAAAGAAAGATCTGTGGCAGCTGAAATAATGTCATAAGCTAGAGGCTTATTAATAACAATGGCTTAATGCACTTAGAGGGGTCAGATTCAGTTTGTTGAAATAAAGTCCCCGGGTTGATATATGTGTTTCCTACAGGGGAATTTTAACTTCATCTTCTCCAAAACCACCAGTCGGAATCTTTTGATATTTGGTATACAACATTCTTCATTGGGCCAATTTCAAGTTTGTTCAAATAAAGTACCCTAAGGTTAATATTTGGGAGCCCCAATTTTAACTTGTGTAAAAAGGGAGTATTCTTGAAAATCTTGAAAACCACTGTTCAGAATGTTTTGATATTTGGTATACTACACCTAGGCGGGCTCAGATTCAAGTTTTTTCAAATTAAGTCCCTGGATTTATATCTGTATTCCCCATGGGGACCCACATTTTAACTTAGTGTAATGTCACAAATAATCTTCAAATATCTGTTTTTTCAATTCCAAGATTGAGAATTTATTGATATTTGCTATACGTCATCCAGGAGGGGGGGGGGGGGGGCACAGGAAGAGAGGGAAAGAGGTGGGTGGGTGGGTGTCAGATTCAAGTTTATTCAAGTGATGTCCAAAGGTTGATATTTGGGCTCCTTGGTTTTTGCATTACTGGAAGTCAGGTCATTCTTTATTTGGTAGCATCCCAATACTAGAATAATCATCTGACATGGGTAACAGTGTTACAAATAATTAAATGACATCATTCCTCTGTAGCCATAGATGCTAGTTAAATCCTTCTTGAAACAACTTCTGTCAGGTGAGCGCCTCATAAACCCCTGCTACCCCATTGTTTTTGAGAACTGCGGCATGCTTGAAAAACTTGTTCCTCAGATGTTGTTTTTTTCCCCCTAAAAAAAATTGTCAGACTGAGTTGGTACCTGCTCTATAATTGACTAATTGAAACCAAACTTGACATATGGGCTGGGTATGTTGAGAGGGAGAACCCTATTTATTTTGCAGATCATTGTGCCAAAGGTCAAGGTCACAGTGACCAGCTTACAAAATTTCCCAGTTTCCACTCATTACAGTTCCACTGGGCCATTCGAAACCCAACTTGGCATGTGGCTTAAGTGTGATGAGAGGACGAAGCCTTTTTATTTTCGGGTCATTGTGCCAAAGATTAAGATCACAATGACCTTTCACCTAACAAATTTTCCCAGTTTCCACTCCCTAATTAAAGTTCTACTGGGCCGATGAATCCCAAACTTGACGTGTGTTAGATATGATGAAAGGAAGGACCCTATTATAATGGGGTCATTGTCCCAAATGTCAAGGTCACAGTGACCTTTCACTTACACATTTTCCTGGTTTCCGCACTGTAATTAAGGTACTGCTGGGACAATTGAAACTAAACTTGACCTGTGGGTTGGGTATGATGAGAGGAAGAACGTTATTTATAATTGGTGACATTGTGTCAAAGTTCAAGGTCACAATGACCTTTAACTTAAAGTTTCCAAAAGTATTATTCTTCAATAAACTCCTTTACTGTCAAGAAAATAAAGGACATATATTAGTAATAATTTGAAGGTTAATACCTTTACTTGTCGATTTGGTTCCATTAGTTATTCATGAAGTTAGTCATACACCTGAAAAGTGCCACTAATCAACACGTCTGATGTTAATTCAAGAATGTTAACAACCTGTGTCCCCTTGACACACAATGGTATATTATAGTTGGTAATTTCACCAAACTTATAATTTCTGTTTTTTAAATTAAAACATCACAGATTGTTTTATAAACACCTTTAAACACTGTGCTTTGTTGTCTTCTTCACTTTGATCTATTCTATATTAATAAGGCCCCACAAAGTAGATCTTCTGTTTCTGGGGCCATTTTTTGGTAAAATTGCATGTGGGCAGGCTTTTTTTTATTTTATTTTTGTAATTATTTCTTTGCCATCAAAAGTTCATGTACTTGGGTTGTTTTATGTTCTAGGCCTCATAATCTACAGAATAGCATGGATGATGGTATATTTCGTCCCTTGAATGCAACAAGGCTTTGCAATACTAAAGCACTACAAAGCCTAGTTGCACGCAAGGGACAAATTTATCAATTTTATTAACTTAGGTAAAATATCAGACATAAACCATTTAATTTTTGTTTACAATGGCATGGCAGGGGTTCGAACCCATTCCGAGAGAGTTTCCTTCAGCACCAACTGCCTAGCAAAACTACTGAACCAGGCACACCAATCGACCACCAACAGACCCCAAAAGGGAATGCTAGTTAGCCTAGTATTTACTTGGTTAACTTGCATTCCCTTTTGGTGTCTGTTGGTGGCCGAGTGGTGTGCATGGTTTAGTATAGTTTCGCTAGGCTTTTTGTGCTGAAGGAAACTCTCTCGATGTGGGTTCGAACCCCCTCCATGCCATTGTAAACAAAACCAGTGTCCTTTCTTAATTCTATGGCATCCTGGAAATTTGAAAAAGGCAATTGTCGCTGATTTCTTCTGAGGTACAGTTCATAGAATTAAGTACTTAGATGCAACTATCTGATGAATCATTTAATTTTTATTTTTTTAAGTTTGCATTGGTTATAAAAATAGAGCATATGGCAGCCAAAAGGACCATGTGGGAGGGCCTGAGAAACAGATTTTTTTAAACTGTTTTAGGCCTAATGTTTGATCATTCATTGAATTCATACTTTTATATTCAAGGGACATCAGGACAAACATCTTTGTTTTATATAAACACCATCACATCATTGTGTGGAATCAAATGAGATATTAACAACATTATCCACAACAGAACAGCTTCTGGCTCTGTAATGACTGACCCAAGAACAAAAAACAACCTAGAAGGGCTCCATGATCAAATAAACTGATCTGTACTCATTCACCACCATATTTTTTATTATTTCCTTGAAACTTTCAAAATGTGGGAGTGGAAAAAATATACAACTGGACATGGGAACAGCTCCTGCTTAGAGAAGAGACTGAAAATAGTTTGACAACTAAGAAACTTGATTACCTTTGTGATTCCAATGTTTGTGAATAGAATAGAATAGAATTTGAATAAGCCATTAGACAGAATACAGAACCAGCTGAGATGAGCAGGAGTAGAACTCCAAAATGAAAATTTATACATATATATTTTGACCATATTTTTATTTGGTAATACAACATATGTAAGCTGCATTAGTAGTTTTGTAGTATCTCCTGTGGGAAGAAGTCCTCTCAGTGAGGGGGATATATGGTAGCAGTAGTCGACTTGTTGCATACAGCATTTTCTGTCACACGAACTTTTTCCTGAAATCTAAGTCATTTCCCTGAAAATCAACCTCAATTTCCCTGAAAATCTTTTTGGGAGATTAAAATGTCTGAACAAGATATAATAGATTAAATGCCTGTATTGAATGTACTGAGGCCAAATAGGTCTATAAACAAAGGGAAACTGGGGAGAGTCGGGGAAATTTTCCAAATTCCAACAGGTTACAAGATTTTTTATTCAATTAAAAGGAGTTTACTGGTAAATGGTTTTGTGTTGGGAAATTATATTCAATTAACAGGGTTATTCAGTTAAGAGATATCCAATTAAGTGGGCTCCACTGTATCACTATTACAGTAGCAATAAAAAAGGCACATGATATAAGAAACAAATGCACATGCGCCTGACAGACTATTTCAGTTGTACCGGCAATCACAAGTTATTTCCTTCAAAGACTTTATATAGAAGATATCTATGCTGTTTTATTGAATATCATTATATTGTGAAGTATCTCATGAGTGTGGACCTGAAAGTTTTATTTTTCATGAGCTATTGCACAAGTGAAAAATAATACTTTCAGATCCACACAAATGAGATAGTTCCCGATATTCATTAACATAACGTAGATTTTCTTTTTATTATATGCTATGTGACATTCTACTGTCCAATATTCAGCCCAGTTTGACTGCAAACAGTTTCAAGACAATAACAAAGATCTGTTGATCGTTTCTTCAAGGCGACATTCAATGTGACGTCATGCACCGAGGCATAACGTCATTTAGGAAGCTACTGAAGAAATTCATCATGTGGAGGGTTTGAATGTTCATTTAAAGTATTTAAAGTGCTCATGAAAAATAAAACTTTCAGGTCCACACTCATGAGATAATTCCAGATTCTGACTAAAATGAAGTAGATTTTCTTTATTATATGCTACAAGACATTTTATTGCACAATATTCAGCACAATTCAACCCCAAATGCGTACATTTCAAAACAATAACAAAGATCAGCTGACCGTTCCTTCAAGGCACCGTGATGCAGCGTAGCGTGACATCATTTAGGAAGCTACTGAGGGATATTCCTCGATATCCATCGAGTCAATGGATATTGAGAAATATCTTTTACATAATTTGAGATAATTCACAGGCTAGAATAAAATTAACTAGTTGTTTTCATAAACCACCCATCTATCCCTTGGGTGACCTAATGAATTGAATTGAATTTAGCAATGACTAGATGGGAGCTATTGATTTTTTTCAAATTTCATTAAAAAACATAGCCATCAGTGGCCATGTTAGATTTGACATATAAATTGTCAACAATACCATTGGCACACCATACAGGCCTCATCTCTCATCTGATCTTTTTCAAATTCATATGTAGCTTTGGTGTGATGTCTAGATGGGAAAAACATGGCCACCAGCAGCCATCTTGGATTTGGCACATAAATTGTCAACAATCCAATTCTCACACCCTACACACCGCATCTCTCACCCGATCAGTTCCAAATTTCATATGTGGCTTTGGGCCAACGTCTAGATGAGAACCAATGAATCTTTCTGAATTTTGTTGAAAAACATGGCCACCAGCGTCCATCTTAGATTTGGCATATAAATTGTCAACAATTTCTTTGTCATGCCCTAGAGGCCGGATCTCTCACCCAGTCTCTTTTTCAAATTTCTTATGTATTTTTGGTGTGATGTCTGGATGTGAGCTATCAAATTGTTCTGAATTTAGTTGAAAAACATGACCACCAGCAGCCATCTTGGATTTGACACATAATCCTTGAGACAAGCCACTCCAGCACATGTTGTAAAACAGTTGTCCACATAGTTTTCACTAGAGTTATGGTCCTTACTTTGTCATATTTTCATGTTTTTCTGTGCCCAGCAATATCTCACCAGTGTGTGGATGGATTTCGATGAAATTTGGTTTGAGGGATTTTTGTGTCAAGCCGCTCCTGCACACCATATAAAAAAGTTACCTGTGTATTTTTTACCAGAGTTACGGTCTTTAGTTTGTCAATTTCTCATGACTTTTTTCCGTCTGCAGCAATATCTCAGCAGTGAGTGCATGGAAATCAATGAATTTCAATATGAGAGATCCTTGTGACAAGCCGCTCCTGCAAATGTTATAAAAAAGGATGCTTTGTATGTCCATCTGTCCATCCATCTGCAGTGCTATCTCAGCAGTGAGTGGATGGATTTCCATGAAATTTGGTATGAGGAATCCTTGTGACAAGCCGCTCCTGCAAATGTTATAAAAAAGTTGCCGGCATATTTTTCACCAGAGTTATGGGCCTTGCATTTCAAAGACATGTGCCAAATTATTTCCCATAGCGGGGAACCACAGTTTTATGAATCTGCTTGTTAGCTTAAGTCGACTGCCGGGGGCTATCCATCAGTTTTATTGATTTTCTTCTTTGCTCTTAAAATACCTAAAAGAGTCAAGTAAAACAAAATTAAAATATTGTACTTTGAGTGAAAGAAGGAGTCATATACAATGCTTTAGTGCCTTGTTACTCTCAAGGGATGATACATGGTTCATTTGTTCTTATTTACGATCAGATTCCATTTGGCACTAAAATCTTTCATTTGGGACAAAACAAAAATTTGGGGCTGGCATGAACACTGGTTAGTAAAAGATATTGTGTATTCACATGCATCAGTAACCCATATACTGACTTTTGTATCTGGCCCTAGATACAGTGTGGATAAATGATTGATACAGAAAAATTATTTAACTATTAAAGGCCTCTTTCCGACTTTGGTCAATTTTTACTTCCTTAGAACAGGTGTCCTAATATGCAGTAAACTTGTGAGGTACATTGTAAGTACATTGACAGTTGTTTGTAGACAAATTTGGCTGCCTATATATGTCATCATGACATGTCTCGACACAACTGTTAGGTCACAGAACATGTACTATGACAGTTAGACAAATATGTATGAAAAAAACTCAGGGACCATTAAGGGTTAAGATTGCAAGATAAAAGTCTCTGTCTTTTTCAGGTTGCAGGTGAGAAAATAGGAAATATTAGAACTGTAAGGGCATTTGCTCAAGAAGAGAAGGAGATTGATACATACAATAGTAAAGTGGAACATGTGTTGAAACTTGGCTACAAAGAAGCTTTGGCGAGAGGAATATTCTGGGGATCAGTATGTATCACAACTCAATCTTACATGTTAACTCTTTGAACCCTGGTGGTATCTTCCATGCCAGTTCAATGGCAGCAATTTGAAGAGTCCATATTCATTATTTGGGATAGACCAATTAATATTTTCAATGTGCATCCATGGGGCTGTAAGTTGAAAATGAAGAGTCCATATTCATTATTTGGGATAGACCAATTAATATTTTCAACTTACAGCCCCACGGATGCACATTGAAAATATTAATTGGTCTACCCCACACATTCACTCAGCAGCCATCCCACTTAAGGAAATTTTGACGTATCCAGCTTCTGGGTTGGAAAGTGGCCGCTCAGTTTCAAAGGGTTAACCTTTTGAACATTGTTGTTTATGTGCATTCCCTCATACCCTGCATGTTGTTCAGAAAGTGCTTTGCCAACTTTAACCCATTTTCAGATATACTTGTATTTTTATTGGGCAGCATGTGTTTGATTTCTGTAAACAAAAACTCTCTCTTGCCTGAGGGCACTACAGAGACTTAAAATATCATAAAAACACTTGAACCCTTTTTCCCCTCTGCTGTATCACAATACAAGTAATAATTCTTTTGAATAAAACATGCTCAAGCCTGGAAATAAGCAGACTGTCATCTGCAGAATGAGGTCCCAAGAGGGTGCATTTGGTGATGCTACCCTGCACAGCAGGGGAGCATTACTAAATTTACCACGTGTGAACCTCCATCAGAATCAAGGTCTCCGGCCTAAACAGAAAGAGGTATAAATTGGGAGATTCTAGCCCACTGTATGAAATAGCATCAACACATTCATCCTCTGGGAACCTCATTCTACAAATGACAGATTGCTTATTTTCAGGCTTGAACATGCTAAATTGAAGAAAAATCATACTGGTAAAAATTTCATTGGCTGCTTCATATGGCATCGCCCATGCAAAATTTAGTTCATTTTTAGCTCAACTTTTCAATGCCAAGTATTAGCTGTTGGGATGGGTTGTGGTCTGTCTGTCCCCCTGTCTGTCCATCCATCCACCCGCCCGTCCATCCATCCATATGTATGTCCGTATGTCAGTACGTACGTACATACATATCTTGGATTCGGCACATAAATTGTCAATAATAATTCCATTGGCACACCCTACAGACCACATTTCTCACACAATTTTTTTCAGATTTCATGTGTAGTGTTTGGTGTCATATCTAAGATGGAAGCTATCAAATTTTTCTGAATTTTGTAAAAAAACATGGCTAGTTTGAATTTCCATTGAAAAACATGCCTGCCAGCAGCCCTCTTGGATTTGACATATAAATTGTGAACAATTCCATTAGCACATCCTACAGGCCTCATCTCTCACCCAATTTTTTTCAAATTTCATATGTGGCTTTAGTGTGATGTCTACATTGAAGCTATCAAATTTTTGTGAATTTTGTTGAAAAACATGGCCCCATCAGCCATCTTGGATTTGGCATATAAATTGTCAACAATTCTATGAGTACACCCTACAGGTTACATCCCTCTTGCAATCGTTTTCAAGTTTCATTTGTAGCTTTGGTGTGATTGGAGTTTTTTTGTAGAAACTTGATTGAGTGACTTCTCATTACTAGAGCTTTCTATTTAGTTCACCCCTTCTTGGACAAGTTCAGCTGCTGTGTCATTGACACTTTCATCTAACCCTTTACCCAACAAATCGCCCCCATCCGCCCACGTAATATGCAAATTTAGTAGTTGAAAAAATAGTTTTCAAAAAATTTCAACAAAACTGTATCATGTGACCCCTCGTTGGAACGAGCTCATTGAGCTCGTTCCAACGAGGGGTCACATGATTTTTTTTTTTTTTAATTTTTTTAAAAATTTAAAAAAATGATATCTAAAATAATAATTTTTGATATCGTCTGCGTTGGGTAAAGGGTTAAGCAAAGGAGCAACCCATGTTGATGTAAATTGTATATTCTTGATAGTTTTATTCTTGGCTTCTTGGGTTTTGCTTATAATTTACAGAATTTGAGTTATGATGAGGGAGAATTCCACTTTGCAGATGTTGCGATAATTCTCTCTCTTCATGCTGAATTTGTCTTTGTTTGAAATACTGTAATGTGACATACAACAAAAAAAGTTAGCGCATTTCATCTGTATTTTTGGGTAGTAAAAATTATTATATTTGCAGCAGCCCGAAAATTTAGAAAACCAATAAATATTTGGCAAAGTCGTCACAAGTGAAAATATTTACAACAAAAGTTGGGGATAAATCTAGCAGAGTTTCCATGGGTTTCACATGAAATAATAATTTGCATTGCCGTTGTTTCTTAACATTTATCATGATGTGTTGTAATGAAAGGAGGTGTTATCACTCATTATAAATGTTCATTTAATCTTCAGCAATTTTGAAATGCAACAAAACTATGCAACTATCAAAGAATAAATTATGTTAATCATGTTCGTTTTGTTTCAAACACAAAACTTGAGAACATCAATTGTGTTCATAACCATCACAAAAATGTACTGAAAAGCAGTTTCTTAAAAGACAGTCGTGATCTGTATTTAATTGCTGAATACTATCAACAAGCAGATGGGTTTACAAAAAGGAACTACCAGTACTGAATTCAACCAAAGGGCTGCTAAAGTGAGTAAGGTGTGTTTTTATGAAATGAAATGTGCTTATAAATAATGGTAATGAGTGGGAGACTGCATTTCGGTTTCACTGCTTGATCGACCGGTATCTCACAATAATTTGTCAAGTTATAATTATCATTTTCTGTTGTTGGTGCTTGGTCTGTACTGTATTATATGGATTTTATACTGTACTGTATTATATGGATTTATTTATAGGACCCCTTAATCATTGTTGTTATTTAAAGTCAGTACACATAACATTTGTGGGTTTTCTTTGCTGATATCCCAAAGGAGTTGAAAGCACACTTTTCAAAAACAAAATTTGATTGGTCATTTTGTCAGACATGTTTGTTTGATAAGGAAAACAATCATTACCTGTAAATAAATAAAGAACCAGTTTGCAAATACTGTTGTTTTACTAATTCTATTTTTACACTGTAAACCAATGGCCCAGACTAGCTGGTGCTTAACTCAAAGTTATTAAGGGCCAAACACAAACTTTGACACCCCCCCCCCCCCCCCCCCCCCAATGCCCAAAATTTGCTTGCAAAACCAAAAATTAAAAGTCCTATCTGGCCCTCCATACATTTACTCTTCGCACATGCGCAGACGTCAGAAAGTGACCGGAATTGACACCAACATAATTCTTTATTTGGTCCTAAAAGTCATCAACAATGAAATGACATTTGTTCTTTAAAATCTCCTTTTTTGAGGATGCCAGACACAAATCAATGCAAGAATTGGTGGATATAAGGCTGTTATTGGATGAAGGAAGTGTTCAACGGTAGTTTTGGACGTTCAGGGCTGTAACTTTATAATATTTATAAAATTATTGTATGTTTCCCAATTTCGGGACATATGCCTGACGTCATCATTTTTAAAAATGATTATTCCACTGTGTGTTAAGTATTCCTTCCCTATCCTTCCATGGACCCTTCCTGTTAACCCTTTACCCAACGTAACGGTCAAAACCGGACAGCTCTATTCACAAAAATCGCTAATCAATTTTCATAATTTTTTCATTTTTTGTCTCAAAAACATAGGTTATGACCCCTCTTTGGAACGAGCTCGTTCCAATGAGGGGTCACAACCTATGTTTTTGATACAAAAATGAAAAAAATTAGTTATTCAAGAATTTGTTTTGCAAGTGTCGTCTGCTTTTCATGTTAGGTAAAGGGTTAAACTCTTAAGCTTTTTGGCTGTTTTTTATTGAAATTTTTTATTAAATTTCTTGGGACTTTAACATTTATTACAGAATATTATTCTGTTTCTTCCCCAGGGTTACGTCCTCACCCTAGCAGTGTTAGGCCCTTTAGTCTTGCATCTTCTATCCAAGGTATCGTTTTTTCTTCGTATGAAAATCTACCTTTGTATTTGGTAGCATTTCAATTGGTTCTGATTTTGGGCCTTTTTGTGTGCCTGATGTCTTGTTTACATTGAGGTTGTTTACATTATCAACGTCCTCATATTTAGGTAGTATCTTATATTCTATTACTGTAATATACTGTAGAATACATGGATTATTATTCTGGTAGTGTAGCTCATAAAATTTTGGATTTTGTCCACACTTAGGCTCTATCAGGATGCCCTTGGGTTCTTCATGTTCCCTTTGGGAACTTGGGCATTTTTCAAAACTTTTTTTTGTTTACAAAAATATTTTGAATTTAATTATGATTGTTATTATTCATGTATCTCAGTTATATATAAAAATTGTTGTGGAGTTTGGAGCACTGATATCGACTTTAGTTGATACACTCCTGCAGACTCTTGTCATTCTTGTGTAGCACTGGGATGACTGATGTTGGAGTCGGGTGTTGCGGTACATTGTTGGCGGTGAGGTTCTAAGTATCAAAGCCTCTTACCGCATTTTAATTCATTCTGTCAGTTTCTATTTCAGAGGAACATGAACATGGTGATGATATTCTGACACCCATCCAAGTGTTCTACCATTGTCGCGTTCGTGGAGCATATAGAGCTAGCTGCAGTGCTCATTATTGCAAGAGTTAGGGCCTTAGGGTAAAGGTTTTAATCTCTTGCAAGCAGCTAGCTCGACCGGTGAAGCGGTACTCCATCCGTGGGTGCCGTGACGCCGGGTAAGTCTGTTGCTGTCTAAGAGGTGGATTGGGTAGAGCGAGCACTATAATATAAATAGCTCACCCAGCGACGACGGAAATAGGGAGGAAGTCTGCAAGTTCTTGTACTCGGGGAGGTCTGATAGACTGCAAGCGGGAGAGGCCCCCCTCTCTAATATAGCAACGTCTGGGGTCAGATGTTGTTTTGAGAACTTGTACAAGCCGGAGTATATGTCTGCCCTCCACTCGGGACGCTCTGTTTAGTCTGCACCCATGGTCAGCTTCAGTCAAGGCTTCCTCTGCTGCGTTTCACAAGGCCGAAATGAAGTTTTCTGGTTGGAAACTTGCACAAGACAGAGCATATGTCCGCCTGCCACTCGGGTCGCTCCATCTAGTCTGCAGCCTGGGTCAGCTTCAGTCATGTCCTCCACTACGTTATTTACGCACACTCGACTGCATCCTAGCTACCTGACTTTGGATATCCAGCCTGCTGCACGAAGAAGGAACCACTCTTTGCCCGTGAAGTCCGACCATCCGGTAGCTAGGGAGACGAGACTTTGATCATCGGGACGCTCGGAGAAAGGATCCGTTTCCGACACACCGTCCCAGGAGCAGCATGCGGCTAAAGAATGGAAATCCGTTGCTCCTCAGGCCTCGATGTTGGTCTTGCTGTTGCAGATTGTGCAGCTGATCACGGCATCCCAGCAAGTGCAGATGCAGCCTCCCTCAGACTCAGAATCTGAGCTGTCGGACAGTGCTGGGTCGGTCAAGTCGTCTGTTCGCACAGATGCAATGGACTGAGATTCGCAACTGATTCTCTCGGATGGTAAAAGGGATAAGGAAGAGGATTACCCTTCCCTTTCGGAACAGTACATGGTTGCGATGGCTTTCATCCATCAATACTACCCTGTTTTGTTCCGCCAAATCAGAAAGCTGCGACGACAAGAGAGAAACAGCTGGTGTTGTTAGGCGCAGACTTTATCCAGACAAAGGAGGAAGTCCTTTCTTTTCCGCTTCAGTTTATGCAGATGTTGCAGGCCTTCAGCCATATAGACGGCGCCGTATTTATCCTCTTGAGTGCGAGGAAGAAGGCGGTTTCTTATCTTCATCTTCCGTATACATACCGTTTTTTGGACCACATTCATTTAAAAACGGTCGGGGAAGATGTTCAGAGAGTTCTTCTGCATTTGGATGAGCAGGCCGGGATTCTAGAGGTATCCTTACCTGTATCATTCACTATTTGCTCAGAAGCAATTGAGAAGGCTGTTTCTTCAAATAGAGTGAATTTGGATGTTATGTTATGCAGATCACCTTACAAGAGCTATGGCGCAATGCTCCTAGGCCGATGTGACAAGATTTTTCACGGGGAGGACGTGGTTCATCCTCCCGTAAGCCTCGCAGGTCATACAGGTGATGGTTTAGACCCCTATTGCTGGCCAGTTGGTGGAAGGTTATCAAGCTCTGCAAAAAACTGGATAACAATCACAGAAGATCAGTGGGTGAGAAGTGTAGTCTCGGACGGCTTATGGCTATCATTCCGAGTAATACCCCACTAACAAGTTGTCCACGTGGGACAAATCTTCCATTAAATTCTTGCATAAGAGAGTTTCTCCTACCAGAGGTATAAGCTTTCTTATCAAGGAAGCAATGCAGGTCATGGAGAATCAGGATTCTCAATATTTTTACAATCACCTGTTCCTCGTGCCAAAGCTAGATGGCTCGTTCCGACCGGTAATAGACTTCAGCTGGATAACAAGTTTATCATGGCTCTAAAAGTTTATTTATGGAAATTATTCAGTCGGTAAAAGTGAGCGTTCGAGTGATCGACTATGTGGCAAGCATAGATCTTAAGGATCTGTACTTTCATGTCCTGGTACATCCGGCATTCTAAAAGTACCTGTGGTCCGCCGTACAAGGGAAGGTGTACCACTTCAGAACAATATGCTTTGGTCTGAATCTGGCCCCCTGGGCGTTTCACTCGAATAATGAGCTCGGTAATGTCTTACTTACATGCTCATTTGTCTGCGATAATGTTGGCTTACTTGGACGACCTTTTGCAGGAATACGGCAACAGAATTATTCTTCAGAACGATGTTCAGAGTCTGCTTCTATTACTCTGATGTCTAGGTTTCATCGTAAACGAGAAATAGTCGGATCTAGCGGCGCTCGTTTTTGTCTACACTCAGACACATTAATAGTGAGGGAATTCATGCGACTGTTGGAGTTGTGTGGAGCGACTGTGGATCTCATTCCAATGGGCCATCTGTGTGCATGTCCCCTCCAGATATTCTTTACTCAGAGCTGGAGTGTGAAGATGCTTTCGCTTGAACCAGTATTGTTTTAACAGACATAGTAAAACAAGGGGTTCAGTTGGGCAGATATTCAGTAGTTAACTCCGGGAGTTACGCAGCAACTGCCGAATCCGGCTTTCACAATTATGACGGATGTGAGTCTGACAGGTTGGGGCACAACCCTAAATCCCACAGTCTTGAGGTGTCAGGGTCTTTGGGACCCTTGGTTCCAGGAGAGACACATAAACATCAACGAGATGATGTTAATTAGCTAGCGCTACAACATTGGATTCACATAATTATGGACATCCATGTTCAATTTGGTCGGACAACTCGACAGTAGTAGCGTACATCGGGAACCAGAGCGGCACCCATTCATTTCCGTTATGCCAACTGACGGAGAAGATTGTCCTAATACGTCATGAATCATCATGTTCATCTTTTTATCCGTCATATACCGGGTCGTCTGAACGTACTAGCAGACTCTCTCACTCAGAAAGGTTGCCTGTTGCATCTGGAATGGATGCTCAACAAGCGAGTATTTGTACAGTTTTGCTGATTTTCATGATAGATCCATTTGCGATGCACCGGAACAATCAGTTACCGTCGTTTGTGTCGCCATGCCCAGACCATTGTGCGCATGCAGTAGATGCTCTGCCAATCTCATGGGGATGGATGATAGGATATGCGTATCCTCCCAATTCATTTGATTCAGTAGATTACGTTTAAGATCAAACAGTCTTGTTGTGAATCCTACTAGTAGCACCTCTGTCGTCATAGAAACCTTGGATCAGTCTTCTCAAGTGTCTGTTATGGAACATTCCCCGGAAGCTTCCTCCACGAGAGAACCTTCTTTATCAGGGGAAGTTTTTGTTCTTCACGTCCTTCTCCGCCCATAGTGGCATAATGGAGTCTGTTAGATGTGAGGTAACCATTGCGTTTCCTATATTATTTGATGACTAACACAAGAATGATTAAGTAATGTGGGTGAGGAGGGTTCGATATGACTTTGAATTCCCCCCCCCCCCCTCCCCCCCCCCCCCCAGCACACACACTGCCAGTGTGTTTAGAGGCGATTACCTGGCAAGACTAGTTTTCTTCCCGCAAGCCTTGTATAAGTTTAAATACATACATGCATTTCTTCACTTTTCGATTGGCGGCTGGGTTGTGTTCTATGGCGACCTCAAGGGCACATCCCCTTTTTAGTTGGATTGGTTTCCTGTGATCATTCGTCTATATGTCATACGAGCGCATATTTCATCATAATTAAATTGCTAGTCTTTGGGTACCTCAGAGGCTGCATAACCAGTAAACTGGTATTCAGATGATTACATGCGGGATTTTAATGCTCACGCGCATAATAATTATTAGGCTGACGCTTTATTGTATATTATGGACCTTTGAAATTATGAATTATTTCGGGGGTGGTCCGTGTCGGAGCCTGTTAATTATACCTACTTCCATTTCTAGACCCAGGTTTCTATTAATGTCCGTACTCATCGTGTATATTCCCATGCTTATAGTGTCATAGCTATCAGATAGCACACGTCGGGGAGTGTTGTTACTGGAATTTATTGTACACCTGAATGGGGTCGCCTGTGGGTGACCTCGGAAGTGTGTTTACTCTCCAGAGATCATTCATTGTGGTTCGATTGGATATGTGTATGTTATATATTATATCACCGGTTTTCGACATATCTGTGTACGCCATCTGCGGTGTATGTTATATAGCAGGCAATATTAATTACCGGGATCATCACTATAGCCTTAACTTCTGAAGTGGCATTAAGCACCATTTATTAATAATAAATTAATACCTGAGTGCCCGTTCGACAAATATTTATATTGTTTTTTGGTACCCGCTTTTACTGATTCCAGCACGCTCCCCTCTTTCTTTTTGAAGATTCCTTCAAAAGAAAAGGGGGGGGGATTTTTTACCTCTCCTCTGGCTTGATAGGTATGTAACTATGAGGGAAGCTATTTTGTCCGTAATTATATCCTGCATACAGCTGGAGTTTTATTGTGTATGGTGTATGTTTCTTGGGGATATTCTCTCATTCTCAAATACGCCATCCTAATTTTTGGGGCTTAGTGCGGGCTAACCTTAAAAATTGGGAACTCGTTACATCCAATTATCATAGTCTTCATGCTAAGTATACAGAATTACTTGAACTGGGCTCCTTTTCTATGATATGTCTTCTCTATTACTGTATAGAGAGACATACATGTAATTCCTAATAATTTTAATTTCCTTTCACCTTGGATTACAGGATTGGAACTCTGTAAATCTACTAATTCTGAAGTCCTAGGCCCTCCACCTTTTTTTACGATTCAGCTAGTCTGGGCCATTGGTTTAGAGTGTAAAAATATTATAAATTTTTATACTGTACCAATGACCCAGACATAGCTGGTGCTAACTCTTAAAATATAGGGCCAAACACAAATTTTGCCCCCCAATCCCCAAAATTTGCATCTAAAACTAAAGAAAACATGTCCTGAAAGGCCCTCCACACTTCGCCCCTACTGCGCATGCGCAGTGTCAAGGACGTTCCGAAATTGGCGCCATTTATCATTCTAAGTTTGGCCCTTCATCAGTTAACATCTGACTGATCTTTGTGCTTTTAAATCTCAGTTTAAATGATGCCAGACACATAAATATTAGTGAAATGGTGATTCTAAGGAGGATAGAGAAGGAGGAGAGGAAAAGAATGTGTGACAGAATATTATCAGGGCTGTAACTTAAAATTTTTTAATGAAATTATGTTAAGTTACCTATTTTCAAGGCAGCAGCCATTTTGTTGTCATTCTGATTATTTAGTTACACTGTTTTTTCAAGTGTTTTCCTCTCTCCCTGTCCTTTAAGTTCCCCCTAGCTATTCTCCCATGCTTTTGGCATAGTTTCTGTAATTATTATTACTAAAATTTCTTGGGAGTTTTAGCTGAATAACAGAATGAATTCTGTTCTTTCCCCATGTTTACGTCTTCACCTACGGGTGGTTAGGCGTTGTGTTCTGCATCTACCATCTGATGTTCTGCAGTTTCTTCCCTGGAAGTCTCTGTTTTGCATCAGATAGTGTATTTTTGGTAACTGATTTCGGGCCTGGGTGCCTGGAGTCTTATTTTAGTGTTTTTACACTCATTGTTTACATTTACAACAGCCCTCTGTGTGAGGGGGGGGATTTCTAAAAAATAATATCTTTATGTTATTTTAATCATAACTAGATACATTATTATTGTTCGTAAGTGTTGAATAAATTGTTTAAAATATTTTTAAAATTTTTGTCCACACTTAGGCTTGGGATCCATTGGGGCTCAACGTTACTTTTCAGAAACTTGGGCTGTTCTGAAAAAATATTTTTTCAAAATATTTTGATTTCAATTATTTTTTCTATATTAATGGATCATATTATTATTATGTATTTTGATTGCCAGGGGTTAGTGCGAGTACCAGGACTTGTTTTCTTTTCACATTGAAAGGATATTGATCAATTGTTTAAAGAGGAAGTCTTCCTCTGACCTTATTATCATTCTATATGTGGTCAGTGTACTCGCATTAACTCCTGTTCTGTATCGTATGATTTCGATGACAATATGGGAAGCGTATGTCACGGTATGTTGTTGGGGATTTGGACACTCCGGTCCTTTCCCCGCAGGGTCACTCTACTTTATCAATTTCTATTTCAGACGATCAAGATTAGGGTGATGTATCTGTGATGTCTTCCAACAGTGTGCCTCCGTCGTCACAATTAATGAAGGGCTAGCAGAAAAGTGCTCATGTAATACGCCAATTGCCTAAGAGGACCCTAGTAGGTTCGACGGCCTTTGACGTCCGCTAGCTCGCCCGGTGTAGCGTCCATTCACCGAATGGTTCGGCAGCCGGGTTCGTCCGTTGCGGTCTAGAAGGAATTTTGGGGTGATGCGAGCACTATAAAATTAACTTAATGCACACCCAGTGACGGCGGATCGGAGGGAGAACGGAGGAAGCCTTTTAGTCCGGTTCATAGCTCGTTCCGGTCCATCCGGACGGCAAGCGAGAGAGGCCCCTCTCTCGTTCAACAACATCTGGCCCCAGATGTTGTGGTACAAAATGTGTCGCTAGCGGAGCATACGTCCGTCGCTCGGGACGCTCCGTTGTATAGGCAGTCCGCTGAGACTGCTAAGGCTTCCTCTTCTCGTCAGCGCACACGACCGCACCTTGGCTGCGTGACCGCCGATATATTACCAGCTTCGCCGATCAAGGATTCTTCGGCGACCAGGTCACACCATCCGGCAGCCAGGGATTCGAGACCGATGGACTCCGGACGTTCGCATAGGAAAAGTATGCGGGAGCCATCTGATGCGGAGCTGCCCTCGGCGAAGCAGCGATAGACTGCGCCTCCGCAGGTCTCGACGCCGGACATTCTTGTGCACATAGCACAGCTTATCGCAGCATTCCAGCAGCCGACAGAAACGGTGTCGGATCGAGAATTATCCGACAGCGCTGGGTCGGTAGCCGGGGACTCGAGGCCTGCAGACTCCGGACATTCGCATAGGAAGTGTGCGGGAGTCAACGTACACGGAGCTTCCGGCGGCAATGCATCGTAAGTCCGCTACTGCACAGGCCTCGGGAACGGACGTGCTTTCCTTAATAGCACAGTTTATCGCAGCATCCCAGCATCAACTGAATCTGTCGCATATATTTTATCCGACGATGCTGGGTCGGGACGCTCCGCGGAAGCGGGTACGGACGTCCGAAAGTTTCATCCGGTCCGACGGGATACCGAAAGGGATTCGGAGGATTTCAAGCTTTCCCTTTCGGAACAACATATGCTGCGATGCCGGATAAGAAACTGATAGCGTCGGTGGACTTAGAAATTTTTGGTTCGGTTCAGGGACATTGTCCCTCAGTTCCGACATAGTCCAATAATGTCACACAAACTTTCGAATTATTGAACGACGCTATATATATTATTATTTTATGCTTGCTATCCAAGCATTTCTGGTTTCTTGTTCGAAGAGTTATGGAGATGTCTTTCAAAAGTGTGCCTCTGTCGTCATAGTTAATGAAGAGTTAGCGGCAATAAGTGCTCATGGAATATGTCTATCGCTTACGGAGTGACATTCGCTAGCTCACCCGGTGTAGCGTACATTCATCGAATGGTTCGGCTGCCGGGTTCGTCCGTTGCGGTCTAGGAAGGAGATTTGGGTGATGCGAGCACTTTAATTACTTTAGTACTCACCCAGTGACGGCAGATTGAGGACAGATCGGAGGAAGCCAACAACATAGCGGACCGCATGTTGTGGTTCAGATATTTTACATTCGGAGCATATGTCCGTTGCTCGGGACGCTCCGTTATATTGACAGTCCGAGAGACTGTCTTTAATGCTTCCTCATCCTCACAGCAGGGCACACGACCGCACATTGGCTACGTGACCTCGAGTATCCGATCAGTTTCGGCATTCAGTGATTCCACGGCGAATAGGTCGCGCCATCCGGTAGCCAAGGGACATGAGGCCTATACACTCCGGTCGCTCGCATATTGGAAGTATGCACGGGGTAACGATCACGGAGCTTCCAGCGGCAATGCATCGTAAGACCGCTTCTCCTCAGGCCTCAGTGACGGACGTGCTATCCGAGTTAGCACAGTTGTTTCGCAGCATCCCAGCAATTGACAGTTTCTCGGTCGAATCAGGAATTATCCGACGGCGCTGGGTCGGTGCGGTCCGCGGTTGCATCAGCTACGGACGACCGAACGCTTTATAGGGTCCGACAGGATGGCGAAAGGGATTCGAAAGATTTCGAGTTTTCCCTTTAGTAGTATCGGAAGATGCCTTTCATATCTTCTGGCATTTCTTCCAGTGATTATTTTTCGGACTTCATTGCTGCGATCTTGGATAAGAGACTTATAGCGTCATTGGACTCGGATTTTTCGATCGGTACAGGGACATTGTCACTGACTTACCGACGCAGTCCAATATTGTCATTACAACATGTGTTTTATTTTTCGACGCTATATATTTATATATATATACAAGCCTGCTACTAAGCATGATAGTTTAGTTTCTTGTCCGCGTTGCTCATTTCTGCCATTTTATCATTTTTACAAATAGTTTATTTTGGCAGAGCAGGGCATACCGAGAGTTCATATGCGTCTAGACGGTGTGATTAAAGACTGCATATATTCTTTTTCGCCGTTTATGTCTTTTCCAATTTCATTGTTGGGAACGACATTATGTATAGTAGACTTAACTTAGACGCTTTATTATACGTAATCCGCCTTACTGAGGCGTTATCATTACGTCTTCAAGAAAAGATTTACGGGATATTATTCTCAATGTAATTTCTTTTGAGGGCAGTAGTTTGTTCACGTATAACTCCGCCCTTCAGTGGCTGATTGGAGTTGGTTAGACGTGACGCAGCCCTAGCTACATCCACACGCGTGGATAGTAAGGTTAAGAACTCTCTCAGAGTCGCTTCGTTCTCGGAGGAGCTTCTCTTCGACGGCAACTTTCCTGCAATCCATGAATCGCTCGATTTTTACATTCTCTTGTCTATCTAGTGTTACAAGAGATTCAGACTGGGGCAAACATTCGGTGGTTGACTCAGAGAGTGCCGCCGCAGTTGCCGGACCCGAGTGTGGCTGTTATGACGGTTGCCAGTCAAACAGATTGGGATATATACTGATCCCTACGGATTCGAAGTGCCAGGGTCTTTGGGTTCCGCAGTCTTTTAGCTATCAGTTTAACTTCTGCGGAATAATGTTTTTTAGGCTTGCTTTATGTCATTGCATGAACATTATTCAGAAACGCATGCCCAAATTCCTGTCCTTTAATTCGACAGTAGTGGCGTATCTCCGGAACCAGGGAGGCACTCTTTCGTTTCCGTTATTCAATTTAATGGAAAGAATCCGTCTGTTGGTTATAGTACACCAAGTTCAGTTTTGGTCCGTCATATTCCGGGTCGTCTGATTGTTTTATCGGACTCCCGTTCTCTTACGGGTCGCTTGTTGCTGTCAGAATGGACTCTCAACAAACAAGTATTCAATCAGATTTGCTATCTATGGGAGCGCCCAATGATGATTTATTTATGACACAGCTTGCTAATCAATTGCAGACGCATGTGTTGGCTTGTCCAGATCTCTGAGCTAATAATGTTAACGCTCTATTGATCTATAGGACGGAATGATAGGATACGCGTATCCTCCGGCGCTGTTGTTTTAGCAGGTATTGCTAAGATAAACAACCACAATACATTTCTGTTGATAGCATCTCTATCTTCACAGAGATCATGAGTAATTTACTCTCTTGTCTACTGTGGATCTTAACGTGAAATCTTCCTCTATGTGAGGATCTTTTTTCACTGGGTAAATCGTGTCATCTTTATCACAACCAGCAAGGTCGCAACCTTCATGTATTCCGTTGTGTGGTCCGTATTGCATTGTAAGCACTGTACTGGACGAGCTTTGGACGCGATTTCTTACTATAGGAGATCCTCTTCTTCGCTATTCTATGCGACTAAAGTGGAGGCTCTTCCGTCGTGGTGTAGGGATCATTATGTTCATATTGTTGATCCCTCCATACTACTCATTGCTATTTTTTAGTATACTTGTTTCACAAGATCTACTGCAGCCTGTTATTATTTAGGTTATAGGTTTATGTTACCTCATACCTATGCACTCTACGATAGTTTACAATTGAGTCTTTTGTCTCTTTATCTAAGTCAGTTAGTAACTTTTTGATAAATAGACTTAGAATCTTTAGATTAAATTCCTATACGGATTTTAACTTCGGTTCTTATTTAGCTAAGTAATCATTTGAGCCTCTGGAAACAGTAGTTTTCAAATTCTGACCTTTTAGACAGTAATTCTGTTGGTTTCTCTTTTACTGTAGAGTCAGTGAGTTTCATGCACTATCGATGGATAATTTTCACTTTCATAGTTTCGGAATCAATACTTCCATTACTATTTAGGTTGGATTGTTGCATAAGAGTTAGGCTCCTATTATCCGGAACCTTTTATTTTAAGGTCCTTCCGTCTTCGTATGGGCATAGGCCTTTACTCTTTCCGGGTACAGTTTATGTATTTATAAACAGATATCTGTTTATTACAAGGGCGTAAGCTTCTTCTGTCTTTGATGTCTAGTAGAAGGACGTTACGCTCCATTTTATTGTTAATGGATTCTATTAACTATCGGTACTGCTTATGGTATATCATTGACTTAGCAGTTGTGCTTAAGATTTCGGCTCATGAAGTAAGAGTTCTTCTACTTCTTGGGCTTACTTTAATAGTGTCGCTATTATAGATTTTTGAAGGCCGCTCATTGCGCTCAGCCATCCACATTCATGAATTTTATCTTAGAAATATCGAGTCAATTTCTTGAGGCCTCTTTTGTAGGTCTATTATCTACTGCTCAGAATGTCATTCTCTTAACAGTTGCTACTATAGCTAGGTAGGATGTCTGTTTCGGCAGTGTCTCCGTTCGGCTGCCCTCTTCGCTCTGGGCTATTTGACCCAGGGCAAGAAAAAGGGTGGGGGGAGGGTGTTCCCTTGGGTCACCTGTTTTACTATGAAAACAAGGGGATACCTCCTCCGGAGTTAGTAATTCTGAGCTGTTATTGGGATGGTTGTTTAGTGAGAAGTTTAAGTTTATAAAATTCATTCAAGTCTTAGTTTTTAAAGTATAGCTTTTGAATATTGCATATGTCAACGGACATGATTATGCAATTCTCAGACACTTTTAGGAGTATAAGAGTCTCTATTCTCTAGACTTACTTTATTATTGGCTTACTTTAAAAATTATTAGTATAAGGATTATATTGGATATTAATAGAGTACATGGATGTATGAAGCTCAATTTTGGAAGGTGTTGTATCTTTCTAATTTATCATAAATAAGAAAGATACATGTAAGGCCTATTACTTCTTTTCCCTACAGGGGATGACTCTATTTTATTTTATTGAGCGTATTCCATTTTGCTCTATGTCCTTGGCCCTCCAGCCTTTTTACTATTCAGCTATGTCTGGGTCATTGGTACAGTATAAAAATGTTAAAAAATTTATAGTAATTTATATATTTTTTATACTTACCAATGACCCAGACGGGGATGGCCCTCCCAGGAGTTGGGAACTCTTGCCTCCCCGCTGAGTACATAGCGCTTACCAGGCACTGGTTATTAGAATGATAAATGGCGCCAATTTCGGAACGTCCTTGACACTGCGCATGCGCAGTAGGGGCGAAGTGTGGAGGGCCTTTCAGGACATGTTTTCTTTAGTTTTAGATGCAAATTTTGGGGATTGGGGGGCAAAATTTGTGTTTGGCCCTATATTTTAAGAGTTAGCACCAGCTATGTCTGGGTCATTGGTAAGTATAAAAAATATATAAATTACTATAAATTTTTTAACATTTACAGTAATTTGTATATTTTTATACTTACCAATGACCCAAACGGAGATGGCCCTCCCGTGAGTGGGTACTCATACCTCCCCGCTGAATTTTTATGTAGTACTCTCTTCTACAAAGAATGATGTTTGCGCCAATTCTGGTCACTTCCTGACCACTGCGCATGCGTGGAGAGTAAATGTATGGAGGGTCAGATAGGACTTTTAATTTTCGGCTTTGCAAGCAAATTTCGGGGATTGGAGGGTTCAAAATTTGTGTTTGGCCCTTAATAAGTTGAAGTTAAGCAGCAACTAATCTGGGCCATTGGTAAGTATAAAAATATACAAATTACTGTAAATTTATAATATTTCCATTATACTCTATATAAGTCTTCTTAGAAAGGCCTGTATGCTTCTAGTTTGGAAGCTAATTGGCAAACAATATAAAAAAAAATTGACAACCTAATGAAAAACAAAACGGTAAGGCCTTCCAGTCATAATTTAATCTGATAGCCCTAAAGGGCTATAGGATTAAATTCTTGCTGTACTTTCCCACAAATACAAAATATTGCTGTTAGTAATACTGTGGAACCCTCTTAATTGACTTGTCACTTTGCTAGTGAAAATTATTCAGTTAACAGAAGTATTCAGTTAATTTGGATATAAATACGTTAGATCAAATGCCAGTATTGAATGTGAGGCTAACCAGGGGAATTCATCGATATCAGGAGTTTACTTTATAACCCTTATGTAATTAACCAGTCACATTTGTAATGAACATATGGAAAGTGTTTTTGCATTTGGAAGTTATGTTCATTTAACAGTGAACTCGACTATATTGTAAAGGGGGATGTCTTTCAGGAATACAGTGCTCAAAATTTCTTTTTCAAATGTAATTTTAAACAAATTTTCCAAGTAAACTCTCTTCCTCTTGTAGTAGCGAGGAGGGATCCCCAACAACACTAAGTGGAGGTATCTTGGTGACTGGAAACGTTGCATCACAAAATTGGTTTGTTTAAAGGAATTTTCCCCAGCTGACTTTGCTTCACAATCTCCCCCTAAACATGTCACATTGCAGCTTATTGAAATAATATCCCAGAATGAGTTCACATCTTTAAATTACTTTACATTAGCAATGGTAAACACTGTCACTAAAATAACTGTAGTTGTACCAAAAAGGTTTGCAGCCTTTCACCCAGAGTTTTGTCATGTTTCCCAATGGAAAGAAAGCAACCTATAAGTGTGTTTAAAAAAAATGCCAAGTTTGCCAGAAGAGAGCAATTATGACACTGTTGTCACAGATTGCACTCCTATGGTGAACGATGCAGAAGTAAAGATTAGCCCAAGGATCAAAAACAATGTGGAAAGCAAATAACCCAGTTACTTTAACTGTTGGAGGCATTGTGGCATTGCGGTAACTGGTTCTAGTCAGATCACCGAAGTTTAGCAGCGTCTAGCCCGGTTACTCCTCGGATGGGTGACTGTCTCAAGGATCGATTTGGACTCCCACGCTGTGTCCTTGGGTAAGGCACTTAACTCCCATTGTACACATGGGGTCACGATGACGCCATGTACTAAGGTGTACTGCACGTCAATGGTGCGCATGTCTTCAACCAATCTAACCCTGTGCTGCAGTGCGGAGTTACAATGTTGGGGCGCTGGCAGTTGCTCGGCATTGCACGATGGTTCTCTCTAGGTACTTCGGCTTCCTCCACCCGTATTAACTGTCTCGGTCATGATTAGCCTTTGTGCATAAGTATGTGACCTTAAACACCAATAAATAAATAAATATACTTTAACTGTTGCTAATGCTAAGCAAAAAGAAATTAAAAGTATTGGAAATAGATACAGAGAAGCTGCAAACACCAGAGTTTTTTTTTCTCCCACAGAACCAAATTTCACTTGAGTCTAAATTTTACCAAATATAAAGTCCTGAATGAGTTCTGATACAGGATTCATTGTGAGCCTTGAAAATCCTTGAACTTGAAAATTCATTTTCAAGGCCTTGAAAGTCCTTGAAATTTGAGAAGGGTCATGAATGGCCTTGAATTTCACTTGTGCCTTAAGAGTTTATGTACTTTTCTTGTAAATCTTGTATAAATACACAGCAATTGCTTTGTATTGACAGCTATGTTGCAGGGTTAATAAACCAATATTTTCTCACAGTCAAATCTGTTAACACTGATTGCAAGTCAAGATCATACTGAAGGTTATTGACCAGTGCATGGAAAGAGAAAAGTCTTGAAAGCAATGATTCCTGTGAAATTTGGGGACTTTTGGACCAATTGAAGTGTACTGTATACTCCAAGCTTTCTTCCAGTGAGAATCCTGGGAAATGGATCAGCACATGTATACTGTGATAGGTTGGGTTTTTCCTCACTGGTACAATGCATGGAGTCTGGGTTCTCAGCAGTGGACATCATACATATATATGGTAGTCTAAACTTGATTTTGTACTTGTACAGTGGAGCCCACTTAATCGGATATATCTTAACTGAATAACCCTGTTAATTGAATATAAGTTCCAAACACAAAACCATTTACCATACCTCCAGTACAAATTTGACCTCTTAATTGAATATAGGTTATAGAGTAAACTCCTGCTAATTGAAAAAAAAATCTTGTAACCTTTTGAGAAATTACCCTGACTCTCCACAGTTTTCCCTTGTTATAGACCTATTTGGCCTCAGTATATCCAATACAGGCATTTAGTCTATTATATCTTATTTGACAGAGCTCATGGAACTCTGTCAAACAAGATATAATAAAATAAATGCTAAGTTTATCACTAGAATACAGGAAAGTGACACAATCCTTCTTGAATGCTCCTGTTAATTGAATAATTTTTATTGGCACAGTGGCTATTCAATTAACAGGGTTCCATTGTACTAGAAGAGTGCTGACAGAAATGCAGAAAGTGACCATAAATGGTAATCAGTAAATAAATAAATACTTTAAGCTTGCATTATTATTGGGAAACGGATTAGGTTATTTGATGATTAAAAGAATTTGTGACCTAATTCCATTTGTACTGAAAAATGTAAACATCTTTTTTTCTTTCTATTTCAGACTGGCTTATCTGGTAATTTAGTAGTGTTATCCGTTTTTTATTGTGGAGGTGTTATGATGACTGAATCTCAGATTACTATTGGTGATTTATCTGCCTTTTTGCTCTATGCTGCTTATGTAGGGTTTTCTATTGGAGGTGAGTTTCATAGTAGTTTACAACAATTTCATTGTTCACATTTCATACAAGATACACAAAAAAGTGGAGCCCATTTAATTGGATATTTTGAATTGAATAACCCTGATAATTGCACATAACTTTCAAACACCAAATCATTTACTATCATGTGTGCCAGCTCTATGTTCAGTAAAAATTTTTACATGTTAACGTGTTGAGTGCTAAATTATTTTTCAATGGTGATTTGAAACGTAAGTATTTTTTATTCAAAGATGCCATGCAACCAGCAAGGGATGCTTTAATTTAGCAAGATTTTGTTAATGAACAATTATTTTATTACAATTTATTGGAGAGTGCCTGTTTGCACTCTACAATAAATTGTAACTAAATAATTTTAATATAAATTTTTTTATTACACTTCCATTAAACTTTAAACCCTTGTATTCAATGGAATTGCCACTATGATATAAATGATTCTGTATTCAACGGGTGATATACAAGCCAGAACTTTTTTACCGCACCGTTTAGTTATGCTTCGAAAAGTTTCTAAACTTCGTTATACAATCATCGACCGTCTGTCGCATAGTGTGAAAATGAAAACGTCCAAAGCAAAATAAAGTTAGTTCACAAAAAATTAGCCAAAAATTAGATAATATTTTTAAAAAACCCAATCATTTCCAACCAGAACATTAACCAGTCCCATGGCCGTCTTGTTTTGTGGATCCCATTATATCTAAATTGGTCAACTTTATTTCGGTAAATCTTCGTACACCTTAACATGCTTCAAACTTCTTTTAAAAATGTTTCTCCCAGCTGTTTTGCAAATCTGCACATATTTGTACTTATATTTTTACTAACAGTAATAGCCACCAAATGGTTAGGTGAGAATGGGCACCATTCACGCCTAACCATTTGGTGGCTATTACTGTTAGTAAACAGCGATAGGAATTTCAACAGACACTGGTTCTGAAAAGGTTGTTTTGATTTTTTATCGATCCATATGATCAGTACAGCTTCAGTCAAAACAAACTCTTCACCTTTGGGTTTAATTATCGGAATTAAAATTTGTTTATTTAAATGCATTTTAATGCATGGGTTTTGTAATAAACACAGAATGCGATGTGTGTTTGAATCGGTGGTTGTTTTACATAACGAGTTGGAATGGCGTAGTCATATTTTGCGAGAGCCGTAGGCTTGAGCAAAATATGATTACGCCATTCCAATGAGTGTTTATGTCTATATCTTTACTGCTAAAAAAAAACAACAAGCCTATGCAAAGAGTGTAAAGCCACTAAAGTGGCTCCAGCACTTTTCAATAGAGCCATGATAGTAGCTGTTAGCACTCATCCAGTTAATTGTGTGTATGTTTGAGAGTAAACTCCTTTTAATTGAATTAAAAATTGTGACATACCCAAGAATTACCTTCACTGAATTCCTCACGTATATAGACCTATAGACCTTTATTATATGAGCTCTTGGAATCAACCAATCAGCGTAGATAAATGTTGGTGGCCTATGAAGCCAAATCAGGCCGATGATGACGTCATATGCAATCAATATTAGGTGTTTGTCCATCATATTGTTTTTAGAAATAAAATACAACCGTGGCATTTCTCAAATGACGATCTTACAGCAGATGTTTTGAATTGTCCATTGAATGTGATTAAAGTTTCATTGAGTGATGGGTTACATACAAATATTATATTTCTGCAGTTACATTCAGTAAATGTATTTATCACATAATCAGCATCAAATAACTCAATTATGGAAATATTGATCACAAGAGGCCTACTTTGTGAGGCCTCACAGAACAATCACTCAGAAGGTTACTTCCACATGTTTTAACCCTTTACCCAACGCAGACGATTCCCAAATTTATTATTTTAAATATCATTTTTTATTTTTTTTCAAAAAATTTCAACAAAACCATATCATGTGACCCCTCTTTGGAACGAGCTCAACGAGCTCGTTCCAAAGAGGGGTCACATGATATGGTTTTGTTGAAATTTTTTGAAAAATAATATTTTTTCAGCTGCTGAATTTGCATATTACCCGGGCGGATGCGGGCGATTCGTTGGGTAAAGGGTTAATATCTATAGATGAACAACAAAACTGTTCATTATCAGCCCTTTTTTATTTCCTGAACTTGGGCTTTTCAGCTTGACATTTTGGTCTTTTTGCTTTACAAACTCACATTGTAAGCTTAGCAATTCTGGGTGTTGGCTTTGTGTTTATGTGTATATGTTATATGCATATTATGTGTTCCTTCACATATTATTTCGACACAAATAATTCATATTCAGCAATGCAACAGATGCTTGGTTATATAACAAAAAAACTATTCGCAACATCTGTTACCGGTTATGTAGGTGTACACCTCCATCCAATTGTCCATTCTGTATATTGTGTTGGTATTGTAGGTTGTCAAAGAAATTAAAATATTCTCCCAAATTTTATTTTTTTTTTTTTACAATACCTACCACATCAACACAAAACATGTCAAAAAGTTGTCAATACAGTTATTGTGAACTGCCTCCATACATGCATATTCCATTATCAAAAATAAGAAATTGGAGCTTAATGCAGTTGTCTAGCAGGGGGATGGGCAATAGGGTGTACTCTGGTAGAGAGGTGGGACATTTGGCTGTGCACTTTCAGCCCAGATTGATTCAGTGAGGTCGATCTTTTAGTCTTTTTTTTTCTCGTGGCTTATCCTTGAAATAAGCTCAAAAAGAGAGGTTAATAAAGAGCAAAGCATAGTTTGGGGTGGTAAGTGTAGTAAATAGTAAAATGTGGGTGAAAATCTTGGTTTATCTGAACAATGCTGGCTAGTTTTCATTGTTACATGTATGTTAAATAGAATGTTAAATTTCACAATATGCCATAAAAAGAAGCTCAAATTTGTCACATTATGGCAGGAAATTTTAGACTCTTCTTCACTAACATTAATATGAGTTGATTTTTAAATGTATGTATTTTTTTTTACTCCAGGCTTGAGCTCTTTCTATACAGAATTAATGCGAGGAATTGGTGCTAGTTCAAGATTATGGCTTCTGATAGATAGGGAACCAAATATTCCTGTCTTCGGTATGTAATCTGTTTATCCCTTTCCATGTTGTGTTTCCTATATTTCTTTCAATGTTTTGCTTGATATCTATCCAAATAATGAAGCTATGGAAATACCAAAAAGGTTTTCAGTCTTCTCTTTTTTACCAAACTGTTAACAAGTTTGTACAGTAGAGGCCACCTAACTGGATATTTATGTCTCCCCTTCCCAGAAGGGAGACATATTGTTGTAGTGCATATTCTTTAGCTCAACTTTGGCGAAGCCAAATTTGAGCTTTTGTCTTGGCCCGTCGTCCGTCGTCCATCTGTCCATCTGTCCGTACGTCAACAATTGGATACGGCTCGGGCTAGAGGCCGTATTTATGAACCGATCTTTACGAAACTTCTTGGGTACCTTTGTTATGACCGTGGGACGAGTACGGGTGTTTTTGGGTGCGGTCCGAAATTCAAGATGGCTGCCAGCCGCCATTTTGTACCGACGATGCAGAAATCTGTTTTTTGTACAGAACTTCCATATGAAAGCTCTGATTTGAATAATTTTTTGTATGAATGTTTAGTACCATGGGATACATCACATATAATACGGGGTTTTTTCTTATGCGTAAATTGTGCAAATTAGACTAATTTTGATGTTTTTTGGGGTTACTTTCAGCACTGTAAGTGCAAATGCCAATACGGCTCGGGCTAGAGGCCGTATTTATGAACCGATCTTTACGAAACTTCTTGGGTACCTTTGGTATCACCGTGGGATGAGAACGAGTGTTTTTGGCTCCGGTCCGAAATTCAAGATGGCCGATGGCAGCCATTTTGTACAAAATTAGGTGCAATCAGATTTTTGCACAGAACTTCAATATGAAAGCGCTGATTTGAATAATTTTGTGTGTGAATGTTTAGTACCATGGGATACATCACATATAATACAGGGTTTTTTCTCGTGCAGAAATTATGCAAATTAGATGAACTTTGATTTTTTCAGTGCGACTTACACACAGTAAGTACACATGTCAATACGGCTAAGACTAGAGTCTGTATTTATGAACTGATCTTCACGAAATGTCTTGGGTACCTTTGTTATCACCTTGGGACGAGAACGAGTGTTTCTGGGTGCGGTCTAAAATTCAAGATGGCTGCCAGTGGCTATTTTGTACCGAAATTAAGTCTAATCAGTTTTTATGTGTACCCATACTATGTATGGTACACATAATGCTGGCATCCGGGGTGACCATCCATCGTTCGTCCATCCTTTGTCCGTCCGTCTGTCCATCTGTCCATCCGTCCGTCCATCTGTCCGTCCGGCATCCGTATCCATTTCTTTGGCATTCGATAACTTGAAAAATATTGCTTGGATTGTCAAGTTACTTTATATTTGTGTTCAGGTTACTGATGTGCCGAGCTGTATAGTTTTTGGTGTACATCAGATAATTTGATCCTGAGATATTAACTCTTTATCCTTCAAATGGAAAATTCCTCCAATCCCTTTGGCATTCGATAACTTGAAAAATATTGCTTGGATTGTCTAATTACTTTATATTTATGTTCAGGTTACTGATTTGCCGAGCTGTGTAGTTTTTGGTGTAAATCTGATGATTTGATCCCGAGATATTAACCCTTTATCCTTCAAATTGAAAATTTCTCCAATCCCTTTGGCATTCGATAACTTGAAAAATATTGCTTGGATTGTCAAGTTACTTTATATTTGTGTTCAGGTTACTGATGTGCTGAGCTGTATAGTTTTTGGTGTAAATCTGTTATTTGGATCCTGAGATATTAACCCTTTATCCTTCGATTTGAAAATTTATCCAATCCCTTTGGCATTCGATAACTTGAAAAATATTGCTTGGATTGTCAAGTTACTTTATATTTGTTTTCTGGTTACTGATGTGCCGAGCTGTATAGTTTTTGGTGTAAATCTGATAATTTAATCCTGAGATATTAACCCTTTATCCTTCAAATTGAAAATTCCTCCAATCCCTTTGGCATTCGATAACTTGAAAAATATTGCTTGGATTGTCAAGTTACTTTATATTTGTGTTTAGGTTACTGATGTACCGAGCTGTATAGTTTTTGGTGTAAATCTGTTATTTTAATCCTGAAGTATTAACCCTTTATCCTTCAGATTGAAAATTCCTCCAATCCCTTTGACATTTGATAACTTGAAAAATATTGCTTGGATTGTCAAGTTACTTTATAATTGTGTTCAGGTTACTGATGTGCTGAGCTGTATAGTTTTTGGTGTTGATCTGATAATTTGATCTGGAGATATTAACCCTTTATCCTACAAATTTGAAAATTCCTCTAATCCCTTTGGCTTGAGATAACTCTCAATCAATCAATACGATTGTCATGTTACTTTATATATTTATTCAGGTTACTGATATGCTGTGCTGTATAGTTTTTTATGTAAATCTGATAATTTGATCCGGAGATATTAACCCTTTATCCATCAAATTAGACACTCCTCCAATGCATTTCTATATGTACCCATACCTTGTATGGTGTACATGATGTTGCCATTTGTGGTGGCCCTCCATCATACAGCTTTCTACTAGTTGCGCGTATGGGTACACATCTGACGATTTCATCGGCCTATTTTTTGTACACAACTTCTATACAGCTCAGACTAGAGGCCATATTTATGAACCAATCTTTACGAAACTTCTTGGGTACCTTTGTTATCACCGTGGGATGAGAGCGAGTGTTTTTGGGTGTGGTCCGAAATTCAAGATGGCCACCAGCAGCCATTTTGTACCAAAATTAGTGCAATCAGTCTTTTGTACAGAACTTCTGTATGAAAGTTCTGATTTGAATAAATTTTTGTATGAATGTTTAGTAACATGGAATACATCACATGTTGTAAGGGGTTTTTTTTCGTGCAGAAATTATGCAAATTAGATGAACTTTGATTTATTCAGTGCTACTTACACAATGTAAGCACACATGTCAATACGGCTCAGGGTAGAGGCTGTATTTATGAACCGATCTTCACAAAACTTCTTGGGTACCTTTGTTGTCACCTTGGGATGAGAATGAGTGTTTCTGGGTACGGTCCAAAATTCAAGATGGCTGCCAGTGGCCATTTTGTACCGAAATTAGGTCAAATCAGTTTTTATGTGTACCCATACTATGTATGGTACACATAATGCCGGCATCCGGGGTGACCATCCATCGTTCGTCCATCCTTTGTCTGTCTGTCTGTCTGTCAGTCTGTCCATCTGTCCGTCCGTTCATCTGTCCGTCCAGCATCCGTATCCATTTCTTTGGCATTCGATAACTTGAAAAATATTGCTTGGATTGTCAAGTTACTTTATATTTGTGTTCAGGTTACTGATGTGCCGAGCTGTATAGTTTTTGGTGTAAATCAGATAATTTGATCCTGAGATATTAACTCTCTATCCTTCAAATGGAAAATTCCTCCAATCCCTTTGGCATTCGATAACTTGAAAAATATTGCTTGGATTGTCTAGTTACTTTATATTTATGTTCAGGTTACTGATTTGCCGAGCTGTGTAGTTTTTGGTGTAAATCTGATGATTTGATCCCGAGATATTAACCCTTTATCCTTCAAATTGAAAATTTCTCCAATCCCTTTGGCATTCGATAACTTGAAAAATATTGCTTGGATTGTCAAGTTACTTTATATTTGTGTTCAGGTTACTGATGTGCCAAGCTGTGTAGTTTTTGGTGTAAATCTGTTATTTGAATCCTGAGATATTAACCCTTTATCCTTCGATTTGAAAATTTATCCAATCCCTTTGGCATTCGATAACTTGAAAAATATTGCTTGGATTGTCAAGTTACTTTATATTTGTTTTCTGGTTACTGATGTGCCGAGCTGTATAGTTTTTGGTGTAAATCTGATAATTTAATCCTGAGATATTAACCCTTTATCCTTCAAATTGAAAATTCCTCCAATCCCTTTGGCATTCGATAATTTGAAAAATATTGCTTGGATTGTCAAGTTACATTATATTTGTGTTCAAGTTACTGATGTGACGAGCTGTATAGTTTTTGGTGTAAATCTGTTATTTTGATCCTGAGATATTAACCCTTTATCCTTCGATTTGAAAATTTCTCCAATCTCTTTGGCATTCGATAACTTGAAAAATATTGCTTGGGTTGTCAAGTTACTTTATATTTGTGTTCTGGTTACTGATGTGCCGAGCTGTATAGTTTTTGGTGTAAATCTGATAATTTAATCCTGAGATATTAACCCTTTATCCTTCAAATTGAAAATTCCTCCAATCCCTTTGGCATTCGATAACTTGAAAAATATTGCTTGGATTGTCAAGTTACTTTATATTTGTGTTTAGGTTACTGATGTACCGAGCTGTATAGTTTTTGGTGTAAATCTGTTATTTTAATCCTGAAGTATTAACCCTTTATCCTTCAGATTGAAAATTCCTCCAATCCCTTTGACATTTGATAACTTGAAAAATATTGCTTGGATTGTCAAGTTACTTTATAATTGTGTTCAGGTTACTGATGTGCTGAGCTTTATAGTTTTTGGTGTTAATCTGATAATTTGATCTGGAGATATTAACCCTTTATCCTACAAATTTGAAAATTCCTCCAATTCCTTTGGCTTGAGATAACTCAAAAAATATCAATCCGATTGTCATGTTACTTTATATATTTATTCAGCTTACTGATATGCTGTGCTGTATAGTTTTTTATGTAAATCTGATAATTTGATCCGGAGATATTAACCCTTTATCCATCAAATTAGACACTCCTCCAATGCATTTCTATATGTACCCATACCTTGTATGGTGTACATGATGTTGCCATTCGTGGTGGCCCTCCATCATACAGCTTTCTACTAGTTGCACGTATGGGTACACATCTGACGATTTCATCGGCCTATTTTTTGTACACAACTTCTATACAGCTCAGACTAGAGGCCATATTTATGAGCCAATCTTTACGAAACTTCTTGGGTACCTTTGTTATCACCGTGGGATGAGAGCGAGTGTTTTTGGGTGTGGTCCGAAATTCAAGATGGCCACCAGCAGCCATTTTGTACCAAAATTAGTGCAATCAGTCTTTTGTACAGAACTTCTGTATGAAAGTTCTGATTTGAATAAATTTTTGTATGAATGTTTAGTAACATGGATTACATCACATGTTGTAAGGGTTTTTTTTTCGTGCAGAAATTATGCAAATTAGATGAACTTTGATTTATTCAGTGCTACTTACACAATGTAAGCACACATGTCAATACGGCTCAGGGTAGAGGCTGTATTTATGAACCGATCTTCACAAAACTTCTTGGGTACCTTTGTTGTCACCTTGGGATGAGAATGAGTGTTTCTGGGTACGGTCCAAAATTCAAGGTGGCTGCCAGTGGCCATTTTGTACCGAAATTAGGTCAAATCAGTTTTTTGTCACAAGTTCTATACAGCTTGTATTTATGAACTGATCTTCACAAAACTTCTTGGGTACTTTTGTTTTCACCTTGGGACAGGAACAAGTGTGTTTTGGGGTGCCTTTGTTATCACTGTGCTATGAGAACAAATATTTTGGGGTTCAGTCAGACCCACTCTGGGACTCAAAGATTTTTTTCTAGTTTAGCATCTGACTGTCACCCACCTTTACAATACTTTACCTATACATTTGTTACAGGCAACGGTCAGTATTTATGTACAGACCGTTACAATACTTGATATGTACCTTTGTTATCAGGTCATTACCTAGATGTTTGTCATTGCTGTGTCACATACTATACATGTACATGTCTTTGTCTTGACAAGTTGAGCTACAGTGTCATTGACACTTTCATTTGTCTTTTGACCTAGACTTTATATATTAGGCATGTGGATGTATCACCATGAGCCGGTGTGTTGCATAACATAGTGACCTTCATGTGACCTTGACCTTTGACCTGAAGGTCAGATTTATGTGCTTTTTAAGGGAAACTTTTTCCGGACATAACCTTTTTGTCTTTTGACCTAGACCTTAGATATGTGGCATGCGGATGTATCACCATGAGCTGGTGTGTCACGTACCATAGTGACCTTCATATGATCTTGACCTTTGACCTGAAGGTCAGATTTATGTGCTTTTTAAAGGAAACTTCGTCCAGGGCATAACTTTTTTGTCTTTTGACCTAGACCTTAGATATTTGGCATGTGGACGTATCACCATGAGATGGTGTGTCGCGTACCATAGTGACCTTCATGTGACCTTGATCTTTGACCTGAAGGTCAGATTTATGTGCTTTTTTAAGGGAAACTTCGTCCGAACCTGAACTTTTTTGTCTTTTGACCTACACCTTAGATATTTGGCATGTGGATGTATCACCATGAGACGGTGTGTCTCGTACCATAGTGACCTTCATGTGACCTTGACCTTTGACCTAACTGTCAGATTTATATGCTCTTTAATGGAAACTTTGGCCGGGGCATAACTTTTTTGTCTTTTGACCTACACCTCAGATATTTGGCATGTGGATGTATCACCATGAGCCGGTGTGTCGCGTACCATAGTGACCTTCATGTGACCTTGACCTTTGACCTGAAGGTCAGATTTATGTGCTTTTTTTTCTTTTTTTTTTCTTTTGAGCTAGACCTCAGATATTTGGTATGATTGTCAATATTATTCATGTATATATAATTTGCAGTGCATTAAATAGAAAGGAAGGGGAGACATATGTTTTAGTGAGCTACAACAGTTTCTAGTTTTTACTTGAATAACCCTTCTAACTGCATATAACTTCCAAACACCAAATTCTTTATTATACCATCAGTACAAATGTGACTTGTTAATTGCACAGTAAATGTTGATTAATTGAATAAAAATATTGTAATCTGTCAAAGACTTACTCTGACAACCACTAATTTGCCCACTTTTAACCCTTTACCCAATGCTCAGGATATCAAATTTTATTATTTTCATTATTGTTTTCAAATTTTTAAAAAAATTTCAACAAAACCATGTTACATGATATGGTTTATTAGAAATTTTTTTAATGATGTTTGAAATATTTTTTTTTTCAACTGCTTAATTTATAAATTGTGCTGGCAGAAAAGGCTGATTCATTAGGTAAAGGGTCAAAGACCTCACCATCCTAAATACATCCAGTGTAAGCATTCGGGAGCGTGGTGGATCATTGGTTATTGTATTGGAATTCAAATCAAAAAGTCCATGGTTCAGTTCCCACTTGGTGGTGGGGGGGGGGGGACTGGACTGTATTGTGTTCTGTTCTTGGACAAAGCACTTAATCCCAATTGCCCGTATGGGGGCTCTGTGTACTAAGGCATGCTGCACGTCGATGGTGCACTTTTCTTCAGCCAATGCTAACCCAGCTTGTGCAGAGTTAGTATGTTGTGGAGCCTGACAGTTGATTTCCACTGCTCAGTTGTTCACTCTGGGTTCTCCAGCTTCCTCCACATGTAAAACTGTCCAATATAACAAGACCTTTGCTGTTAAAAATGCTGCTAAATCCCAAGAGAAGAAAATAGAAATAAAAGCATTCAGTCTTTTTTATCTTATTCGACAGAGCTCCATTATGACATCTTGTCAAACAAAATAGAATAAATGCTCAGTTTATCACAAACAGGAACAGGACATAATTCTTGAAAACTGAATACTCCTGTTAGCCCCTTTCCCCCTAAAATAATTAGAAGCACTACCAGTTACTGAACAGAAAAAAATAAAAAATAAAGATAAAAGGCAAGAAGATGTGAACAATTTTTTTCGACTAATAGTAATTTAGCAACTCTAAAAGTAATTGAAAAAATAAAAGCCTTCCTTCCTCCTTGATTTGAATAATTAATTGTGTGAGAACTTAATGTACATTTTATTATTTGACCTTAATTGAAATGTTTGGAGGGTTCAATTAACAGGGTTCTACTGTACTTGTAAGATATGGGAGATAGTTGCTGCCTGACTGGTCATTTTGAGATCTGATCGAAGAGAGATCATATCAACAGATCAAATCCATCATATTTCCATGTTTTGTGTCCAATATCAAGACACTTCATCCCTTATTCTTTAGTACAAGAATAATGGGACAAGATTCAAAAGAAGCATATGGCATGTTGATGTGGGGATTTTTTTGGTCTCCAGTGCCTAATATGGGCCCTTTCCATTGGCATTTGTGCATGATCTTTCCCAGTTCAAACCAAAGATTTCTCAGTCCTTATTCAAACAAGAATTTAATTCACAATTGGTGTCCTTAACTGAGTGGTCATGAGCCCTCATAAAACCAATAATTACTAATCTAACAAAGCATAGAAAGCAGTGGTATATATTAAAATGCTGCAAATCCCTGGCCCCAACCCCACACAACTCCACAATGTGTGTGTGTGGGGGGGGGGGGGGGGGGGGGGGGTGGGGGATTTAAATTCTGAAATTTCACTTGCATCGGTATGGCTTTAATATCAAAAAACAAACAATTTTTATGGTTTTATGTGTTATGCATTCACAGAGAACTTCACCACAAGCGGAGAGGGATCTTCAATGATCAATCTGCACAAGGCTTATCTTGAGAAATTCTCTCTCTGCACAGTGCTGAAGTGTGTAACACTGCCGTGTGCGGAATGCAAAATGGATTGACATAAAAGCCGAAACATCAAACGTCCCAAGTTTCAGGTCCTGAAATGTCAAGGTATAACAATGCCCAGGAACCATATTTTTAGAAACTAACTGAAGAACATGGATCTTTTTTGCTTAAGCTGCTTCTCTAACTTAATCAGTTTCTTCAAATCATTGAATTTTCTGTTTTGATTATGTTCATTATGCGATGTGAAGTGTCATGTGTTGCAATGATCTGCAAGTTCGTTTTTCACCATTGACAAATGCACGATTTTCTGTGTTGTTGAAAGTGTGTAGGCTAGTAGCTATGTTTGTCTGACAATGTGTGTCTGCATTTTTCACTTGAGTACCATGATGAAAGCTTTTCTGGTTTGTAACTTTGAACTCGCAGTGTGGAATCCAGTATACCAAAATTTCAATAACTTTTGGTTGCTTCAGTTTGGTGTTTTGGTATCCACACAATACCAATGCTATACCAAATTTCCATTATGCTGCACAGAACTACTTTGTTATGATATCATCTCGTTGCTACTCTGTGGTTTCACCTGTGTACTCTTAATGGACTGTACCTGTCTGATACACTTATGACTGTTGCAGTTCTGAGTGTCATTAAAACCGACAAACAAATGAATGATCTGTGAACTACTACTCAACAGTGACAACTTTGGTTCATGTGTTTAACCTCTCATCTAACACGACTAGAGGGAGACATTTGCAAAAAATATTCTTGAATAACTACAATTTTTTGCCTAAACGAGCTCAACAATATTTTTGTATTGAAGGCTCCTAAGCTATATTTTGGAGCAAGAAATTGGAAAATAATAAAATTTGAATGGCTATTTATTTATTCTGCACACTGTTGTCAAAATACAAAAATTTCTAGCAACAGAATTTTCCCATGATGCAACTGGCAATTTAACCAATCCAATCTTGTTTGACAGAGCTCTGTGAGCTTTGTCAAACAAGATTAAATTGGGTAACTTCCTTGTTGCATTATGGGAAACATTTTCATGCTGAAATTTTAATATTTCGACATCAGTGTGTGGAGGGTTAACTGGTAGAGTGCAGGAAGCCTATATTTGGGCTTTATTCTGAAGAGTAGGTGATACAACTTGAAAGCTTCCCATTCAGTAGATATGCTTGTTATTACCTGCATCGCCAGCGGCAGAGCAGGTCTAGTAACCGCCCGACTCCGTCCGTCTGTCAGTCCATCAGTCCATCCGTCCATCCGTCCGTCCATCCGTCCAGCCATCCATCAGTCCGTCCAAAACACTTCTTCCGTCAAAGTTTTCTTGGCTTCTATGAAAGGGAATGATTTTATATTTGGTCTGCTGCTTCATAATGATGAGTTGCGTCGTGTATCTAATTTTCAGATCAATTGCATGCAACGACGCAGGTCCAGACCCAGTATTGGTCTTGGCTTGTTATCGTAGAAATGAAATTATTCTATCCACAAGGATTTGTATTGTTACAATTTATGAAAGAGTGCCTACAGGCAATCTGCCATAAATTTATCAGGGCAAAGACATGTGTGCAAATTTAGAAAACCAAAAATAACTTAGCACTCTACCAGTTAATAGTGCTGGCTTTTTTATCACAGTTAAATTAGGTAAAGTGTTATTGGTACAATAGATATAGAGTAGTACTGAACTCATTGATTGCTGAGTTTACAGAATTTTACATTATGGATGTTGAATAAATTAGAGGTTATTACTTGGTTAGTTTCATATTGACCAAGTTATCAGCCTGAGGTAACTTTATATCACCCTAAGACCACAGATCGAAGTTACCAAGGACTTCAAATCAGCCAACACTATTAAAATAAACCAGAACAAATAATTACAAAATGTTCTTAGATATGTTTTCTCACTGTTATTGTTTCTCATTCTTTTAAAAAAATCTGAAGTTTCCTCTCCTAGGTCAGCTGTCCAAATATCTTGGCTTTTCCACTGGAGAATCCACAACATTCGGATAGGTCAGCTATCTCTTCACCCATTTGAACATATCTCAGCTTATAACTCTAAATCTCAAGTTTGTGTTGGAATTTTTTAAATTTTCTGTACAAGTCCCTTCCTTCTCTTCCTCCACGCAATTGTTACAGATTCTCATCATTAACCCTTTACCCAACGCAGACGATATCAAAATTTATTATTTTAAATATCATTTTTTCAAATTTTTCAAAAAATTTCAACAAAACCATACCATGTGATCCCTCATTGGAACGAGCTTGTTCCAACGAGGGGTCACATGATATGGTTTTGTTGAAATCTTTTGAAAAATAATATTTTTTCAACTACTGAATTTGCATATTACGCGGATGGATGTGACCGATTCGTTGGGTAAAGGGTTAATTCCTCATCTTTCAAAAACTCTGCTTCAAACCACTCCATTGGGAGCATGGTGGCTCAGTAGGTAGAGATGCAAGCTGAAAGGTCCTCGGTTCAAACCTCATCTGTGGCTACCGCGTTGTGTCCTTGGGCAAGACACTTAATCTCGTTTGCCCTTGTGGGTGCATGATGGCACTGTGTACTAAGGCGTACTGCATGTCAGTGATGCACTTGTCTTCAACCAATGCTAACCCTGCTTGCTTGTGTGGAGTTAGTACGCTGAGGAGCCTGACAGTTGCTTGGTGGTTCTCTCTGGGTACTCTGGCTTCCTCCACCCGTGAAACTGTCTGACATGAGGTGACCCTGGCTGTCAAAAGTGTCATTAAACCCCAATAAATAAAAAAATAATCTCTCGATTATATAACACCAGTTTTCTTGATTGCATTTGACGAGTAATAGTTTTTCAGTGTAAACAAATTGGTTGCACCTAATAACTGCATCAACAACTCTGACTTGGTTCATATCAGCCAAGATTGGCATCATATCAGCTGTGTTTGAACTCATATCAGCCAAGCTTGATAATGGCCAATTTGCAGGGAAAAAATCATATCTAATAAAGAATATATCTTTGAGCTCATTTTAATGTTAGGTTTGATCAATTAATATTTTCAACTTGTAGCACTTGAGCGTAAAATCAACAAATTCAATTGCCCTGCCATATAAACTCTTTGAGCCACAGTTTTAAATAAATTAATAAATATACTATGGTCCCTTCCCTTAACCCTTTACCCAACGAATCGACCGCATCCGCATGCATAATATGCAATTTCAGCAGTTGAAAAAATATTATTTGTTCAAAAAATTTCAACAAAACCATATCATGTGACCCCTTGTCGGAAGAGCATGTCGAGCTCGTTCCAACGAGATTTCACATGATATGCTTTTGTTGAAATTTTTTGAAAAATTTGAAAAAATGGTATTTAAAATACAGTGTAGCCCACTTAATTGGATATCTCTTAATTGTATATCCCTGTTAATTGCATATAATTTCCCAACACAAAACCATTTACCATACCTCTAGTACAAATTTGACCAGTTAATTGAATATAGGTTATAGAGTAAACTCCTGTTAATTGGATAAAAAATCTTGTAAAATGTCGAGAAATTACCCTGACTCTCCTCAGTTTTTGTTTGTTTATAGACCTATTTGGCCCAGTACATCCAATATGAGCATTTAATCTATTATATCTTGTTTGACAGAGCTCATGGAGCTCTGTCAAACAAGTTATAATAGAATAAATGCTAAGTTTATCTCCAGAAGACAGGAAAGTGACACAATCCCTGTTAATTGAATACTCCTGTTAAATGAATAATTTTCATTAGCAAAGTGGCTATTCAATTAACAGGGTAACACTGTAATAAATTTTGATATCGTCTGCATTGGGTAAAGGGTTAAAAGGGGCAATAATAGTCACTTGCAGTACTGTGATCACAAAAGTAGTCTCTTTCTCGATCAGATCACGAACAGTGATTTGAGATTTCATAAACAAATTATCACAAAATCAAGACTAAATTGAGAAAAACAAACAAAAAAAACCACTTCACATTCAATGTTCTCGTATTTCTATTGTGACAAGTGATGTTCTACAGTGTTGTGGTTCTGAAAGCAGACCGAGAATTTTAACTGGATCGCAATCCAGTCACAATCAGATTAACATTCTCTGCCCACTTTTTTTATCACATTAGTGCAGTACCTTGCATGCTTAACCCTCTGCACTCTGATTTTGAAATGTCAAATTTCAAGAAACAAATTTTTCCCATAATGCAACTCAGAATTTAACCAATTCATTCTTGTTTGATTCCTGTCATACAACTGATAAAAATCCTTGTTACAAAATTGGTTAAAATCCGTGTTCCAAGGGTTAAAGTGACATTAAACCAGACTCACTTGAACATGCTATATAATATCTCATTCCAAATCAGAATTATTATTGTACATTACTGTGATTGCAAAAGTACCAGAAGTCTGTTTTGGGGTTTTTTTTTGTTTTTTTTTTAGAAATTAACCCTTTACCCCATGAATCGGCCACATCTGCCCGCATGATATGCCAATTCAGCAGCTGAAAAAAGAAAAATGATGTGACCCCTCTATGGAATGAGCTCAATGGGCTCATTCCAATGAGAGGTCACATGATACGGTTTGGTTGGATGAACTCGTTACAACGCAGGTCACAACCTATGTTTTTGAGACAAAAAATGAAAAAATAATGAAAATTAATTGGCAATTTTTGAGAAAAGCACTGGCCAGTTTTGGCCGCTATGTTGGGTGAAGGGTTGTGCAGACATGTTAAGTTTGAAAAACTCTAAATATTGAGATTTTTACATGGTGAGGCTTGTTTTTGCAAACTAGACAAAAACCAATTACCACCCCTGCCCCATTCTACCCCACTCCATCCATTACTTTTAAAATTCATGCTCAAAAAATTTAAAAAAATGAAAAAATAAATTGAATATTGGCAATGTTGCAGGAACATATACACAGTTTCATCTAACTGATTGACAAAAATCAGGCTGGAAAATAGTTGCATAAAATAAATTACAAACAATCCCCTCCCCACCCTCCATAAACATACCAAGAATCCAAGTCAGAAAAAAACCCTCTGCAACATGAGCAGTTTCAGCTAATGGACCCCTGTGAAAAGGAAATATACACTAGACGAAAACTAAAAATCAAGTTAGTGGGATCCAGGAGAGGTTTGTTTTTTACAAATTTTTTTGTTTCAGTTATTTTTTCACACATCTGAATTACCCCCAGTCCAGGCAAATGTAAGGCAATTTGTTTGAAATATATTTTTTCTATCTTCGAAGTTACACTCAGATTATTTATAGTAGTTAGTACAGTAAACTGAAAACTCAAGACTCAAATTTACAAAAAAAAACATGGGGTCTCCAAATCATGGGAATTTGTCCCCCAATCATGAGGTCGGAAGATGGCATAAAAAATTGGGAGCTTCCCACCAAAATCGTGAAACTTGTCTGCCTTTATGGTATGTGGTTTGTGTGTAGTAGACTTCACGTTCTAGAGACACAGCTCATGTACGAGTGACAAATCACAGTTTGCGCTTCAACCTCCTGTGTTCATGTGCAGTGTCAGGGCATGCTTCAGTCGAGTTATTTTTATTCTTTTTGTGTTGGTGAGAATTAAATAGAGGCATTGTGAAGATGTCCTATTGAGGGGTGAGAGGTGGGGGAGGGGAAACTTGATTTGTGCTGACTGTGATAGCTCAAGTCTTGACTGACTAATATTCTAACTAAATCATCGTGGTATGCCTTCAATGGAGACTTGCCTTGATCATGTAGTTAGGGTGCTCGATGACTCAGTGGTTATGGCTTTCAACTTCAAACTGAGAGGTCCATGGTTTGATCCTGCCAGCAGTAACTGTGTTGTATCCTTGGGTAAGGCACTTAATCCTGATTGCCCATGTGGGGGCACAGTTGTACTGTGCACTAAGAGGAGGGGGGAGGGACTGACAGTTGCTTGCCATTGCTCAGTGGTTTTCTCCAGATATTATGGCTCCCTCCATTCATAAAACTGTCCGACACGAGGTGACCCTGTCTGTCAAAAAATGCTGTTAAACTTCAATAAATGAATACATAAATAAATCATGTAGTTGGAATATTAATCAGATGGGATTATACATGTATAAGTTGTAATGCAACTTCATATTCAGTTAACCCTTTACCCAATGTAATGGCAAAAACTTGCCAGTGCTATTCACAAAAATCGCCAATTAATTTTCATTATTTTTTCATGTTTTGTCTCAAAAACATAGATTATGACCCCTCTTTGGAATGAGCTCGTTCCAATGAGGGGTCATAACCTATGTTTTTGAAACAAAAAATTTAAAAAATTAGTTATTCAAGAATTTTTTTTGCAAATGTTGTCTGCTTTTTATGTTAGGTAAAGAGTTAACAGGTACCATACCAGTACTTCAAATTGGTCTTACTGGGTCCTCAACAGCCCAAATAGGGCTCTACAGTATTCCATGTTTATGCCCAACTGTGTGTGTGACAAGTCCAAGTATCAAATCTAGTCTTTCAGCAAAGTACATGATCACTACCAAGAGAGAATCGCTATTTTAGACTTCAATCTTGATGGAAATGTCCCGACACAAAAAACTATGGGGTAGTGATCCACCCCTAAATCCCCCTTAATGATTCGTCTGGAATTGAAACATCAGCTCAAACTTCAGTCCTTTAATATATTTGAGTTTGAGAATCCTGAAACTGTAAATTTTAGTTGCTGATAAACTTGTATAGTTGAATCTACAATTTTAATTTAGTAAAGAAGTGTTCCAATCTTCCTTTTTTTTATTTAACTCAGATATTTGTAATTGTGTCAAGTTGATATTATTGTTTGGTTTATATTCCAGATGGCATGACTCTCCCCAAAATTGATGGTACTTTAGATTTCCATAATGTGTCCTTTAGCTATCCTTCAAGAGATGATGTGCCCATCTTCAATGACTTAACTTTGTCTGTACCATCAGGATCTGTCACTGCTATCGTAGGATCAAGTGGGTCAGGCAAATCTACAATAGGATCCCTCTTGCTTAGATATTATGACCCAGCTAGTGGTAAGTATTATGATCTGAGAAAGTAGTAGTCTACATCTGGACCTGGATTTTTTTTTACATATGAGTTCACTTAACCGAACCGAACACCGATTTCAAAATACAGAAATTACATGCACAAATTTGTCCCATAATGCAACTAGGAATTGAACCAATTAAGTCTTGTATGAGAGAAGGCAGCCATTCACTTCATACAACTCAGCACACCCAACCTATATAAGCCCACTTAATTGGATATCTCTAACTTGATTAACCCTGTTAATTGAATATAACTTAAAAACACAAAACCATTTACTGCACCTTCAGTACAAATTAGACCTGTTATTTGCTTATAGGTTTTAGAGTTAACTCCTGTTAATTGAATAAGAAATCTTTTAATATTTTGAGAAATTACCCTGCCAGTCACCAAATTCTCTCTGGTTATTTGGCCTCAGAAATCAAATATAGACATTTAATCTTTTATATCTTGTTTGACAGAGGTCCAGGAGCTCCGTCAAACAAGAAATAATAGAATAAATGCTTACTTTACCTCTGTGATTACAGACAATGACCAGATCCCTGTTAATTATACCCCTACTCTCGAAAAGAATTGGAATATACTGGATTACATGCATCTTAAATCCATCTGTTTGTGCATCCATCCATTCATCCTTCCATCTGTCTGTCTGCCCTCGGCAATATCTCAGCAGTGAGTGGATGGATTTCTATGAAATTTGGTATGAGGGATCCTTGTGACTAGCCACTAGTGCTCGCATATTTTTCATCAGAGTTATGGTCCTTACTTTGTCAGTTTTGAATGATTTTGTGGTCCTTACTTTGTTTTTTATACCCCCAGCGGGGGGTGTATAGGAATTGCCCTGTCCGTCCGTCAGTCCATCTGTCTGTCCATCCATCTGTTCGTCTGTCTGTCCGTCCCGAAATTCAATCATGAATAACTTGTAAAGTATTTGGTTGAGTGACTTGATAGTTTTCATGCAAGTGTATCCTATTGCTGTATACCCATAGTGAAATGCAGGTGTTGTGCGAGATTTTATTGCCAGAGTCATTGCCTTTTTGCCCTATTGATGTCTACCCATAGTACAAGGTAGATGTTATGCAGTATATTATTGTAGGAGTTATTGCATTTTATGGACTTTGATTTTGTACATCCCAAAATTCAGTCATGAATAACTTGTTTAATTAAGGGTACCTTCATGGTGTAATCAACTCCTCCAACAATTTCTAATATAGAGAGTTGAAACTTTAGAATGTTATTACACATGTCTTGCAGATGTGCAGCATATATAAAGTTTGCAGAAAATATTTTTTTTACAGAATTATCAAATCAAATCACTCTCACATTTGGTAAAGAGGTGGGGTACCTTTTTGTGTCACCTTATGGTGACACTTAATAGTTCTTATGATATATGCCCCAATGGTCTGTAATCTGTCACAGGTCTGTCATCTGTCATCCTTCAGCATCACCCAGTAATACATGTTTCATTTCTGTAATGCTATCCATGGTATTGCAGGAGGGGGTATATGCCACCCTCGACTTGGATCTAGTTAATTCACGTATGCTTCATCGGCCCAGCATTGCAGTGGGGGTATAACTACCTTCAGCAATAGCTCTTCTTGAATATTTCTGTTTATTGAATGATTTTCACTGACAAAGTGGCTATTCAATTAACCCTTTACCCAACATAACAGCCCAAACCGGCCAGCGCCATTCTCAAAAATCGCCAATTATTTTTCATTTTTTGTCTCAAAAACATAGGTTATGACCCCTCGTTGGAATGGGCTCATCAAGCTTGTTCCAATGAAGGGTCATAACCTATGTTTTTGGGACAAGAAATGAAAAAAAATTAAGATATTCAAGAATTTTTGTGCAAGTGTCGTCTGCATTTCATGTTAAGTAAAGGGTTAACAGGGATCCAATGAATATCTTGTTTCACAGATCTCCACTAACTCTGTTAAATAAGATATAACAAAATAATTGCACATTTTATCACCAGAACACAGAAAAATATCAAATTTTCTATTAATTGAAAACATGTGTTCATTGAATATTTTTCACTAAGAGGCTCTTCAATTAGCAGGGTTCCACTGTATAGGTAGCCAAACAATGTACAGAACACTATAGATCTAGAATAGATGAAAAACCTTGTACTGAGCTATGTGTTTCCTTTATTCTGTATAAAAGTGTTTGTTGTTTATCATTACTCCTTTTCAGACAATGTTTTCTCTGCACTTGAAAGTTTATTGGAAATGGTCTTATTCCAACCAGTTGTTATCTGATAAATGCCTGCTAACATTACTTGTGTGGAGTTAGTATGTTGGAGAGTCTGATAGTTGCTCGCCGTTGCTCGGTGGTTCTCTCCGGCTTCCTCCACCCATAAAAACAGTCTGACACAAGGTGGTGACCCTGGCTGTGGAAAGTGTCGTTAAACCCCCATAAATAAATAAATCTGATAAATGCCAATATTAAACTGAATTGAATTGTTTTATTTGCAAATTAATAAAAAATTCATATGCGGCAGCCAAAAGAACTATGCAGGATTGCCTGAGAAACAGATTTTTAACTTTTTTAAGCCTTAAAATATGCATGTATTTTTATACTTTTCACAATTACATATTTTCAGTACAGAGCTGTTTGAAAGACATTCATGGGCAGATGTATAAAGGCTGCTTCAAGTTAAACTAAACCAAATAGTTTTGCTTCTAACACTGATCATGGTGATGCTCTCTCAGAGAGCTTCCCAGAAATCAGTGTATCAGGGACAGTTATTGTTCCAGAAAATAAAAGTAGTACAATTCTTGCAATAAAAAACAAACCAATACCATAGCTAATCTGTATATATTTTTGCCCAAAAGAGCCAAGTTACCTGAATATATTTTTCATGATATTTCCAAAACTTTTAAATAGAGAAGTCTAATATTTTTATACTAAAACCAATGGCCCAGACTTAGCTGGTGCAACCTCAACATTATTAAGGGCCAAACACAAATTTTGAACCCACCAATCCCCAAAATTTGCATACAACAACGAAAATTAAAAGTCCTATCTGGCTCTCCATACTTTTAGTACATGTGCATGTGCAGTACCCAGGAAGAGACCGGAATTGGAGCAAACATTATTCTTTGTTTGGCCCTAAGTCAGTAAACATCTCAACTGACATCTGTGCTTTAAATCTCTCTTTTGGTGATGCCAGGCACAAAGCAATGAAGTATATGGTTGATTCAAGGCAGTAAATGGATGATGGAAGTGAACAACTGTGGTTTGAGATTGTTCAGGGCTGTAACTTTTAAATAATATGAAAATTATTTCATGTTACCCAATTTCGGGATATACGCCTTGACGTCATTAGTTTTGCTAATGATTTACCTACTGTTGGTTATGTGTTCCTTCCCTATCCTTCCATGAACCCTCCGGTTAAACTCCTAAGCTTTCTGGCTGTTTTTTATTTAAATTTTTTATTAAATTTCTTGGGAGTTTAACGTGTTGTACAGAATGTTTATTCTGTTTATCCCCACTGTCACATCCCCTTCTTGCATCCCCTTTCGGATGCATTGTTTTTTGTTCACATGAAGACATAGCTTTGCGTCAGGTATCAGTTAATTTTTACTGACTTGGGCCTTTTGTGTGCGTATTGTCTAGTTTCCTGTTTTTCTAATCCTGAAGTTGTTTACTTTCAACAATGCCCTTAACAGGTAATATCCAGGGTTTTATTTCATCACAATTATAGTAGGATACAATTATTAATATTCCGGTAGTGTAGCTTTAATATTTTGGTGTTTGTCCACACTTAGGCTCTATCAGGCTCTATCAGGATGTGCTTGGGATCGTGTTGTTCCCATGGGGAACTTAGGCATTTTCAAAAAAAATTACCGGAAAAAATTTGTTTTGATTTATTCCGAAATTATTTTTGATTGTCTTCGTCATGTATCCTTATATTGTATGATTGTATGTTAGATGTTAGGAGTGCAGTGAACTTTGTTTGGATTGTAATTATTTATAAAATTACTGCTCAAAGTGTAGGGCGATGAAGTCTATATCAGATTTACATGCTTGTTGTCTTGTCTTGCCTTTAGTCGCTGTACTCCTACTGATTCAGCTCCTACTTGTGTGGTCGGGGTCGACTCATTAGGAAACTAACGTTGGAAGCGGGTGTCGCGCTATGTATTTGCGGTGAAGTTCTGATGCCGGAGCTGTTACTGCAAGATAATTCAAATTTTCAGTTTATTTTCCAGAGGAACAAGAACATGGTGATGGTACTGCGACACCCGTCCAGAATGTGCTGCCGTTGTCACGCTCTCAAACAGAGCTAGATGCTAAGGTGCTCTTGAATATAAAGGGAATAAGGCCTCTTATTCCAGTTCACACTTGTGGTTCGGGACTCTCCTTCCACACTGCAGCCGGGTCCGGTTGCAGCTATGGCTTCTTCCCCAGCTTCATTGATGAAGCACGTTGACCGCAGACTAGCTATCCAGCTTTGCATGTTCAGGTTGATAGCTAGTCATTCGAGTCGAGGCATTTTTATATGGGACATGTGTCGATGATCTGGGGCCATATCTCCATGCTGGCCCTGCTCTGCATATCACAGCATCCCAGTAGTCGCTGGTACCACCGTCAACAGGATCCAGTGGTGAGCTGTCGGACGGTGCTGCATTTGTCCAGTCTTCCGTTCAGTCGGATGGTGTTGACCATATTTTCAGATGGAACATTTGGATGGTGAGAGGGCTACAGAGGGTGAGCCTCCATCCCTCACAGAAGGGCACCTTAAGACTATGAATTTTTTGTCATAAGCTCTTCGAATCTTGTTCCATCTGAATATAAGTCTGCATTTGCTAGGCAAAAAACAGCTTAACATACAGGGTGATGGAAAGACGAAGATCTTTCCTCCCCGGATCTTTTGGCTCAGGTGTCGAGGGCTTTTGTCCCGATTAATGACACCTTCCTTGCCTTAGCAATAGTATAAGAAATACAATGCTCTATTCCTTATGAATAGAAGTTCGCTAAGTGCATAGTTAAGCTGAGACAGCTGACTTGTTTGGAATAGAGCCGTTAGAAGGAATAAGTATGTCTTTTCCTTCTCGGTGTTGTATTCCTTGGCGTCAAGACATTTAATGCTATTGTGGACGCCATAGTAGCCTTATGTACTGTTACAGCGGTCTTTTCTTATATATTAGCGGCTGGTGTTGTAAGACTCCATTTAGTGAGCTTTCAGAGACCGCAAGTGACGCAGATATGTCTTCACACAAATGAAGAATAGCAGCTCTTCATTCCCTACCTGTGCGACAATAGTTGTAAGTCTCCATTCAGTGAGCTTTCAAGATTGCAAGTTACACTGAGATATCTGTCTTCATGGAGATGAAGACTTCTAAGCATTATTTGGTCTTCACGTCCCCTTCCGTCCTTAGTGGCATTATGGACTCGGTCAAACGTGAGGGAGCCCTGCGATTCCTATACTGTTTGATAACTAACACAAAAGCGTTACGAGTCACACAGGGTTACAGTTATTATGGTGGCTTTGACTATAAGATTTTTAGCTGTATTACTCTTATTGAGAATAGCAGCAGCAGTATAGCCTTAATTCTACTGCCCCGGCCTTATTTATCAACTGATTCAAGTAATTCGGGTGAGGGGGGTTCGATAGGATTTATTCGTCGAACCCAACCCCCCTGCCCCCCCAACCCCCCTCATATAGGCCATCTATGCATACATTCTCAATTTTTGGCTTCATTATTCGGAGTAGTATATTCTTTCTCCGAACAGTCATTGGTTGTAACAGACTGAGGGAACAATGAATTATTTGGGGGATGGTCTGTTATGGGTCTGTTAATCATAGCCTGTTCCATGTTCTGAATCCAGCTTTCTACCAGAGACGGTACACAGGAGAATTCCTATTCTCGTATATTCACACGGTTCAATTTGCAGTTTCATTATTGGAATTAATTGTACGCCTGAACGGGGTCGCCTGTTGGTGGCATCAGAAGCGTGTTTAATCTAACAGATACTTTCCATTGGGATTCAGTTGGACAAGTGTAAGGTTGTACACATTCTATCACCGGTTTTCGACCTATCTAAGTATTCCGACACTGGCATATGTTAGAAGCTTGCAATTTAATAACCGGGATCGCCACAATAGCCTTAGCTACTGAGGTGGCATTAAGCACCAATAATTAATAATAATTAATAATTGGGTGCCTGTTGGGCGAATATATATAGATTATTTGGTACCGCTTTTCACTGATTTCCGAGTACTTCCCTCTGTTTTTGTGTGTAGATTATTACTGATCTTAGATGCAGCTTGTTTATTATATATATGGCAGGTGTTTGTGGAGGTTAGTCTCTCACTGTTGTAAACACGCCATCCTGATTTAAGTGGCTTAGTCGGGACTAGCCTTAAAATTGGGAGCTTGTTACACCCAATTAGCATTCTTGCTAAGAATACGGAATTACTTGGATATGATTCCTTATTTTGATTATATGTCTTCTCTATTATTGTATAGAGAGACATTCATGTAATTCCTTTAAAAATTTAATCTCCTTTTAACCTTGGAATGCAGGCTAAGGAGTGTATTTGGTTTGCTAATTTCTTCAAGTCCTAGGCCCACCTCCTTTTTACGATTCAGCTAAGTCTGGGCCATTGGTTGTAGTATAAAAATATTATAAATTTAAAGTAATTTGTATATTTTTTATACATTCTAATAGCCCAGACGGGGATGGCCCTCCCATGAGTGGGCACTCATACCTCCCCACGGAGTTATCACTTTAGTAGGCTCGTCTACAAAGAATGGTGTTGGCATCAATTCCGGTCTCTTCGTGGTTACTGCGCATGCGCAAGTACTAAAAGTATGTGGAGGGCCAGATAGGACTTTTAATTTTCGTTGTTGTATGCAAATTTTGGGATTTGGGGGTTCAAAATTTGTGTTTGGCCCTTAATAATGTTGAGGTTGCACCAGCTAAGTCTAGGCCATTGGTAAATATAAAAAATATACAAATTACTTTAAATTTATTATTTTCCAGCACTTCTGAGGCCCTGGAATGTCAGTATTAAAATTCAAGTAGTTTTAACCCTTGAAAGCCTAATTCTTCACTTTGATCACTTTTTACTGCAATAGAACAGGTACCTTAACCCTTTACCCAACGTAACGGCCAAAACCGGCCAGCACTATTCCCAAATATCGCCAATTAATTTTCAAAATATTTTCATTTTTTGTCTCAAAAACATAGGTTATGACCCCTCGTTGGAACGAGCTCTTCAAGCTCGTTCCAATGAGGGGTCATAACCTATGTTTTTGAGACAAAAAATGAAAAAAATTAGTTATTCAAGAATTTTCTTTGCAAGTGTCGTCTGCTTTTCATGTTAGGTAAAGGGTTAACATGCAGTCTCTGGTTAAACTGGCAAGATACATTCAAGTACCATGGCAGTTGTTTTTACGCAAGTCTTGGTTGTCTTATATAGGCAACTAAGACTTTCTAGAATCAATTGCACAGCTACAATGTAGCAAAAATATATAAAAATATCCTGGCCTTAGAGGGTTAGGCCCTTTTCAAGGACTCATAGCCCTGTAATAGTTGCAGGTTGAACACTTTCTCTCCAGTGATAATACCAGTAACTTACAAAAACTCGTAACAATTTTGGCCTTTGTAACCCAACACGGAAATAACCGATCTGACACGAACATTAACGACCATTAATTGATCCGTATATTTCCGTGATCAAAATGGCTGCACCCAGTGATAACGTGTTTATATTGTGAACGTCAAGAAAAACACACAAACATCAAAGTTTAATCTGCTAAGTTGAGGTATTGTGTAATACTGTCAACAAATTAACGTGAAAGGAAATGCAGAAATGTTTGTTTTCCGAAACCTGGTTGGAAAATCCCAAATACACACACTTGATTAGCAGGAATGCAACATTCAAAACAAAGTCAGAGTCAAAATGTCTTGTCTGTGACAAGTCTTTTAACGTCTCAAATACAGTGGAAGTGGCATTAACAAGACATAAGGCCTCCAGATTACTATTTTGGATAAAACACACACAAAAAAAAACACAGCACAGCCAACAGTTGTTGATTGACTTGTCACTAAAGAATTTTAATAGTTTTGGTTCATGACATTAGTTGTGATGTTTGGTGGTAAAACTCAAGAGATCTGGCAGAAAGGTTAAACTCTCAACACATTGCATGTACATGTAAGTGTTTTGTAAGATATATTTTTGATTCATCTGTTCACTCTGGAGGTTAAAATAACAACACTGCGATGGCTGCGAAGGATATGGAAAAAATAGAGGAGGGTCGGCATCCAGGGTGGACCTCTGTCATACAGCTTTCTACTAGTTGCACGTATGGGTATAAATATGACGATATTTTTTAGTCTGTAAGCAACAAGTTTTTAAACTCCATAACTTTTAAAATGCTTTGTGGAATGACATCATATTTGGTATGCAAGTTTATCTTATTGTTCAAGGCATGTGTTATTTCAAGTATTTTTGTCGAAGTTATTGCCCTTTATGGACTTGGAATTTTGTATAATTTTTACCATCAAACTCAATAACGTTTAAAATACTTGGTGGAATGAAGTTATATTTGGTTTGCAAGTGTGTCTTATTGATGTCTCGCACTAGTGTTCAACTGATTACCAAAAATGGTTGCTGACCGATTACAGATTATTTGAGCTCACAATCGGCCAATTTGTAATAATACTGTGCACTACTAGACAAGTCAAGGCTCGAAAGAACTACATTAAACTGAACATTTTTCACAGTGTTAAACTTCGTTGACTGGCGTCGCAGTAAAATTACCAGTCGAGCACACTTGGGTGGTAAATGTGGCTTTCAGAGCCATGTTTACCACCCAAGGGTGTGCGACTGGTAATTTTACTGCGACCCCAGCCAATGGAGTGCAACCGTCACTTTTCCGGTATGAACTGGCGATTATCGCAAGTACACTCAATTGTAAGCTTTACATGTCGTTTAACTTGTATATCCTGTAAAAAGGCATTTAGGGAGATTACGAATACACATTGTGGTTGTTTCTCCACTTTATTGAATGGTATCATTGACATCATTTTACATTAACAATTGAACAGAAGATAATAAAATGCGGCTAATGAATCATCGCAAAATGCTTGGCAACAATCGGTTGAACCGATGTTCCAGGAGCCATTGCCATTGTCATCTGATTGCCCACAATCGGCCGATTGGGGTGGCCGATTCCGATCATCGGTTGAACACTATCTAGCACTACATTCAATGCAAGTCTTATCCAGAGTATTTTATTTGAGTTATTACCCCCTTTTCAACTTGAAAATTGTTTCATTTTTACCATCCATCGCAACTTAGGTATGAACTCGGATTTTTTTTATTTTTATCTCCAATATATACTACATGTCCCTTTATTAAATTGAGTTTATCAAGCTCATTCCAATGAGGGTTCATAAGCTGTTTTTGAGATAAAAAAATAAAAATATTTTGTTGTTCAAGAAAATCTAGAGCAAAAGTCATCAGCCTGTCATGTCTGGTAAAGAGTTATCGCAATGATGGCGCTCATTAACTCATGTACTGTGTGTGTGGACTATCAGTTGTTTTTCTGCTCAAACTCAGGCCTTTTTTACTTGCAAGAATTTCTGTGTGGCTCAGATCGATTGGTCAGTATACATTATGTATTTAAAAACTTATGTTTTTTTCCGTTTGTTTTTTATTTCTGTGTGCCATAATTTGTCATAATTTTTAACCCAATTTTTCCAGTTCATTTATATTATAGGTAAGTGTTTTTTAGGATCATGCAAACATGCATTGACCTTTAACCTATGAATAAGATGTGTCCATATCTTTTTCTCCAAAACCTTGTTCATTTCTGGTCATAAGAATTTTTGTTTAGTTCAGCTTTATTGGGTGGTGTTGTGATTTCTCATCTTTTTTTCACCTCTCCATTCATTTCAACAGGATATAACATAGTAAGGGAGATATTATCAGTGATGGAGAAACAACATATGCAGTTTGTTGCGGTTGTCCAACAATGAAGTTTCATTGTACATAGATGTTACTAAATTCATTTTAACCCTTAACTCTTAACCCGCTAAGTATTTTCAAAGTTATTTTTCAGCAAATCTTGTCATGGCTGCTCTTAAGCATCCATGACTAGATTTGATGAGAAATTCATCTAAATTTATCTCAAGAAATCATTGGTCGAAAAGTCAATGCAATTTGCAGGAGGAAAATTTGGTTAATTGTATCCAAGTTGTACTTAATTTAGTGGCAAGAGATTTTGTATCCTGGGCAGGAATATCAACCAGCAGCATGTAAGGAGTTAAGTGCCCATACATTCACGAACTGTCCCTTTTATATTGTGCTGAAAAAGTTGTTCCATGTCTGTTCTTCCTTGAAAACTCTATGGGAAGGATGCATTTATCTTGAAAGTGTTTTTAACATCATTGTTGACTGCCTGTACAGGGAGCCAACAATAATGTAGAAGCACTGTCAAGTCATCTGCAGCTATGTAAATGTATATACGGTAGTTATTAATGTAAAACTAATTTGAGGACTTAAGGGATAAGCACAAGTACTTTATATTTCTGTTTTGACAATATGATATTACATAGTCTTAAATATCTAACAATATTGTAGGTACAGTGAGTTTAGATAGCACAGATATAAAGGACTTATCGCCAAGATGGTTGAGATATCAGATTGGAATAGTCAGCCAGGTGACTATTACATATTTAAAGATGTATTTTATATGCCATTATACCGTTATGTGTTTGAGAGATCATTGACAAATTAGGATGCATTTTACAAAATTTGATTCAATTCCAATCATCCCGATTACTTGATTTAATTTCATTTGAGTCCCAGTGATTCGGAAATTTTCAAATTTATGAAATTTTCTCAAAATGCTAACAAGTCCAACAAAAAACCACCAATCGCCGAAATATTCTCAAAATGCTAAGTCCAAGACCTAATGATAGAAGAAGAGTTCAAGGAGGTTCAACTGTCAAAACTACTTTGATTCTGTTTTTGGAATATTACAGTTATTGAGTGACTTGACCAAACCGATGGTTTGCTGTTGAATACATTACTTGAGTGAGGACTGGCAATATTTATTGCTGTAAGATCAGATGATATTAACTGGTAGAGTGCTGAAAGCCCATATTTGGGCTTTAGTCTGTTGTGCAGGTACCACAACTTAAAAACTCAAGTGGATGTGCTCGGTATTATCTTTAAAGTGATATTATTTAGTCTGTAAGGGTTTGCCTTGTTAAAATTTATGGGAGAGTGCCTATAGGCACTCTCCCATAAATTGTAACAAGGAAAAGATGTGTACAAGATTTGATGACCAAAAATAATTTAGCATCCCGCCAGTTAAGTACCCGGACACAAACTCAGACTTATTTATAGGTTACCTGAGAAGGTAACAAATCTCAATACAAAACAATCACAATTCTTTTCGCAGAATGACAAGCAGAGATAATTTCAATAATTTTAGGTGAATGTCCTGGAAAGTGTTAGAAAATTACATTGGAAAGTCTTCAATCTTTATGCCCCTGTGGCTAAAAGTTGGGGACATATTGTTTTATCCTGCCTGTCCATCTGTCTAACTGTTTGCCCATCCACATATAGGGTAGAGGCTTTGTCTGCCTAACTCCTCTTTCCGTTTTCAAGCTAGAACCTTTTTATTTTACAAGGTATTTATACATATACCAAAGCTGTGCATATTGCCAAGAATTTGATTTTGTTCATTTTTTCACAAAATTACGGTTTGTTGAACTTCATAACTTTTATGAAATTTTGAATTAAGGGTACAAGGGGTTGTCTGCCTAACTCCTCCCACAGTTTTCAAGCTAGAACCTTTTTATTTTAGGCCTAAAAAAATAAAAAATCTGTTTCTCAGGCCCTCCTGCATGGTCCTTTTGGCTGCCTCATGCTCTCTTTTTATAACCAATTTAAACTTAAAGAAAAATAAAAATTAAATGGTTTATGTCTGATATTTTACCCAAATCAAAAAAAATGATGAATTTGTCCCTTGAGTGCAAGAAGGCTTTGCAATGCTTTAGCATTGCAAAGCCTTCTTGTACTCAAGGGATGAAATACACCACCACCCATGCTATTCTGTAGATTATGAGGCCTAAACCTTGAACCAAGAACATGAATTTTTGATGGCAAAGAAGAAATTACTGAAATAAAAAATAAAATAAAAAAACGCTCGCCCGCATGCAATTTTACAAATAATGGCCTGAGAAACAGAAGATCTACTTTGTGTAGCCTTACAGAGTATTTATACATACACTGAAGGTGTGCATATTGCCAGTAATTTGATTTTGTTCAGTTTTTCACAAAATTATGGGTTGTTGAACTTAGTAATTTTGGGGGGAAATTGCTGAGAGGCACTCTAATAAAGTGTAACAAAACAATTATTTATTAAATCTTGCTAAACTAAGACTTCAAATGCTGGTGACAAGGTATCTTTGATAGAAAAAAAACACTCATGTTACAAATCATCTTTTGAAAAATAATTTCGCACTCCACCAGTTAAATATCCCCTAAAATTAATAACAACTAAAGTACACCCCATCTCCGAAACAAGTAGTTTTTTGAAAATAGCTATCAGGTGCTCAGATTTTATTACAAATTGGTGTACACCATTTTATGTTTAATCTCAGGCATGCAGAAACTATAAAAATGGATTATTTTTTGTAGACTCTGGCACCTTGTTAATTGAATAGCCCCTTTGCCAGTGGAAAATATTCAACTAATAGGAGTACTCAGCTACAGGAATTCGTCCTATATATTTTTATACTGTACCAATGACCCAGACTTAGCTGGTGCTAACTCTTAAATTCCAGGGCCAAACACAAATTTTGCCCCCCCCCCCCCCTAAACCCCCAAATTTGCATCAAAATCCAAAAATTAGATGTCCTATGTGGTCCTCCATACTTTTATCCACTTCGCGGTGTCAAGGAAGTCCGAAATTGGAGCCAAATCCTCATTTCTTTGTTTGGCCCTTCAATCAGTAACATCACACTGATATGTGTGCTTAAAATCTCAGTTTAAATGATGCCAGACACATAATCATGAGAGAAATGGTGGATCGAAGGATGAAATAAAAGGATGAGAGGAAGGAACAGTGGAAGGATGTGTTCAGGGCTGTAACTTATAATTTTTATGCAAAATTATTTCATGTTCCCTAATTTTGGGGCATTAGCCTGATATTTTCATTCTTGCTATGAAATTTCCATTGTTTGTTCAGTGTTTCCTCTCTCCCTTTCCTTAATACCCCCCTTGCTATTCTCCCATGCTTTTGGCCTAATTTTTAGCTCATCTTGACAAAGTCAAGCTGAGCTAATCTCATCGCTCTCCGTCCATCGTCCGTCAACACCATGTTTTGGTCTTCTCCTCCAAAACCACTGGGCCAATTCAAGTGAAAGTTTGTGTGAGTGATGGTCCCAAAGGGGCATTTCATTTTTGTTCAACTCAGCATGCCCAGCCCCATAGGGAGGGAGTGGGGGAAAATGCTCCAAAATATTTTTAAAATCTTCTCAAGAACCAGTGTGTACAATGATTTGATATTTGCTATGGAGCTTCCATATGAGGTGTAGAATCAAGTTTGTTCAAACGAAGTTCGTGAAGTAATATTTGGCTTTGTAATAGGAGGGGTAAGATTTTTGGCCCCGCCCAAAATTTTTATTTTCTGAACCGATGGTCCGGTATGAACCAAATTTGGTTTGTGGTAGTATTCGGCCATAAGTACTTGACCCATGCAAAAAAAAAAATTCCTGCATCCCCATGGGAACCCTGGGAGCTAAAAATAGAAATATTTTCAAACGCCCATATTTCCCAAACCCCACGGAACAGAGAGCTTTTATTTGGTGTGAAGTATCCTTATGACCAGTAGAATTGAATGGTAAAAAGAAATTGCCATCGGTTATGTTAGGGTGTTCTGTAATGGGCATCTAAAAAATGCAGAGTCAGCATATTTGCAAAAATTTTAAAAAATCTTTTCTCCAGAACCAATCATCAGAATCTTTTGATATGTGGTATACAGCATTCATAGGGGGGTCAGATAAAAGTTTGTTGAAATAAAGCGCATTGGTTCATATTTGGGCTCTCTACAGGAGCCCGAAGTTTTAACATAGGGTAATATGGGGAATATTCTTTAAAAATCTTCTTCTTCAAAACCACCAGTCAGAATCTTTTAATATTTGGTATACATCATTGTTATGAGGGTCAGATTCTAGATTGTTCAAACCAAGTCCCTAGGTTAATATTTTATCTTTGTTCAATATGGAGGGTAATTTAAAAAAATCTTCTTCAGATCCATCCGTCAGAATGCTTTGATATTTGGTATGCAACATCTCTATGGGGGTCAGATTCAAGTTTGTTCAAATCAGACCCTAGGTGTATATTTGGGCTCACTATGGTAGCCAAATTTTTACTTTGTGCAATATGAGGAAATTTCTTTAAAAATCTTCTTCTTCAGATCCACCAGTCGGAATGCTTTTATATTTGGTATACAACATCTCTAGGGGGGTCAAATTCCAGGTTGTTCAATTCGAGTGCCTAGGTTAATATTTGGGCTCCATATGGGAACATGAAATTTAACTTAGTACAATATGAGGGAATTTCTTCAAAAATTTTCTTCATATTCACTTGTCAGAATGCTTTCACATTTGGTATACAACATCTCTAGGGGGGGTCAGATTCAAGTTTGTTCAAATCGGATCCATAGGTTAATATTTGGGCTCGCTATGGTAGGCCAAATTTGAACTTAGTGTAATTCGAAGAAATTTCTTTACAATTTCTCTTCTTCAGATCCAACAGTCAGAATGCTTTCATATTCGGTACACAACATCTCTTGGGAAGTCAGATTCAACTGTGTTCAAATCAAGAGCCTGGGTTAATATTTGGGCTCTCTATGGGAGCTGGAATTGGCCATTTTGCTGAAGAATTAAAAATTTTGTATTCAGTACCCTCTAGAGGTACTAAGATTAATCCACATAGGTTGTATCAAGGGGCTTCATAGGGGAGCTCTACATTTTACTTATGATCAACTGAAGAAAAGGCATGATGCCCAGATTATTTTTGTCACTCCTGAGGGACTCAAGGATTGACAGTGTAGCCTATGGAGATGGATTGCTTAATGTAGACTCATTCTTGGACTCTGTTTAAATTGTGTTCTGTACAAGATGAGCGCTTCAGGCCCCGTGGGACCTCTTGTTTGTTATTATTTTTACTGAAATTTCTTGGGAGTTTTGGCTTGGTAACAGAATGTTTATTCTGTTTTTCCCCATGGTTAATTCCTCACCCTAGGGTGGTTAGGCATTTCAGTCATGCATCTACCATCTGATGTACTGCAGTTTCTTCTCAGGAAGCCTCTGTTTTACATCAGATAGTGTTAAAATTGGTTACTGATTTTGGGCCATATTTTCAGTGCCCGGACTCTTGTTTCCAGTTTTATTCACTTTTGTTTACATTGACAACAGTTACTTCTAACAGTGATTCCTTGTCTTCTATTTAGTTCTGCTCATAGCCAGATACATTATATTGTCCGTAAGTGTAACATTAATTTTTAGACATGTTTTAAAATTTTTGTCCCCACTTAGGCTTTTTTTTGGGGCTCATTGTTCCCATTGGGAACTTGGGGTCATCTTGAAAAAATGTTCCAAAAATTTTTTTCTTTTGAATTATTTTTCAAAATGTTTGTAATGGATTATATTATTATCATGTATCTTGTTTTCAAGGGTTAGTGCGAGTACGATGACTGTTAAACTTTTTTCAAAATGAAAGAAGTTTGTTCAAATTGTAATTCGAGGAAGTCTTCCTCTGATTCTCATGATCAGTGTGTTTCTTGTAGTCAGTGTACTCACACTAATTCTTGCTCTGTGTGTGCCAATTGGAATGACAAACGTTGGAGACGTGTGTCACGGCATATTGTTAGTGGTGAGAGGTCCATGCCGGTCCTCTCGTCACAGGGTCACTCTAGTTTTTCAATCTCTTTTTCAGAGGAAAAAGAACAGGGTGATGTTTCGTGATTTCTTCATGAAGTGTGCCTCCGTTGTCGCAGACAAATGAAGAGCTAGCGGCAAAAGTGCTCAATGAAATTCGGCGAATGCCTAAGAGGTCCCTAGTAGGATCGAAGGCATTGTCACCCGCTAGCTCGCCCGGTGAAGCAATCATTCACGAAATGGTTGTGCACCGGGTTCGTCCGCTGCGGTCCAGGAAAGGAGATCGGGTGTTGCGAGCACTATAAACATGGATTGTGCACACCCGGCGACGACGGATCCGAGGATGGAACGGAGGAAGCCAGTCAGTCTGGTACCTAGCTCGTCCAGGTCTGCCCGGACTGCGAGCGAGAGAGGCCCCTCTCTCTTACAACAACATCTGGGACCAGATGAGAATTCCTCTGGGTTTTTCACGACCAGGCAGAAGACTTGGAGTTGTTATTGCCGTCGTCCATGTCTATTAACTCCAGTATACAGGAGATGACAATCTTGTCTGATAGAATTTATTTAGACGCATTGTCTTACGCAGATCACCTTACCAGAGCGTTATCATTACGTCTCGAAGGGAAAGAATTCCAGGATGTTCAAACTTCCTTAGTTCTTTCGAGGGCTATAGCATATTCTACGTATAACTCCGCCCTTTCAGTGGAAAATCTGGATTTAGTCAGACGTGATGCTGCCCTGGCTGCATCCACTAGAGTGGATAGTAAGGTGAAAAACTCTCTTCGAGTCGCTCCGGTCTCCGGAGAGCTTCTCTTCGACGGAAAGCTTTCTATAATCTATGATCAGATTACTAAGAAAGCTTCGGATTCTCTGCTTTTTAAATCTGCTTCAAAAAAGTAGGACTCAGCAGAGAGGAGTAAGGCAGGCACTTAGGGTGCGAATACGTCCAAGGGAAGTTCCTATAGAGGATCTATGGAAGCCTCTACGTCTTACTCCCGAGACCGTCAGAGTAGAGACTCTGATAGGGGCCGTTATGCTGGCCGAGATAACCGGTCAGACGCCCCTAGGTCGACTGGACGAGGTGCGGGTCGTGGAGGACATGGTTTCTCCTCCCGCAACCTTCGCAGGGCGAGGAGGTGATGGTGTAAACCTCTATTGTGTTCCAGTCGGTGGAAGGCTGTCAAGATTCTTAACCAATTGGTTGTCAATTACTGATGACCCATGGGTGCAAGGGATGATTTCCGAAGGTCTAAAACTGTCCTTCAAGGAAAAACCTCCGTTAACTCGAAGTCCACGTTGGACTCAGCTTCCGTCAAACGTTCAGAAGAGAGAATCGCTTCTATCAGAAGTTCAGTCTCTTCTGGACAAGAACGCTATAGAGGTTGTAGAAAACCAGGAATCTCCAGGTTTCTACAGTCACCTGTTTCTGGTTCCAAAACCAGATGGCTTGTTTCATCCAGTCTTAGATCTGAGCTGGATAAACAAGCTGATTGTGGCTCCGAAATTTTATATGTAGACCATCCGATCGGTCAGAGCGAGCATTCGAGTGAACGATTATGCTGCGAGCATAAATCTCAAAGATGCATACTTTCACGTCATGGTACATCCGGCGTTCAGAAAATATCTTCGCTTCGATGTCCTAGGAGTCGTTTATCAGTTCCGAGCAATGTGCTTCGGTCTGAACCTAGCGCCCTGGGCATTCACTCGAATAATGAACTCGGTAATGACTAATTTCTGAGCTCATTCATCTGTAGTAATGTCGGCCTACTTGGACGACTTTCTTCAGAGGTATGGCAACAAGTTAACGCTTCAGAACGATGTTCAGAGTCTGCTTCAATTGCTCCGACGTCTCGGTTTCATAGTAAACGAAAAGAAGTAGGATCTAGTGCCGTCCAAGTCATTCACCCACCTGGGAATGAGCTTCGAGATGCACAACAATCTCGTTCGTCTGCCGTTAACCAGAGCGAAATTACTCAGTTGTTATGCTTGCTTTTGTCTCCACTCAGATGTAGTAACAGCGAGAGAATTCATGAGACTGACAGGTTTGTGCGGAGCCGCTGCAGATCTTATTCTGATGGGGCGGCTACGCACTCGTCCACTCCAGATATTTTTTACTCAGAATTGGAGTGTGAAGACTCATGCGCTCGAAACATTGTCTTGTCGAATCAAGTGAAACAAGAGATTCAGACTTGGGCAGATATTCAGTGGTTAACTCAGGGAGTACCACTGCAACTGCTGGATCCGATTTTTACGATAATGACGGATGCGAGTCAAACAGGTTGGGGCGCAACTTTGAGCCCAACAGATTCGAGGTGCCAGGGTCTTTGGGATCCGCAGTTCCTAAACAAGCACATAAACATCAAAGAGATGATGTCAATTTGGCTTACACTACGTCAGTGGATGAACATTATTCAGAATTCGCATGTTCAAATTCTGTCCGACAATTCGACAGCAGTAGCGTATATTTGGAACCAGGGAGGCACTCATTCCATTCCGTTGTTCAGTTTAACAGAAAGGATCCTTCTGTTTGTCCTAGAGCATCAAGTTCTCCTATCAGTCTGTCATATTCGGGGTCGTCTGAACATTCTAGCAGACTCCCTTTCTTGGAAAGGTCGCATGTTGCCGTCAGAATGGACTCTCAACAAACGAGTATTCAATCAGATTTGCTACCAATGGGATCGTCCTATGATAGACTTATTTGCGATGCATCTCAACAATCAGTTGCAGACGTATGTGTCGACATGCCCAGATCCTCGAGCGTTTGCAGTAGATGCCCTCTCGATCTCTTGGGACGGAATGCTAGGATACGCATTACCTCCAGCTCCGTTGATTCAACAGATATTGCTAAAAATCAAGCAATCTCACTGCAAGATTCTGTTGGTAGCATCTCTGTCACCCCAGAGACCATGGATAAATCTACTCAGGTGTCTGTTGTGGGATATTCTGCAGAAGCTTCCTCCACAGGAGGACTTTCTTTCACAGGGGAAATCACAACCCGCAAGGTCTCAACCTTTACGTATATCCGTTGTGCGGTCCTTCTTGCACGGCAAGCATTTTACAGGACGAGCAGTGGACGCAATTTCTAACTGTAGGAGGACCTCCTCTTCGCTAAATTATGCTGCTAAGTGGAAGGTTTTCTATCGCTGGTGTAGGGCTCATTCTACTGATATTTATGATCCCTCCATTCCAGACATTGCTAATTTTCTGGTTTACTTGTTTGACGAGATCAGACTGCAGCCAATTACTGTTAAGGGTTATAGGTCTATGCTATCGGATACCTATGCTCATCATGATAGCTTACAAATTGGATCTAATGTCTCTTTATCTAAGTTAGTGAAAAACTTTTCAATAAATAGACCTAGAACCCTTAGGTTAATTCCTAAGTGGAATTTAGCTTGGGTTCTTCTGAAGCTAAAAGAAGTGCCATTTGAGCCTCTTGATACAGTGGACTTCAAATTCTTATCTTATAAGACAGCTTTTCTCTTAGCCTTCTCTTCTGCCAGAAGAGTTAGTGAGCTTCATGCACTATCGGTTGATGATTCTCACTATCGTAGTGTTGCTAATACTATTACTTTGACTACTAATGTTGGATTTTTGGCTAAGAATCAGGCTCCTAATAAGTATCCTGAACCTATTTTATTAAGGCTCTTCTGTCTTCAGACGGTCATAGGCCTTTGCTCTGTCCAGTTAGAGCCATGCGTATTTACAAACGTAGATCTGAGTTTATCAGAAAGGGACATAAGCATTTCTTTCTGTCTCTGCTGCCTAATAAAAAGGACATTACAGTCCATTCTATTGCAAGGTGAATTCAATTAACTATCCGTACTGCTTATGAAAAATTTTCTTCAACTCAGCAGTCTGTGCTTAAGATTTCGGCGCATGAAGTAAGAGCACTGTCTACATCTTGGGCTTATGCTAATAGTGTTGCTATTACCGATTTGATGAAGGCTGCATATTGGTCTCAGCCTTCCACGTTCACAAATTTTTATCTTAGAAATATTGAGTCCATTTCTGACGACCTGCGGTGTTTAGGTCCATTATCTGTTGCTCAGAATGTTGTCCACTAAACAGTTGCAACTAGAGTTATGCAGGCTTTCTGTTCCGGCAGTGACTCTGTCCTGCTGCCCTCTTCGTTCTGGGGTATTTGACCCAGAGCAAGGGGAAGGGCTGGGATGGTGTTCCCTTATATCACCTGCTTTATAGTGAAAAGCAAGGGAATACCTCCTCTGGAGTCATTAATTCCGAGTCGGTGCCGGGATGGTTTTAAAGTGTAAAGCTAATGTCTATCTCATTTATGTAATATTTTTAAAGTGTAGCTCGGTGTGAAGCATTTGTATATGTCATACGAGCGCTAATATACAATCCTCGGACACTTTTAAATGAGTATAAAGAGTCTCATTCTCTGGACTATCTTTATTTATTGGCTTTCCTTTAAAAAGAGTAGTATAATGGGTTATACTGGATGTTAATAGAGATCATTGATGTTATTGGCTCAATTACGGAATGGTATCGTGTTTTTCTTTTTTGGTATAAACAAGAAAGATACATGTAAAGCCTGTTCTTCTCTTCTCCTGGAGGGGATAATTCTGTTTACATGTAATTGAGTCTATTGGATTTTCCTTAATGTCCTAGGCCCTTCAGCCTTTTTTTCTATTCAGCTAAGTCTGGGTCATTGATACAATATAAAAATGTTAATAAATTTATAGTAATTTATATATTTTTTATACTTACCAATGACCCAGACGGGGATGGCCCTCCCATGAGTTGGGAACTCATACCTCCCCGCTGATTACATAACACTTACCAGGCACTGGTTATAAGAATGAGGATTTGGTGCAAATTTCGGACTTCCTTGACACTGCGCATGCACAGTGGATAAAAGTATGGAGGACCACATAAGACATCTAATTTTTGGATTTTGATGCAAATTTTGGGGATTGGGGGGGCAAAATTTGTGTTTGGCCCTAGAATTTAAGAGTTAGCACCAGCTAAGTCTGGGTCATTGGTAAGTATAAAAAATATATAAATTACTATAAATTTTTTAACTTTCCTGTGTTCTAGTAATAAATTGCACTGTGATTCTTTATATCTTATTCGAAAGAACTCCTATATGCCAGAGTTCAATGAGCTCTGTCTAACAAGAGATAACAGGGTAAATGCCTTTATTGGTTGAACTGAGACAAAATCCATCTATAGATGGGGGGTTCAGTTTTAATTCTTTAGTGCATTATAAGATTACATATTCAATTAACAGTAGTTTATGCCTTAGCCTGTATGCAGGTCAAATTTATTCTCGTGGTATGGTAAATGTTTGTTATTTGGAAGTTATATGCAGTTACCTGGATTATTATGCCCCTGACTTGAAAAGTCGAAGGTGTTTTTAGTGGAGACCTCCATCCGTCTGTCCATCCATTCGTCCATCCGTACCAACATTTTCCCTTGTATCTCAGCCACTGCTACTCTGATTTGAATGATATTTGGTGTTGTGATAGAGCATCATAGGGGAACAATATTTGTATAGCGTGAGTTTCTTCCACATATTTTCTCCAGAGTTATTGTCCTTTTTCACTTTCAATTTGGAAAATCTTTTGTGGTAGGGGGCATTAGCAGCGCTTTGCGATGCAGGCCTCTTGTTCAGTTAAGAAATATCCAGTTAAAGGACTCCACTATACTTCAACTATTATATTCTGACCTTTTCAACTAATGTCTGTACATGTAAACTTGCTTGTTCTTTGATTAGTGTTCTGACTATTTGATCCCAACCCTGCAGCATGTTTTAATTCCCTCAAGTAATCATAATACGATATTCAAAATCATGGAAAATGAGGCTGAATGCACTCATTTTATAGTTGACCTGATCCATTAACTTTTGAAACTTGTCTTCTTCAAAAGCTCTGGGTCAAATTCAAACATATGTGGCATAGACCATCTTTGGAGTATACCCTTTCTACTTTGTTCAAATGAAGCTGCGGCTATCTTTGGGCTGGGGTTAATGGGAGAAGTCAGCAAGCCTGAATATAAGCAACCTGTCATTTGCAAAACGAGGTCCCCAGAGGGTGAATTTGCTGATGCTATCCCATACAGGAGGCCAATTTATCCTCTAGGTACATCTTTATGTTTTGGCTTGAGACCTTGATTCAGACAGGTTCACAGAGGGTAAATTTTGTGATGCTACCCTGCTGTGCAGGGTAGCATAACCAAATTCACCCTCTGGGGACCTCATTTTGAAGATGACAGTCTGCTTATTTTCAGGATTGGAAGTCAGGCATCCAGGCATCCTCACACTGTTAGCATAATAACTTGAACAAACGTTCTCCGATTTGACTAATATGTGCCATTCAGGTCTCTTGCAATAATATTTCAAGCAAGTTCGAAAACTGCCCCGGCAAGACATTTTTGTTACAGAATTATGGGCTTTTATTAGTCAAGTTTGAAGTGAAGTTTTATGAATTTTGAGCTCGTTAGTGCAATAACTTGAACGAACATTCTCCAGTTTGACTAATATTTGCTATACGGGTCTTTTGCAATAATATCTCAAGCGAGTTCGAAATCTGGCCCAGTCCAATTTCTCGTTGTGGGCCTTAATTAAAATATTTTTTCGAATTCTGAACATGTTAGCATTATAACTTTAACAAAGGTTCCAGATTTGACAACCGGGATATGACTGATAACTGGGTTATGGACATGCAATGCTCTCCAGTTGCCACTACAACTCGATGCCTGTATCTCCGATGTGCTCCTCTTGTTTTGCAGCCCGTGGGAAGCTAAATGTAGAAAAAAATTCAAACGCCATTTTGCAATAATATGTCAAGCGATTTCGAAAACTGGCCCAGTCCAATTCCTCATTACAGAGTTATGGGAATTAATTAATTAATTAATCTTGTTTTGCAGCCGGTGGGAACACCCGGAGCTAAAAATAAAAAAAATTCAAATGCCAATATTTCAAAAACTGCATGGACCAGAATATTGTTTTTTTGGTATGCATGCAGCATCCTTAGGACCAGTGGAATCAGATGGATCAAAAAATTACTATCGATTTTGTCATGGGGTGCCATATGGGGATGCCCATTTTAACACTGTTGGAAATTGGAAAATGTCAAGTCATTATCTTTCTTATGCTTCATCAATTAAGTATTCTTCTTAAGAACCTTTGGGCCAAATCTAAACTAATTTGGTATAAAATTTCTTGGTGAACTATACTCTTCTGAGTTCTTTTCCCAAAAAGTTGCTTTTCCCTTTGGGGCAGGGGTTAATGCCCCAAAAGCCCAAAATGCTTTAAAAATCATGTTCTCATAAACCACTTGTAATGACTAGATTTCTGGTATGGAACTTCCTTTTGTGATGCAGATTTGAGTTTGTTCAAAGGAACTCAGTAGGTCTATATTTGGGCTCCCTGTGGGAGAATGCCCATTTTGGGCTCTGTCCCAAATTTCTATTTCCAGAACCCATGGACTGATTTGATCCAAATTTGTCATGTGGTATAATTGGGTCTTAAAATTTTTCCGCAGCACCAGTGGGAACTTCAGGTGCTAAAAATAGAAAAATTCCAAAATGCCCATATTTAAAAAACTTCACGGACCAGAATATTGTTTTTTGGTTTTCTGCTTCCTCAGGACCAGTGGAATCAGATGAACTCCAAAAATTGTCAATTTCGTCATGGGGTACCGTATGGGAATGCCCATTTGAACACTGTTGGCAAATGATGAGTCATCATCTATCTTGTGGTCCATCAACTAAGTATTCTTCTTCAAAACATTTGTGCCAAATGTAAATAAATTTGGTACAAACCATCTTGGTGAAGTATACTCTTCCGAGTTTTTTTCCCCAAACAGTTGCTACTCCCATTGGGGCAGGGGTTAATGCCCAAATAAATCTAAAAATCTTCTTATCATGAACTACTAGATAGAATGCTTTGATTTGGTGTGGAAATTCCTTTGGTGGTGGAGATTAAAGTTTGTTCAAGGCAAGTTGGTAGGTCAAATATTTGGGCTCTCTGTGGTAGTATGCCCAGTTTTGGCTCCATCCAAAATTTCTATTTCATAAATCGATTTGCCGATTTGAATCAAATTTGGCATGTAATCTAATAAGTACCTAATTTATGCTCAAAATTTTTTTTTGCAGCCCCATAGGAACCCCAGGAGCTAAAAATAGAAAAAATTCCAATGCCCATATTTCAAAAACTGCATGGACCAGAATATTGTTTTTTAGTGTGAAGCTTCTTTAGGATCAGTGGAATCAGATGGACCAAACAATTGCTATTGATCTTGTCATGGTGTGCCGTATGTGGATACCCATTTTAACACTGTTGGCAATGGGATTAATCATTATCTTTCTTGAGCTCTATCAACTAAGTATTCTTCTTCAGAACCTTTGGGGAGCACAGTGGCTTTGGGGTTACAGCATTGAACTTCAAACCGAAAGGTAGATCTAGATGATAAATCAGTATTTTGATGTGATATGATATTATTTTTTTATCAATAAAATATCACTCGTCTTTAAAAATTATCGAAAAATCGAAACTCTCAATATTGGGAGCAAAGGGTCGATAATTATACTCTTGGACTTTTATTCACATGCAGTCATTGCTGAGAAGGTTAACTCATCTCTGAATTTATCTTGTTATATCTTCTAATGTAACTTCAAAACAGAGAGTAAGTGGCAAGAGCATTGTTCAATGATCTCTTGGTTTCATACAACTTGAATTCTTACAACACACTACCTAAGAATAAGACATTATACTTGGATTACTAAAAGCATCCTTTGATGCTAAATGATGTTGAATATCGCTGATATTTCAAAATCCAAATAGAGTCCAGCTTTGCAGAAAGGTCCATGGTTCAATCCCTGTCAGGGATAACTGCATTGTGTCTTTGGGCAAAGAACTTAATCCTGATTGCCCATGTGGGGGTGCGGTGGCATTGTGTACTAAGGCATACTGCATGTCAATAGTACACTGGTCGACAACCAATGATAACCCTGCTTGTGTGGAGTTAGTACGTTGAGGAGTCAATTGCTTGCCGTTGTGCAGGGTTCTCTGCAGGTACTGTAAAACTGTCCCACACAAGGTAACCCTGGCAGTTGAAAGTATCATTAAACCCCAATACGTAATTAAATTCAAAATCTTTGGGCCAAATCTAAACTAATTTGGTACAAAGCATCTTGGTGGGGTTTATTCTTCTAATTTTTTTCCCAACAAGTTACTATGCCCCTTGGGGTGGGGTTAAGGCCCCCAAAAGCCTAAAGTGCTTTAAACATCATTTTTAGCTCAACTTTGACGTAGTCAAATTTGAAGTATTGTCATGACCCGTCGTCTGTCTGTCTGGACATTTGCCTGTCCGTCAACATTTCAATACCGCTCGGGCTAGAGGCCGTATTTATGAACTGATCTTTACGAAACTTCTTGGGTACCTTTGTTATCACTGTGGGACGAGAACAAGTGTTTTGGGGTACGGTCCGAAATTCAAGATGGCCACCAGCAGCCATTTTGTACCGAAATTAGTGCAATCAGTTTTTTTGTACAGAACTTCTGTATGAAACTTCTGATTTGAATAAATTTTTGTATGAATGTTTAGTAACATGGAATACATCACATATAATACAGGTTTTTTCTTGTGCAGAAATTATGCAAATTAGATGAACTTTGATTTATTCAGTGCTACTTATACACACTAAGTACACATGTCATTATGGCCCGGGCTATGGGCTTTATTTATGAACCGATCTTCACGAAACTACTTGGGTACCTTTGTTATCACCTTGGGATGAGAACAAGTGTTTTTGTGTGCAGCCCGAAATTCAAGATGGCTGCCAGCAGCCATTTTGTACCAAAATTAGGTACAATCAGTTTTTTGTATAGAACTTCTACTTGAAGGTTCTGATTTGAATAAATTTTTGAATGAATGTTTAGTATCATGGAGTACATTACATATAATACAGGTTTTTTTCTCATGCAGAAATTATGCAAATTAGATGAACTTGGATTTATTCAATGCTACTTATACACAGTAAGTGCACATGTCAATACTGCTCATGCTAGAGGCTGTATTTATGAACTGATCTCATGAAACTTCTTGGGTACCTTTGTTATCACCTTGGGACAAGAACGAGTGTTTTTGGGTGCAGTCCAAAATTCAAGATGGCTACCGGTGGCCATTTTATACCCAAATTTGGTGCAATTGAGTGCTACATATACACAGTAAGTGCACATGTCAATACGGCTCGGGACAGAGGCTGTATTTATGAACCAATCTTCATGAAACTTCTTGGGTACCTTTGTTATCACCTTGGGCCTGAGATTGAGTGTTTTTGTGTGCGGTCCGAAATTCAAGATGGCTGCCAGCAGCCATTTTGTACCAAAATTAGGTACAATCAGTTTTTTGTACAGAACTTCTATATGAAGGCTCTGATTTTAATAAATTTTTGTTTGAATGTTTAGTAACATGGAATACATTACATATAATACAGGTTTTTTTCTCGTGCCGAAATTATGAAAATTAGATGAACTTTGATTTATGAAATGCTACTTATACACAGTACACATGTCAATACGACTCGGGCCAGAGGCTGTATTTATGAACCGATCTTCACGAAAATTCTTCGGTACCTTTGTTATCACCTTGGGACGAGAACAAGTGTTTTTGTGTGCGGCCCGAAATATCAAGATGGCTACCGGCAGCCAATTCGACAAACTTTGATTTATTCAGTGCTACTTATACACATTTCAAGTGAATAAGTAAGTGCACATTTCAATATGGCTCTGGATAGAGGCATCTAACTGTCACCCACCTTTACAATACTCTACCTGTACATTTGTTACAGGCTGCGGTCAGTATTTATGTACAGACCTTTACAATACTTTACATGGCTCTTTGTTATCAGGTCATTACCTAGATGTGTGTCCTTGCTGTGTCACATACAGTACATGTGCATGTCTTACACAAGTTGAGCTACAGTGTCATTGACACTTTCATTTCCTAAAGCACTCACAATAATGTTTATATTTCTGGTATAGAACTTACTTTAGTGATGCAGATTCAAGATTTTTCAAAGGAACCCAGTAGGTCAATATTTGGACTTTCTGGGAGGATGCCCATTTTGGGTCCCACCCAAAATTTCTATTTCTAGAACCGATGGACTGATTTAAATCAAATTTGTCATGTAGTATCATTTTGTCATAAGTACTTGATTTATGCCCGCAAAATCTTTTTGCAGCCCTTTGGGAACCGAAGGAGCTAAAAATAGAAAAAAATTCAAATGCACATATTTACAAAACTGCATGGGCCTGAATACTGTTATTTGGTATGAAGCTTCCTTAGGACCAGTGGAATCAGAAGGACAAAAAAAAATTGCTATCGGTTTTGTCATGTGATGCCATATGGGGAATGACCATTTTAACTCTGTTTGTAATAGGAAAATGCCAAATCATCATCTTGCTTCTTCTCCATTAACTAAATCGTCTTCTTCAGATCTTGTGGACCAAATCTAAACTAATTTGGTGCAAAGCATTTTTGTGGCATATACTCTTCTGAGTTTTTTCTCCAAATTGGCTACTTCTCTTGGGAAGGGTAGAGAGAACCACAGAAGTTAAAAACAAACAAAATTTCGTACTGACACTTTTCTAAGGCTTCACAGAACAGAGTATTGTTTGTGCCTGAGAAGCTTTCCTCGGACCAGTAGAAACGAATGGCCAAAAAATTGCTTTTGGTTGTGTCATGGCAAATCAAAAAAATGCTCTTGCTTCCCACTTACTTACAGACTCATCTCTTTTAACAACTTGAGCCAGTTGAGCATTTTAGACCCACTTGTGCCTCAAATTTTAGATCAGTATCACTACTTCAATGTTGAAAGATCATACTCTGACTTGAGCACATGGGATGTTGCATCATGTGCATTTTATCGGGTGCCTACTGAACACAACTGACTGAATTGAGGTTAGGGGACAGTTCCTGTAACTTTAGGTTTGGTGAACAAGTTTTCACTCTCGTCTTTTTGAGTTTAGGTAACCTTCAGATGAACAGAATGTACGTTCGTCTCAAATTTCCAAGCCTGTGACCCCCTTATTGGAGAAAGCTTGATGAGTTTATTCCAATGAGTGTTCACATGATATGGTTTCATTGCAATTTTGGGGGAAATAATTTTTTTTGAACTGCTGAATTTTAAATAACGCACGTGAATGTGGCCATTTCATTACTAAAGTGTTAAAACATTGTTTTACAGGAACCCATATTGTTTTCCACTACAATATCTGATAACATAACTTATGGTGCCACAGATCCGTATGCTGTTACACAACAGGAAGTAATTGAGGCTGCAAAAAAGGCAAATGCATATTCTTTCATTATGCAGTTTCCAGATGGGTTTAACACTCTTGTTGGCGAAAGAGGCATATTGTTATCTGGTGAGCAGTGTATAACATACTATTATTTCAATCATTTTACAAGGGCGGTTTCATCAATCCTTATTTCATTAGACACACTGCTGGAGCTTTTTCCCAATCAGAGTGTGTCAGCGGGTATTTTGATAAGGAGATATACTGTACCGCCGCCAGAGACTGGGCACTTTCCATGGGTAGGCAATATTTCCACGTACGCAATAATATTAGATTCCAAACACCAATTATATGAATAATCATCAAAAATTTAATTAATGAAGCACCGGGTACAACCCGGTGCTTCATTAATTAACATTTTGCTGATGGTGCTTCATATTACCTGGTAAATGCATGCATGGACATCACTGCCCACGTGTAGATTACGACCAATACTGTACATCTATCAGATCATGTCTGTGTCTTCTCTAGACTATAACATAGTCATTAAAGGTCTAATTCGAAATTTGATCACTTTTTTACTGCAACAAAGCAGGTGCCCCAACATGCAATCTTTGTGTAAACTTGGAAGTTACATTCTACATACCTTAGCAGTTGTTTCTTGGCAAGTCTATATAGGCAGCCAAGACCTGCCTTAAAGCAACTGCCAAGGCACAGGATATAGACTCAAAGTGTACCAAAAATGAAAAAAATCTCTAGGCCTTTAACCCATTGAGACTTTAATTATCCTGACGTTCAAACGTCACTGGCAATTCAGTTTTTACGTTTTTCAAAATGGGACGTCAAAACGTCGGAAAGTACAAATAAGAAGATATTTTTCACATTAGTGATTATCTGGTTGGGGGCTAGATTATTTATTGTGGTCTGAATTTGTTATTCAAAACTTGTATTACAAATTATTGGAGAGTACCTGCAGACACTCACCAATAATTTCTAATAAAGCAAATTTATATAAACAAAATATTATTTGTGTTTGAATGAATATGAAATACAAGCAAGGAACGTGTTGGCCTTTGCTCTGGTATCCTCATTTATTGAAAGCCCTGATAGTGGCTTCTAGCACTCAACCAGTTAAGTTTTGACAGGAGGATTATATTAGTATTTTAAGCTGCGGTAACATTTAGCTCAACGGTTGTCACTGAACCTATTCGGGAGAAAATAGGAATTGAGGTTAAATCTTTAAAAAATCGAAAAATAATAACGAAACAAATGACCACAAAGTATCAACGTGCTGTTTGATTTCATACGTCATAAGACGTACAAAAGTATCAAAGGGTTAAGGGTTAAATCTTGTAACCAAAACCTGAAGGACATATTTCTGATTTTGGCCAACTATGGCCTTAGACCAAGTGCTTCAGTAGAAAAATCTTAGGCTAAAAAAAAAATACAATTGATTTTCAGGCATTGCCGCACTGAAAAAAATGACCCACGTTCGATGTTTTTATTGACATTTTAAAATTGGTACCTGTAGTCATTTAGTAGCTGATGAACGTATCATGCGTTTCCCATCACATGAAATTAGAGGCAACCAAAAATGGTTGATTCGAAATTGAAAATTCATTCCATTGATGAATATAGGCTGTAACTCTTTCTATAACTAAAAACTAAAGCAGTTCTAACTGCTGCTAAGGCGACCTTGGATATATCACAACTCTGCTAAACATACTATATGTTTTCAGAAAAGCTGATAGATGATTTGTTCGAAAACCTTTGACCTTGTTTTGCTCAATAATCAGCTATTAGGGCAGGTATCAGATGAGTTTGTCGCAATACAAGTTCAGCCCAGGTGACCTCTAAATCTGTGAGTTCTGAATCTGTATTTGTATTTGTATTTTCACATCCAAATAACCAGCCTTTTTACAATTCTCTGGCATAAATCTTAGGTTCCTTCTGAGAAAACCGACCGTGGATTTAGCTTCTTTGAGATCTTGTTGATGTGGGTTGTCCATTTTAGGTCGTTTGAAATTCCCAAGCCAATGTAGGGGTTGTTTTTCACCTGTCCACTTATCTCATTATCCAGTATGTAAAATTTACTGTACTTCCTCTGTGTGCTGACCACATAGCACTTCTCTGAGTTAAATTTCATTCGTCAGTTGTTCGCCCATTCTTCTAAGTTTATCAGATCCTGTTGTAGTTATACCCCCCCCCCCCCCCTCCTCGCAATGAATTGGGGGTATACTGGAATCACCTTATCTGTCCATCCGTCTGTCTGTCTGTCTGTCTGTCTGTTCATCCATCTGTCTGTCCATAGACATAATTTTGTCCGGAGATTTTCTCATACGTTTATGGACCAATCTGCTCGAAAGTTGGTATGAATGTTTACCACCATGGGAACCTGTGCACCTGCAATTATAGTGCCGGTCGGATTATTTTTGCCAGAATTATGCCCCTTTTTGACTTGAAAAAGTAGGCCTCAAATTTTGTCCGGAGATTTTCTCAGATGTTTATTGGGCGATTCCTTTGAAATTTGGTATGGATGTTTACTACCATGGGAACATGTGCACCTATGATTATAGTTTCGATCGGAATTTTTTTTACCAGAGTTACACCCCTTGTTATCTTGGAAAGTCTGAATTTTGTCAGGAGATTTTCTCAGATGTTTATGGGCGATTCCTTTGAAACTTGGTATGGATTTTTACTACCCTAGGAACTTCTGCACCTTTGATTATAGTTTTGTTCATCTTTTTTTTGTCATAGTTCTGCCCCTTTTCATCTTAGAATGCCTGAATTGCCTAGAATATTGTCTGGAGCTTTTCTCAGATGATTATGGATCGATTTTGTTGAAACTTGGTAAGGTTGTTCACTACCATGAGAACCTGTGTACCTGCGATTATAGTTTTGATTGGACTTTTTTCCCAGAGTTATGCCCCTTTTCATCTTAGAATGCCTGAATTTTTGTCCAGAGATTTTCTCAAATATTTGTGGGTCAATTTCTTTGAAACTTGGTATGGATGTTCACTACCATGGGAACCTGTGCACCTGCGATTATAGTTTCGGTGGAACTTTTCTTGCCAGAGTTATGCCCCTTCTTAGAATGCCTGAATTTTGTCCAGAGATTTCTCAGATGTTAATGGGTCGATTCCTAGGAAACTTGGTAGGGATGTTCACTACCATGGGAACCTGTGAACCTTTGATTATAGTTTTGATCAGACTTTTTTCCCAGAGTTATGCCCCTTTTCACCTTAGAATTCCTGAATTTTGTCCAGAGATTTTCTCAAATGTTTATGGGTCGATTTCACTACCATGGGAACCTGTGCACCTGTGATTATAATTTCGATCTGACTATTTTTTACCAGAGTTGTGCCACTTTTCGTCTTAGAAGAATGGTGGCGGGTGTATGAACATACCCATCTGGGACAGTCACACCTCTAGTTTTAACTGGTCTTTCGTTCCGTTTCAGGAACACTACAAATTCTATTCTGTTATTTTAGGTGGACAGAAGCAAAGAGTAGCTATAGCAAGAGCAATTCTTAAAGTAAGCTTATATTTTTTTCATTATTTACTTGTTAGCTCACTTTTGTGAAATGTGGAATGATTATATAGATAATTCTTCTGTTGTTCAGTGTCCAGTTGTCATAAACTTTGTGTTTTCATCTTCTCTGAAACCACATGACTGTTTATTAGCTCACCTGACTGAAAGTCAGGGTGAGCTATTCTGATCACTTTTTGTCCGTCATCCGTCGTCCAGTCTCCAGCGTCTGTCGTGAAGGTGGTGTTTGGGCCTTTTTCTCCCAAACCACTGGCCACATATTAATGAAATTTCATGTGAGTAGGGGTTATATAAGGGCATTTTGATTTTTTGTCAAATTAGGTTTCGGCTCATATTGAGCAGAGGGATGGGGCAAAAATGCTCCAATTCTTAAAAAATCTTCTTCTCAAGAACCAGCAATAGCAGAGACTTGATATTTGGTATGCAGCTTCCTTTTGAGGAGTAGACTCAAATTTGTTCAAGAGAAGTTTGTCGGGCATTATTTGCCTTCGTTATAGGAGGGGCAAAAATTTTGGCCACGCCTAAAATTTCTATTTTCAGAACCGTCAGGTCGATTTGAATCAAATTTGATATGAGATGATAATGGGTCATAAGTAGTTGATTGATGCAAAAAAAAATTTTCTCATTACCCCTTGGGAACCTCGGGAGCTAAAAATATGAAAAACCTTAAAACTGCCATATCTCCAAAACTACACGGCACAGAGAATTCTTATTTTGTATAAAGCTTACTTTTATCCAGTAGAATAGAATGGTTAAAAAAAATCCCTATCGGTTTGATCACAAGGTACTTTTTTCAGGACTTTGTAAAAGTGCTGAGTCAGCACTTTTTAACACTGTAGGCAATGGGAAAAAGATTAAAAAATTTTCTTCTCCAGATCCAGCAGGCAGAATCTTTTGATATTTGGTATGCAACATTGTAGGGTGGATCGGATTCAAGTTTGTTCAAATCGGCTCCCTGGGTTCATATTTGGGCTTAGTATAGGAGCCCGGTTTCGAACTTAGTGCATTTCAGGCAAATTTCTTAAAAAATCTTCTTCTCCAGATCGAGCAGGCAGAATCTTTTGATATTTGGTATGCAACATTATGGGGTGGATCTGATTCAAGTTTGTTCAAATCGGCCCCCTGGATTCATATTTGGGCTCACTATAGAAGCCCGAATTCGAACTTAGTGCATTTCAGGCAAATTTCTTAAAAAATCTTCTTCTCCAGATCCAGCAGGCAGAATCTTTTGATATTTAGCATGCAACATTGTGGGGTGGATCTGATTCAAGTTTGTTCAAATTGGCCCCCTGGGTTTATATTTGGGCTCAGTATAGAAGCTCAAATTCGAACTTAGTGCATTTCAGACAAATTTCTTAAAAAATCTTGTTCTCCAGATCCAGCAGGCAGAATCTTTTGATATTTGATATTCAACATTGTGGGGTGCATCTGATTCAAGTTTGTTCAAATCGGCCCCCTGGATTCATATTTGGGCTCACTATAGAAGCCCGAATTCGAACTTAGTGCATTTCAGGCAAATTTCTTCAAAAATCTTCTTCTCCAGATCCAGCAGGCAGAATCTTTTGATATTTAGCATGCAACATTGTGGGGTGGATCTGATTCAAGTTTGTTCAAATTGGCCCCCTGGGTTTATATTTGGGCTCAGTATAGAAGCTCAAATTCGAACTTAGTGCATTTCAGACAAATTTCTTAAAAAATCTTGTTCTCCAGATCCAGCAGGCAGAATCTTTTGATATTTGATATTCAACATTGTGGGGTGCATCTGATTCAAGTTTGTTCAAATCGGCCCCCTGGATTTATATTTGGGCTCACTATAGAAGCCTGAATTCGAACTTAGTGCATTTCAGGCAAATTTCTTAAAAAATCTTCTTCTCCAGATCCAGCAGGCAGAATCTTTTGAATTTGGTATACAACATCGTGGGGTTGATCTGATTCAAGTTTGTTCAAATTGGCCCCCTGGGTTTATATTTGGGCTCAGTATAGAAGCTCGAATTCGAACTTAGTGCATTTCAGGCAAATTTCTTAAAAAATCTTCTTCTCCAGATCCAGCAGGCAGAATCTTTTGATATTTAGCATGCAACATTGTGGGGTGGATCTGATTCAAGTTTGTTCAAATTGGCCCCCTGGGTTTATATTTGGGCTCAGTATAGAAGCTCAAATTCGAACTTAGTGCATTTCAGACAAATTTCTTAAAAAATCTTGTTCTCCAGATCCAGCAGGCAGAATCTTTTGATATTTGATATTCAACATTGTGGGGTGCATCTGATTCAAGTTTGTTCAAATCGGCCCCCTGGATTTATATTTAGGCTCACTATAGAAGCCTGAATTCGAACTTAGTGCATTTCAGGCAAATTTCTTAAAAAATCTTCTTCTCCAGATCCAGCAGGCAGAATCTTTTGAATTTGGCATACAACATCGTGGGGTTGATCTGATTCAAGTTTGTTCAAATTGGCCCCCTGGGTTTATATTTGGGCTCAGTATAGAAGCTCGAATTCGAACTTAGTGCATTTCAGGCAAATTTCTTAAAAAATCTTCTTCTCCAGATCCAGCAGGCAGAATCTTTTGATATTTGGTATGCAACATTGAGGGGTGGATCTGATTCAAGTTTGTTCAAAATGGCCCCCTGGATTCATATTTGGGCTCACCATAGTTTGGCATAGAAGCTTTAATTCGAACTTGGTGCATTTCAGGCAAATTTCTTCAAAAATCTTCTTCTCCAGATCCAGCAGGCAGAATCTTTTGATATTTGGTATGCAACATTGTGGGGGTGGATCTGATTGAAGTTTGTTCAAATCGGCCCCCTGGGTTTATATTTGGGCTCAGTATAGAAGCTCGAATTCGAACTTAGTGCATTTCAGGCAAATTTCTTAAAAAATCTTCTTCTCCAGATCCAGTAGGCAGAATCTTTTGATATTTGGTATACAACATTGTGGGGTGGATCTAATTCAAGTTTGTTCAAATTGGCCCCATGGATTCATATTTGGGCTCACTATAGAAGCCTGAATTCGAACTTGGTGCAGTTCAGGCAAATTTCTTAAAAAATCTTCTTCTCCAGATTCAGCATGCAGAATCTTTTGATATTTGGTGTGCAACATTGTGGGGTGGATCTGATTCAAGTTTGTTCAAATTGGCTCCCTAGATTCATATTTGGGCTCACTCTAGAAGCTCGAATTTGAACTTAGTGCATTTCAGGCAAATTTCTTTGAAAATCTTCTTCTCAAGATCCAGCAGGCAGAATCTTTTGACATTGGGTATGCACCATGCTTAGGGGGGTGAGATTCAAGTTTGTTCAAGCCAAGTCTCTAGGTCCATATTTGGACTCACGGTAGGAGCTTGAATTATAACTTAGTTCAAAATGAGGAATTTTCTTTAAAAATCTTCTTTTTCAGATCCAGCAGTCGGAATGTTTTGATATTTGGTGTGCAGCATCCTTAGGGGGGTGAGGTTCTAGTTTTTTAGAGCCAAGTCCCTGTGGGAGCCCGCATTATAACTTAGTCCAATATGAGGAATATTCTTTAAAAATCTTCTTCTTTTTTTTTAGATCCACTGGTCAGAATCTTTGGATATTTGGTATAAGCTTTTCTTAGGAGGAGCAGATGCAACTTGTTGAAATCAATTCTCTGGGTTGATATTTAGGCTACCATGTCAGGTGAGCGCCCTCAGGCCCCTTGGGGCCTCTTGTGTTTGTACCTCATGGAAGTTAAAGTGGTGTGAGTATATAGCTTAAATGCCCCTCGGAAAGTCATTAACCCTTAAGGGCCAAATTCCAACTTTGATAACTTTTTAATGCAAAGGAGCAGATACCCTAACATGCATTGTTTGGGAACTCAAAACTTGTATTCTAAGTACTTTGTCACTTGTTTCTAAGCAAGTCTTGGCTGCCTCTGTAGGCAGCAGAGACTTTACTAGAAACAACTGCAAAGCCACAGGAGGTAGACTTTCAAAGTATAGCATAAATGTATAAAAATCTCCAGACCCTAAAGGATTAAGGAACTTCTTATGTACCTGTGACCAGAATGATTTTAGATTGGATATGCTTTCTCGTGTGATGTAAACTCATTTTTTTCATTCAAAGTATCAGAGATAGCATTTAGTATTTAGAATTGTCTCAGGAGGAATAATTATTTTAGCACCTCACTCCAGTTTTAAACTCTTTGTGGAACTTAGCTTGTGTGGTCGGAGCTCATAAACGATTGGGCATGATTTAGTGACGTGTACCTGTTTCCTGTAGAGGAAAATTTTCCTTTACACTTTGGATCAAAACATATTATTTATTTATTTATTTATTTATTTATTTATTTATTTATTTATTTATTTATTTATTTATTTATTGGGATTTTAACGGCACTTTCGACAGCCAGGGTCACCTCGTGTCAGACAGTTTTTTGGGTGGAGAAAGCCTGGAGTACCCAGAGAGAAATGGCAAGTAACTGTCAGACTCCCCAACATACTAACTCCACACACGCAGGGTTAGCATTGGTTGAAGACAAGTGGGCCATCGACGTCCAGTACGCCTTAGCACACCACACCACTGTACCCCCAGGTCGGCAAGTGGGCTGAAGTGTCTTGCCCAAGGACACAACGCGGTTGCTGCAGGTGGGATTCGAACTGAGGACTGATCAAAACATAAAAAAGTGTCAGTTGCCTAATGTCATGCATGCAGGTGAGGGGTAAACATGCCCAGTTTCTTTGAAAAATGTATTTTAGGACTTGATCAATCAAGTGTTTTTAGTATTGTTAGGAAGGCCCGTCCAGGGGTGTGTCATATATGTTTCTTAACACACCTACTCACAATTGTTTACTATTGTCTTTGCACAAAATAAAAGGCCTACTCGGAAAAACTCTCACTTAATTGATAGAACACTTGTTCAAGAAAGCACTTCACCAAGTATGGTAAGGTGCAAGAGCTTCTTACAAAATTAAGAATCGAAAAGTAGGTCATGCGCTGCTGGCACTTGCCCAGTATAGGTTGCTACTCCTTTCTACATCTGTGGCTTGTTTGACATGCACAACACAATGTGATCCAACTTTGGTTTCAGTTATTTCTGCCTCCATCAAGCTGTGTTTTTTGCAAACCACTTCGTTGTGTGCAAGAATTGCACTCCTCTTAATACTTATTGATTTGATGTTTATATCATCCTTACAGACAAATAGCAAAGACAGTTATTTATTTATTAAGGTTTAATGACACTTTAACAGCCAAGGGGGGGGGGGGGGGGTGGGTATTAGCCACCCCTGGTGGCTACCTATAGTTTATAGTGCCTTTGCACGCTTCCTTACTTGTTCAAGAGTCATCTTGAACAAGTGTTCTAATAATTAAGAGAGGGTTTTTCCAAGTTGGCCCTTTACTTTGAGAAAAGCCAAAAGTAAACAATTGTGGTAGGTAAGAAAAGAAGCCAAATTCACTGAAAAATTTATATATTTGTTCCAAACTTTTGTTTCCTTTCTTATTTTTTTTATTATTATTATTATTTTTACTTTTCTTTTGTGCTGAGAAGTTTGTTTTTTGTGTGATTTTTTTCAGTTTTTAGCTCACAGAAGGGAGCTTCTTAACTTATCACTTGCCGTCCGTCGTCGTCCATCATCGTCCGTCATGAACTTTACATTATCAACTTCTCCTCCCAAACTACTGGACCAAATTGAACCAAGTTTGGTGTGCATGTTCCTTATCATATATCAATTCAAGTTTGTACAAATAAACTTTCTGCGTCCACAGGGGGCACCACAAGGGGCATTACTCTGATAGCACCCATGAATTTTTTTTATAAATTAAAAAAATCTTCTTCTCCAGAACCATCATTTAGAATCTTTTGATATTTGGTATATAACATCTCTGTTGGGGTCAGATTCAAGTTTGTTCAAATACAGTCCCTGGATTAATAATTGGGCTCCCTGTAGGAGCCCGAATTTTAACTTAGTGAAATATGAGGAAATTTCTTTAAAAATATTCTTCTTCAGATCCACCAGTCAGAATGCTTTTATATTTGGTATACAACATTTATAGAGGGGGGTGGGGGGGGTGGGGGTGGGGGGGGGGTGGGCAGATTCAAGTTTGTACAAATTGGGTCCCTGAGTGAGTATTTGGGCTTTCTATTGGAGCCCAAAGTTTAACTTCGTGCAATTTGAGGAAATTTCTTTAAAAATCTTCTTCTTCAGATCCACCAGTCAGAATCCTTTCATATTTGATATACAACATCTATAGGGGGGGGGGGGGGGCAGATTCAAATTTGTACAAATCGGATCCCTGAGGTAGTATTTGGGCTTTCTATTGCATCCCAAAGTTTAACTTCGTACAATTTGAGGAAATTTCTTTAAAAATATTCTTCTTCAGATCCACCAGTCAGAATCCTTTCATGTTTGGTACACAACATCTATAGGGGGGTCAGATTCAAGTTTGTTCAAATCGAGTCCCTGGGTTTATATTTGGGCTCCCTATGGGAGCCTGAATTTTAACTTAGTGAAATATGAGGAAATTTCTTTAAAAATCTTCTTCTTCAGATCCATCAGTCAGAATGCATTCATATTTGGTATACAACATCTTGAGGTGGGTCAGTTTCAGGTTTGTTCAAATTGGTTACCTGGGTAAATTTTTGGGCTCCCTATGGGAGCCCAAATATCAACTTAGTGAAATATAGGGAATTTTTTTTTAAAATCATCTTCTTTGGACTAGACCCTGTAGTCAGAATGTTTTCATATTTGGTGTACAACATCTCTAGGAGGGTCTGATTCAAGTTTGTTCAAATCTGGTCTCTGGGTTGATATTTGGCTTCCTAGGGGAGCCCAAATTTTAACTTAGTGCAATATGAGGAAATTTCTTTTAAAGGTCTTCTTCAGATCCACCAATCAGAATCCTTTCATATTTGGTATACAACATCTCTAGGTGGGTCAGATTCAAGTTTGTTCAAGTCGGGTCCCTGGGTTAATATTTTGGCTCCCTATTTGAGCCCAAAGTTTAACTTAATGCAATGTGAGGACATTTCTTTGAAAACCTTCTTGTTCAGATCCACCAGTCAGAATTCTTTCATATTTGGAATATACATTTGTAACATCTCAAGAGGGATCAGATTCAAGTTTTTTCAATTTGAGTCCCTGGCTTATGATTTGGGCTCTCTGTGGGCAGGGTTGGGGGGGGGGGCATGTTAGGTTCAGGTTTGTTCAAATGCATTCCTTAGTGTTTTTCCATAAAATTTGCCTTTGCATGGCTCCATTCCTTTGTAGTGTTGATGAACCATGTCTAACTGAATGTGACCCCAAACACTTCTTTGAACCACTTTGGCCGGTGAGCGATTAAGGCCCCTTGGCCTCTTGTTTTGTTTGTTTGTTTGGGTTGTATTTTTTGGTGGGGTGGGGGGGGGGGGGGTGGGGAGGTGTGATAGGACATCTATAAGTGTGGACAATGGAGGGAGCCTCAATTTTGCTATATTTCAACTGCCAAGTTTCTGGTCAACAACCAAGATGAATTGGTTGCTTGTTTGTATGATCTCTACCAATTATTGTATGCAAATTTGGTGTCACTGTTCAGGCTTAAACTTGAAGTTTGATATCCTCAGATGTCTGATGTATGTACTCATTCACCTTTGACTCTTGACCTAACAGGAATAGCAGACGACTTGTAATTTTTTTTTTCCTGTATATAAACGTAAAACATTTTTTTTTCAAAAACATAGCTTTTTACCCCTCATAGAATGATCTTAATGAGCTTATTCCAATGGGTGGACATAGGGCCTATTTTGTAGACAAAACTTTGAATTGCAAAATTTATGAATAGCACAGGTCAAATATTACTGTTTTGTTAGGTAAAGGGTTAATCCTTTATGTAACAATTTACCTGCATCTGCACAACATAATTTACAAATTGAGCAGTAAAAAAAAAGATTTATTTTTTCACAGAATTCAACAAAACCATATCATGTGATTTCATTCCAATGAAGGGGGTCACATGGTATGGTTTGAAAAAATAAGATTTAAAATAATAAATTTTGTAATTGTGTGCATTGGGTAAACGGTTAACAAAATAACTCAAATTAAACAGTTATCACAATCTTTCAACGTGGACTTACTGAAATAGTATCTTTTCTTTTACTGAATTATTTAGGTTGCTTCATGTTGCAGTGTCTGTGTTTATAATCTTCTGAAGATATATCACTTATTTTTCCAATTTTAAGGAAATATTTTATTATATTATTCTCTTTATCTTAGTTTAGAGGCAAAATTGGATATCATTGAAAAAAATTAAATTGTATTCATTTAAAAGCAATAAATATTTTGTTCATATGAGTTTGTTGTCTTGACATTCCATTGGAGAATACATGTAGAATTATAACCAAACGCGTATTTCAGGCAGGTAGCCAGGATTCTATAATAGGAGTGTCCAAGCCATTTTTTTTTCCATGAGGGGGTGGGGGGGGGGGGGGTGGGGGGGGGAGATGATATTTAAAAGGCTGCAGTGTTTGGTTTCAGGGAACTCACCTAGTCCAAACCAGTACCCTTTAGTCATTGCCCCTCCTTCCTAGTGGGAGGAGGGGCAATGTCCAGAGGGTCCTAGTTAGGACTAGCCCCCTCCCTGACCTCTGAGAAAATTTTGCAAAATTTAATGCTCTAAGAACAAATCTGAGGCATTTGTAGCATGTGTAGCCCCTATATTGGAGACCATTTGGGGACTCTGTGTTATGTGAAAGTTGCATTGGTCCAGTGTTGGGTTTTTTTTTTTTTTTGGGGGGGGGGGGGGAGGGGCAAGGAACATCCAGCCCATCCTAGCTCCAGCCATATGTTTCCCATCATACACCAAGATATGATGTCAGTTTTCTTTTCCCTGTTCCCCTCTTTCCCCTACATACTACCAGTGCCCACCATATTTTTATACTGTACCAATGACCTAGACTTAGCTGGTGCTAAACTCCTTAATTCAGGGCTAAACACAAATTTTGCCCCCCCCCCCCCCCCATCCCCCAAATTTGCATCAAAAACCGAAAAATACATGTCCTATATGGTCCTTCATACATTTACTCCACTGCGCATCCGCAGTGTCAAGGAGATCCCGAAATTGGCCCAATTATCATTCTTTGTTTGGCCCTCAAAACAGTTACACTTCACTGTTATTTGTGCTTCCAAATCTCAGTTTTCATGATGCCAGACACATTTTGATGAGAGAAATGGTGGAAATAAAGAGGAAATATAAGGAGGAGAGGAAAAAATAGTGCAAGAAAATGTTCAGGGCTGTAACTTATAATTATTTTATGACATTATTTCAAGTTGCCTTTTTTCAAGGCATAGCCCTGATGTTGTCATTCTTGCTATGAAGTACCATTGTTTGATCAGTGTTTCCTCTCTACCTTCCTTATTCCCCCCTAGCTATTCTCCCATGCTTTTGGCTTATTTTTTGTAATGTTCATTACTAAAATTTCTTGGGAGTTTTGGCTTGGTAACAGAATTATTTCTGTTTTTTCCCCATGTTTACGTCCTCACCCTAGGGGTGTTTAGGCATTTTGGTCTGCATCTACCATCTGATGTTCTACAGTTTCTTCTCTGGAAGCCTATGTTTTGCATCAGATAGTGTTTTAAATTGGTAACTGATTTCGGGCCAGGTTTGTTCAGTGCCTGGAGTCATGTTTCCGGTTTGTTGACACTTTTGCTTAGGTTGACAACAGTTACAGCTGATAGTGATTATTTGTCTTCTGCATCTTGTATTCATAGCAAGATACATTTATATTGTCCGTAAGTGTCTCATTAATTTTTTCAAAATGAATTTAAATTTTTGTCCACACTTAGGCTTTTTTGGGATCCATTGGGCTCAGGGTTCCCATTGGGAACATGGGCTCTTCTGAAAAATTTTTTTTTTTTTAAATTTTTAGCTCAACTTTGACGAAGTCAAATTTGAGCTATTGTCATGGTCCGTCTGTCCGTCTGGCCGTCTGTCCGTCTGTCCGTACGTCAACAATTGGCTATGGCTCGGGCTAGAGGTTGTATTTATGAACCGATCTTTACGAAACTTCTTGTGTACCTTTGTTATGACCCTGGGACGGGAACGAGTGTTTTTAGGTGTGGTCCGAAATTCAAGATGGCTGCCAGCGGCCATTTTGTACCGATGATGCAAAAATCAGTTTTTTGTACAGAACTTCTGTATGAAAGTTCTGATTTGAATAAAGTTTTGTATAAATGTTTAGTACCATGGGATACATCACATATAATACGGGTTTTTTTCTCGTGCGTAAATTATGCAAATTAGACTGACTTTGATTTATTTAGTGTTACTTTCAGAGCTGTAAGTGCCAAGCTGCTATGGCTCGGGCTAGAGGCCGTATTTATGAACCAATCTTTACGAAACTTCTTGGGTACCTTTGTTATGACCCTGGGACGGGAACGAGTGTTTTTGGGTGTGGTCCGAAATTCAAGATGGCTGCCAGTGGCCATTTTGTACCGATGATGCAAAAATCAGTTTTTTGTACAGAACTTCTGTATGAAAGTTCTGATTTGAATAAAGTTTTGTATAAATGTATAGTACAATGGGATACATCACATATAATACGGGTTTTTTTCTCGTGCGTAAATTATGCAAATTAGACTAACTTCGATTTATTTAGTGTTACTTTCAGAGCTGTAAATGCCAAGCTGCTATGGCTCGGGCTAGAGGCCGTATTTATGAACCAATCTTTACGAAACTTCTTGGGTACCTTTGTTATGACCGTGGGACGAGAACGAGTGTTTTTGGGTGCAGTCCCAAATTCCAGATGGCTGCCAGCAGCCATTTTGTACCGACGATGCCGAAATCTGTTTTTTGTACAGAACTTCCATATGAAAGCTCTGATTTGGATAATTTTTTGTATGAATGTTTAGTACCATGGGATACATTACATATATTACAGGTTTTTTTCTTGTGCGTAAATTATGCAAATTAGGCTAACTTTGATTTATTTAGTGTTACTTTCAGCACTGTGAGTGCAAATCCCAATACGGCTCGGGCTAGAGGCCGTATTTATGAACCCATCTTCACGAAACTTCTTGGGTACATTTGTTATCACTGTGGGATGAGAAGGAGTGTTTTTGGGTCCAGTCCGAAATTCAAGATGGCCGCTAGCAGCCATTTTGTTCAAAATTAAGTGCAATCAGATTTTTGCGCAGAACTTCCAAATGAAAGATCTGATTTGAATAAATTTTTGTATGAATGTTTAGTACCATGGGATACATTACATATAATACAGAGTTTTTCTCGTGAATAAATTATGCAAATTAGGGGTCCGGGTGGGACTTAGAAAATTTTGGACCAAAATCCGGAAATTAGTTTTTTGGTTTTTTATGCGTTTTGGTCAATTTTAAGACAAAAAAAAAAAAAATTTTTTTTACACTGAAAATTTGGAGTCCGGGTGGGACTTAGAAAATTTTGGACCAAAATCCAGAAATTAGTTTTTTTGAGTTTTGATGCATTTTGGTCAATTTTAAGAAGAAGAAGAAAAAATTTTAGTCTGAAAATATTTTGTTTGGGACTGAAAATTTCCACACAAAAATAATAATCTACAATGATTGGTCTTAATCTGTAGTCCATTACAGTCACCTTGTAATTCTTTTATTATTGTTGACTGGGCCAAAACAAATACTAATTCCTGTCATATTCATTATTCAGTTGTCTTGGTCACAGCAAGTACTAATTCCTGTCATATCCAAGTTGAGCTACAGAGTCATTGACTCTTTCATTTTCTTTTCCAATCATTATTTCTTAATGACTATAATGGATTGTTGTATTATGTATCTTTATTTTCAAGGATTAGTGCGAGTACTATGATTGTTTACCTTTTTTCACAATGAATGATTATTGTTCAATAGGAGGAAATCTTCCTATGATTCTCATGATCTATGTATTAATTGTGCTCTCTGTACTCGCACTGATCTTTGTTCTGTGTGTTTCAAATGGGATGACAAACGTTGGAAACGTGTGTCACGGTATGTTGTTACTGGAGAAAGGTCCATGCCAGTTCTCTCTCCGCAGAGTCACTCTAGTCTTTCACTCTCTTTTTCAGAGGAACAAGAACAGTGTGATATTTCCGTGATGTCGTCCAGAAGTGTGCCTCCATCGTCACATACAAGCAAAGAGCTAGCGGCATAAGTGCTCATGGAGATCCGTCAATTACCCGAAAGGAACCTGAAGGGGTTGATGTCCGCTAGCTCGACCGGGGTTGCGCCCATTCACCGAATGGGGCAGCACCCGGGTTCATCCGTTGCGGTCCAGCAGAGAGAGTCAGGTGTTGCGAGCACTATAAAACATCCACGTGCACACCCAGTGATGACGGACAGGAGGATGGATCGGAGGAAGCCTGATAGTCCAGTGTTTAGCTTGTCCAGCTCAGCACGAGCTGCAAGCGAGAGAGGTCCCTCTCTCATACAGCAGCATCTGGGACCAGATGTTGTAGTCCGTAGCGTTATGCAGTCGGAGCATATGTCCGTCGCTCGGGACGCTTCGGTATATAGGCAGTCCGGCGAGGCTACCTATAAGGCTTCCTCATCCTCACAGCAGCACACTCGACCGCACCTTGGCTACGTGACCAGTGATGTACAGTCAGCTTCGCCGACCAGGGATTCCACGGCGACCAGGTCACGCCATACGGTAGCCAGGGATATGAGGCCTCCTACATCCGGCGTTCGCATAAAAGATGTAGGATGCAACATCCAGGGAGCTTCCGGCGGCTAAATCCAGTAAGACCGCGGCTCCCCAGGCCTCCGTAACGGATGTGCTATCACAGATAACAAAGATAATCGCAGCATCCCAGCAACCGGCAGAGCCTCTGTCGGAACATGAAGTATCAGACGAAGCTGGGTCGGTAGGTTCCGCCACTGGATCGGGTGCGGACGACCGAGATTTCCATGAGGTCCGGCAGGATGGCAAAAGGGATTCCGATGAATTAGATATTTCCCTTTCGGAACAACATAAAATAGCCATAGAATTCATCCGGCATTACCTTCTAGAAGTTGTTCCGCCGGACCAGAATGCTGCGCAGCCGGATAGAGGGTGATAGCGCCACTGGACACCAATTTTTTTAATCGGTTTAGGGACATTGTCCCGGAATTTCTGTCACAATCCAAGAATGTCTCTCGGATTTTTGAATTATTGAATGACGCTATTGATAAACTTGCCAACAAGACGGGCAGGTTAGCCTTCCTACCGGCATCTGCTCTACAGCTGCCATTTATTAATCAAAGGAACAAGTTTGATACGGCAGGTCAGGGCATCCAGAGAGTTCCTCTGCATTTAGACGACCAGGCTGAAGACCTTGATATATCCATGCCGTCGTCTATGTCACTTCCGTCGTCAACGATGGAAACGACGATATCGTCTAACAGAGCTAGTTTAGACGTTCTTTCCTATGCAGATCACCTTACTAGAGCGTTGTCATTACGCTTTGAAGGACCAGAATTTCAAGACGTACAGACGTCATTAAGAGTTCTGTCCAGGGCCATAGCTTTTTCCACGTATAACTCCACCCTTTCAGTGGCAAATCTAGAGTTAGCTAGAGGTGACGCGGCCCTAGTTACTTCCACACGCGTGGACAGTAAGGTGAAAAACTCTCTTAGGGTCACTCCGGTCTCTGGAGAGTTTCTCTTCAGTGGCAAGCTTTCTGATATATATGATAAATTAACAAAGAAAGCTTCGGACTCTCTGCTGTTTAAGTCTGCTTCCAAGAAATCGGAACCAGCAGACAGGAGTAGGCCAGGCACTTCTGGGACGAGTTCGTCCAGGGGAAGTTCCTACATAGGTTCCTATGCGTCCTCTAGGTCTTACTCTAGAGACCGGCAGAGTAGTGACTCGAGTAGGGGCCGTTACGCTGGCCGAAATAACCGGTCAGATGCCCCTAGGCCGCCTGGGCAAGGTGCGGGTCGCGGAGGATGTAGTTTCTCCTTCCGCAAGCCTCGCGGATCCAGGAGGTGATGGTTTAGACCTCTGTCGCGTTCCGGTGGGCGGAAGACTGTCGAGTTTCTCAAGCAATTGGGAATCAATTACAGAGGACCCTTGGGTTCGAGGGGTTATTTCGGAAGGACTAAAACTGTCCTTCAAAGGCAAACCTCCGTTAACTCTAAGTCCAAGATGGACTCAGCTTCCGTCAAATTGTCAGAAAAGAATGGCACTTCTATCAGAAGTCCAGTCTCTTTTAACCAAGAACGCGATAGAGGTCGTAGAAAACCAGGAATCTCCAGGTTTCTACAGCCATCTCTTTCTGGTTCCGAAGCCAGATGGCTCGTTCCATCCAGTGATCGACTTAAGCTGGATAAACAAGCTGATCGTGGCTCCAAAGTTTTATATGGAGACCATTTGATCGGTCAGAGCGAGAATTTGAGTGAACGACTATGCTGCGAGCATAGACCTCAAGGATGCGTACTTTCACATCATGGTACATCCGGTGTTCAGAAAGTATCTTCGCTTTGCTGTCCTAGGTGTTGTTTATCAGTTCCGAGCGATGTGCTTTGGTCTGAATCTAGCGCCCTGGGCTTTCACACGATTAATGAACTTGGTAATGACTCATTTCCGAGCTCATTCGTCTGCTGTAACGTCAGCTTACCTGGATGATATTCTTCAGAGGTACGGCAGCGAGTTAACGCTTCAGAACGATATGCAGAATCTGCTTCTATTGCTCCGACGTCTCGGTTTCATAGTAAACGAAGAGAAGTCGAATCTGGTGCCGTCCAAGTCATTCACCCACCTGGGGATGAGCTTCGAGATGCACAACAATCTCGTTCGTCTGCCGTTAACCAGAGCGAAATTAATCAGTTGTTATGCTTGCTATTGTCTTCACTCAAAGTTTCAGCGAGGGAATTCATGAGGCTAATAGGTCTGTGCGGAGCTGCCGTGGATCTCATTCCAATGGGGCGGCTATGCACTCATCCTCTCCAGGTCTATCTGACTCAGAATTGGAGAGTGAAGATTCATTCGCTCGAGACGGACATCCTCTTGTCAAGCCGAGTGAAACAAGAGATTCAGACTTGGGCAGACATACAGTGGTTAACTCAGGGAGTTCCACTGCAATTGCCAGATCCGAGTTTTACGATTATGATGGATGCCAGTCAAACAGGCTGGGGCACGACACTGAGCCCATCGGATTTGAAGTGCCAGGGTCTTTGGGATCCACAGTTTCTAAGCAAGCACATCAACATCAAAGAGATGATGTCGATTTGGCTTGCTCAACGTCATTGGATAGACGTTATTCAGAATACACACATGCAGATTATGTCCGACAATACGACAGTAGTTGCGTATATTCGGAACCAAGGCGGCACTCATTCCATTCCGTTGCTCAATCTAACAGAAAGAATTCTTCGGTTTGTACTAGAACATCAGATTCTTCTCTCTGTCCATCATATTCTGGGTTGTCTGAACGTCTTAGCAGACTCCCTTTCACAGAGGGGTCGCCTGTTGCCGTCAGAATGGACTCTCAACAAGCAGGTATTCAATCAGGTTTGCTACCAATGGGAACGGCCAATGATAGATTTATTTGCGACACATCTCAACAATCAGTTGCAGACGTATGTGTCACCTTGTCCGGATCCTCGAACGTTTGCAGTAGACGCTCTCTCGATCTCTTGGGATGGAATGATAGGATATGCGTATCCTCCAGCGCCATTGATTCAGCACATATTGCTCAAGATAAAACAATTGCAATGCAAGATTCTGTTGGTAGCATCTCTGTCTCCACAGAGACCGTGGATAAATCTACTCAGGTGTCTGTTGTGGGACATGCCGAGGAAGCTCCCTCAACGGGAAGATCTTCTTTCGCAAGGGAAATCACGCATCCTCCATCACAATCCGCAAGGTCTAAACCTTCACATATTTCCGTTGTGCGGTCCTTCTTGCATGGAAAACATTTTACAGGACGAGCAGTGGACATGATTTCTAACTGTAGGAGGACCTCCTCTTTGCTAAACTATGCTGCTAAGTGGAGGGTCTTTTGTCAGTGGTGTGGGGATCATTCCGTAGATATTTATCATCCTTCCATTCCAGACATTGCAAACTTTCTAGTATACTTGTTTGATGAGATTAATCTGCAGCCTATCACCTTTAAGGGTTATAGGTCTATGCTATCCGATCCCTATGCACATCATGATAGCTTTATGATTGGAACTAATGTCTCTTTATCTAAGTTAGTTAGAAATTTTTCGATAAATAGACCTAGAACCCATAGATTAATTCCGAAGTGGAATTTGGCCTGGGTTCTTCTTAAGCTAAAAGAAGCGCCTTTTGAGCCTCTTGACACAGTGGACTTCAAATTCTTAACATATAAGACAGCTTTTCTCTTAGCTTTCTCTTCTGCTAGAAGAGTTAGTGAGCTTCATGCACTATCTGTGGAGGATTCTCACTACCGTAGTGTTGGTAATACTATTACCTTTACCACCAATGTTGGATTTTTGGCTAAGAATCAGGCTCCTAATAAGTATCCTGAACCTATTGTTACTAAGGCCCTTCCATCATCTGATGGGCGTAGGCCTTTACTGTGTCCTTTTAGAGCAATATGTATTTACAAACGTAGATCTGAGTTCATCAGAAAGGGACGTAAGCGTTTCTTTCTGTCTTTGATGCCTAATAGAAAGGATATTATGGTTCATTCTATTGCTAGATGGATTCAATTAACTATTCGTACTGCTTATGAAAAATTATCTTCTTCTCAGCAGTCGGCACTCAAGATCTCAGCTCATGAAGTAAGAGCTCTTTCAACTTCTTGGGCCTATGCTAATTGTATTGCTATTACTGATCTAATGAAGGCTGCATATTGGTCTCAACCTTCCACATTCACTAATTTTTATCTCAGAAATATTGAGTCCATTTCTGGAGACCTCCATTGTTTAGGTCCGTTATCAGTTGCTCAGAATATCGTCCACTAAACAGTTGCAACTATACTTATGTAGGCTTTCTGTTCCGGCAGTAACTCTGTCCTGCTGCCCTCTTCGCTCTGGTGTATATGACCCAGGGCAAGGGGAAGGGGGGGGGGGGGGTTCCCTTAGGTCACCTGCTTTATAGTGAAAAGCAAGGGAATACCTCCCCTAGAGTCAGTATTTCCGAGTCGGTACCAGAATGGTTTTAAAGTGTAAAGCTAATGTTTACTCATCGTTTACTTTAAAGTGTAGCTCGGTGTGAAGCATTTGTATATGTCATGTGTCAAACGAGCGTTAATATACAATCCTCAGACACTTTTAATGAATATAAAGAGTCTCATTTCTCTGGACTTCCTTTATTTATTGGCTTACCTTTAAAAATATTAGAATAAAGGGTTATACTGGATGTTAATAGAGATCATTGATTATTATTATGCTCAATTACTGATCGGTATTGTGTCTTTCTTCTTTATTATAAATAAGAACGATACATGTAAAGCCTATCTCTTTTTTTCTCCTACTATTCAGCTAAGTCTGGGTCATTGGTACTGTATAAAAATGTTAAAAAATTTATAGTAATTTATATATTTTTTATACTTACCAATGACCCAGATGGGGATGGCCCTCCCAGGATTTGGGAACTCATACCTCACCGCTGAGTACATAACGCTTACCAGGCACTGGTTGTAAGAATGATAATTGGCGCCAATTTCAGGACCTCCTTGACACTGCGCATGCGCAGAGGAGTAAATGTATGGAGGACCATATAGGACATTATTTTTCGGTTTTTGATGCAAATTTTGGGGATTGTGGGGGGGGGGGGGGGGGGGGGGCAAAATTTGTGTTTGGCCCTGAATTAAGGAGTTTAGCACCAGCTAAGTCTGGGTCATTGGTAAGTATAAAAAATATATAAATTACTATAAATTTTTTAACTTTCAATACATTTCCTGGTATAAATGGCTGCCATTTTGAATTCAAAATGGTGGTTTTTTCCATGTGAATATATGAATGTCTGACCCATAGGTACATAACCATACATACTCCTCGAATACAACTCATTGAATTGTGCAATAATATTAATAATTTCTTTCAAATAGTGAATATGTTTAGTAACCAGTTACCTGACATGATCCATATTCATTTATTTTCAGAATCCCAAAATTTTGCTGCTGGATGAAGCTACCAGGTATTAGTTGGACCTTTTATTTCTCCCACCATCTGCTTATTGAGATACATGTGTCCTGGGTGAGACAGATCTGTCTGGTTGTAGTCTACTGAGAATTTAGGACAATTACCCAGTTCATTGAGGGTTAACAGAACTGAAAAGAAAATCAGTCACTTCTTTCATGAAAATGAACCTTTCAACTGTTATCAAGCCTCAAAAGGGACTTCTAAATAGCAAATGTATGAAAATTCAGACGATTTTGGTATTCAACAATTGGTTCAGTTTGTTTTTTAACTCAACTTTGACGTAGTCAAATTTGAGGTTATGCCATGGCCTGTCATCCATCTGTCTGTCCATCTGGATGTTTGTCCGGTCGTCAACAATTGAATACAGCTCGGGCTAGAGGCCATATTTATGAACCGATCTTGACGAAACTTCTTGGGTACCTTTGTTATCACTGTGAGACGAGAACGAGGGTTTTTGGGTGCGGTCCGAAATTCAAGATGGCCACTAGCAGCCATTTTGTACCAGAATTAGTGCAATCAGTTTTTTGTACACTGTATGAAAGTTCTGATTTGAATGAATTTTTGTATGAATGTTTAGTAACATGGAATACATGACATAATACGGGTTTTTTCTCGTGCAGAAATTACGCAAATTAGATGAACTTTGATTTATTCAGTTCTGCTTATACACAGTAAGTGCACATGTCAATATGTCTTGGGCTAGAGGCTGTATTTATGAACTGATCTTCACGAAACTACTTGGGTACCTTTGTTATCACCTTGGGACGAGAACGAGTGTTTTGGGGTGTTGTCAGAAATTCAAGATGGCTGCCAGTGGCCATTTTGTACCAAAATTAGGTACAATCAGTTTTTTGTACAGAACTTCTATATGAAGGTTCTGATTTTAATAAATTTTTGAATTAATGTTTAGTAACATGCATTACATCATATATAATACAGGTTTTTTTCTGGTGCAGAAATTATGCAAATTAGATGAACTTTGATTTATTCAGTGCTACTTATACACAGTAAGTGCACATGTCAATACGGCTCGGGCTAGAGGCTGTATTTATGAACCTATCATCACGAAACTTCTTGGGTATCTTTGTTATCACCTTTGTTATCAAGATGGCTGCCAACGGCCATTTTATACTGAAATTAGGTGCAATCAGTTTTTTGTACAGAACTTGTAGGACTACATTTATTATCATGGGATGGTAACAAGTGCTTTGGGGCTCGGCCGAAAATTCAAAATGCTTGTTGGCAATCATATTTACGGGAATTCTGTGCATTACATTTTTTGTACAGAACCTGTAAAGAAGATTTTTTATGTCAGTAATGTTTGCTATAAATTTTTTGGGTGCCTTTGTTATCACTGTGCTATGAGAACAAATATTTTTGGGTTCAGTCAGACCCACTCTGGGATTCAAAGATTTCTTTTTTAGTTTAGCATCTGACTGTCACCCACCTTTACAATACTTTACCTATACATTTTTGGGTTCAGTCAGACCCACTCGGGAACTCAAAAAGGGAGATAATTAAAAATCTTTTCAAAAGACACCAGACAAAATAATGTTTCTTGAATTCAGCATCCCTAGGATGTGTATATTCAAATGTGTTGAAGCCAAGTTCCTGTGTTAATATTTGGTGGTGTTTGGGGAGAGTAAACATTATTACCACAACCCGATTTTCTATTTACAATGAGAAAAATAAAACATCCTCACCCATGGGAACCCTATGAGCTAAAGATAAAAAAATTCAAATACCTATATTTTAAGAAGGATTGGACAAATATTTATTAATTAGTATGAATCAACCTTAGAAGGGTTTGAATCAAACATGCCAAAACAATTGCTAACATTTGGCTTATGATGCACATACATTAACCCCATGAAGATTTCTTTTCTAGTTTAGCATCTAACTGTCACCCACCTTTACAATACTTTACCTATACATTTGTTACAGGCTACGGTCAGTATTTATGTACAGACCTTTATAATACTTTACATGTACCTTTGTTTTCAGGTCATTACCTAGATGTGTGTCCTTGTTGTGTCACATACAATACATGTACATGTCTTAACCAAGTTGAGCTACAGTGTCATTGACACTTTCATTTGGTATCCCCATGATATCGGTATCAGATCGGTTTTTTTCAGTGTATTGCCCATCTCTAATTTTGATTTCAGTAAAATAATGTGGGTTGTGATGGTAGAAAAATCAACCTAGAGTGGTGAGGGAGTGAGATGGAGAAATCTTACCTTCGGGGGAAAGATAAGATATTTGACCCAGTACTCTCGGCAATACTCATGTCTGGGTCAGATATCTTACTCCTGAGGTGAGATTTCCACAACCCACCATTGCACCACTTTAGGATAATAATAGTCCCAGCACATTTATGTGAAGTTTCCATTGGTAGAATTTTCCCAATTGTATGGGCTCTGGACACTTTTCCAAAGAGGGCAGAACAATCTCTGGTTAGGCCCCACAAAGTAGATCTTCTGTTTCTCAGGTCATTTTTTGCATTTGGGCAAGCATTTCTCTTATTTTATTTTTTATTTTTGTAATTATTTCTTTGCAATAAAAAGTTCATGTTCATTTCTTGATTTGTCTTGGGCCCCATAATCATCACAATAGCATGGGGGTTGGTCGTATTTTTTCTCTTGAATGCAATAAATGCATTCAAGAGACATATTAATTTTATTAACTTGGGTAAAATATCAGACATAAACCATTTAATTATTATTTTTAGCTCAACTTTGGAGAAGCCAAATTTGAGCTTATGCCATGGCCAGTCGTCCATCGGCCGTCTGTCCATCTGTCCGTCTGTTCATCAACAATTCAGTATGGCTCGGGCTAGAGGCCGTATTTATGAACCGATCTTTACAAAACTTTTTGGGTACCTTTGTTATGACCATGGGACGAGAACGAGTGTTTTGGGGATCCGATCCAAAATTCAAGTTGGCCGCTGCAGCCATTTTGTACAAAATTAGGTGCAATCAGATTTTTGCGCAGAACTTCCATATGAAAGTGCTGATTTGAATAATTTTTTGTATGAATGTTTAGTACCATGGGATACATCACATATAATACGGGTTTTTTTCTCGTGTGTAAATTATGCAAATTAGATTAACTGTGATGCATTTAGTGTCACATTCAGCACTGTAAGTGCAAATGCCAATACGGCTCGGGCTAGATGCAGTATTTATGAACCGATCTTTACGAAACTTCTTGGGTACCTTTGGTATCACCGTGGAAAGAGAACGAGTGTTTTTGGGTCTGCTCCGAAATTCAAGATGGCCGATGGCAGCCATTTTGTACAAAATTAGGGGCAATCAGATTTTTGCACAGAACTTCCATATGAAAGCGCTGATTTGAGTAATTTTTTGTGTGAATGTTTAGTACCATGGGATACATCACATATAATACGGGTTTTTTTCTCGTGCAGAAATTATGCAAATTAGATGAACTTTGATTTTTTCAGTGCTACTTACACACAGTAAGTACACATGTCAATACGGCTCAAGCTAGAGTCTGTATTTATGAACCGATCTTCATGAAACGTCTTGGATACCTTTGTTATCACCTTGGGACGAGAACGAGTGTTTCTGGGTGCGGTCCAAAATTCAAGATGGCTGCCAGTGGCCATTTTGTACCGAAATTAGGTCTAATCAGTTTTTTGTACACAACTTCTATATGGCTCAGGCTAGAGGCCGTATTTATGAACCGATCTTTATGAAACTTCTTGGGTACCTTTGTTATCATCATGGGATGAGAACGAGTGTTTTTGGGTGTGGTTCAAAATTCAAGATGGCCACCTGCAGCATTTTGTACCGAAATTAGTGCAATCAGTCTTTTGTACAGAACTTCTGTATGAAAGTTCTGATTTGAATAAATTTTTGTATGAATGTTTAGTAACATGGAATACATCACATATAGTACAGGTTTTTTCTCGTGCAGAAATTATGCAAATTAGATGAACTTTGATTTATTCAGTGCTACTTATACACTGTAAGTGCGCATGTCAGTACGGCTCGGGCTAGAGGCTGTATTTATCAACCGATCTTCACGAAACTTCTTGGGTACCTTTGTTATCACCTTGGGACGAGAACAAGTGTTTCTGGGTGCGGTCCAAAATTCAAGATGCCTGCCAGTGGCCATTTTGTACCGAAATTAGGTCCAATCATTTTTTTGTCACAACTTCTGTACAGCTCATATTTATGAACTGATCTTCATGAAACTTCTTGGGTACCTTTGTTTTCACCTTGGGACAGGAACGAGTGTGTTTTGGGGTGCCTTTGTTATCACTGTGCTGTGAGAACAAATATTTTGGGGTTCAGTCAGACCCACTCTGGGACTCAAAGATTTCTTTTCTAGTTTAGCATCTGACTGTCACCCACCTTTACAATACTTTACCTATACATTTGTTACAGGCTACGGTCAGTATTTATGTACAGACCGTTACAATACTTTATATGTACCTTTGTTATCAGGTCATTACCTAGATGTTTGTCATTGCTGTGTCACATACTATACATGTACATGACTTAACAATTTGAGCTACAGTGTCATTGACACTTTCATTTTAAGTTTGCATTGGTTGTAAAAAGAGAGCATGCGGCAGCCAAAAGGACCATGCAGGAGGCCTGAGAAACAGATTTTAAATTTTTTTTAGGCCTTAAGGCTCTTGATTATTAAAAACATTGCTATTTTTTGTTTTCCACATGAAACCGTAACCTACCCTAGGCAGAACGATTTGAAATTTAACAGTGTTTCTTATAATTATAAGTATAAGGACAAGTTCAAATTTCAGATTAGTTATGGCCTTTAATTATTGAAATTTTTTTTTTGTGTTTCCACATGATAATTGTAATTCAATTGGCGGATTGATTCATAACTCAAATTTTGTTTTTTGATGATCATAAAAAAATACAAACCAAGTTAAATTTTCAGATTTCTAATGCACATAATGCCAAAGTGAAACTTGGTTTGTTTTGTTTCCCCCTCATAACTTTATTACCCTTTGGTAGATTGATTTGAAGTGTTCCGTATGACCACAAAATAATAGCTGTGTTTGATTTTCAGTTTTCTACTGGACATAATTCCGTAATTATGGCCCTTGATTGTTGAAAAAACTTTAACTTTTTCATTCACATAGAATGATTTTACTTTCCTATGACAGAATGTGAGCATTCAGACGTTCAATTGTCATTAAAAAAGGAAGGCCATGTTCTCCAGTCAGGTCAACTTTTTATGTTAGTAATTTGGTACTTTTGACTTATCGCTGTGAAAAAACGGTTTGGGACTTCTGCACAGGTGCCAGAGGGCGTTGGTAAGTGGGCAGTGGTAAGCTGGCAGGTGCATTATTATCCCATGGAAACGTTCAAGTTTTTTCTCTGAATCTAATTGTATTGGATTACTATAGTGAGTGAGTGAGTGTGTGTGTGTGTGTGTGTGTGTGTGTGTGTGTGTGTGTGTGTGTGTGTGTGTGTGTGTGTGTGTGTGCGTGTGTGTGTGTGTGTGTGTGTGTGCATTTGTCTTACCAACTTGACGAGGTAACTAGACAAAAGAGTTTGCGTGTTTCGCCTTACCGAGGTACAAAAGACAAAAGAAACCCTTTACCTCGGTTGTTTTCCCAGAACTGTACCGGCAAAACGAGGTTGAAACCGTTAGTCCACACAAAGGACAGACAATGGGGTACCTCGGTATGTAGGGAAAACAAGACTGTGTGTGTGTGTTTGAGGTTAAAAAATCGCACTGGCACAGACATTTCCTACTGAAACGTTTTTTTCTTTTAATATGCCGCCGAAAAATTGTTTTCATTTACTGAACCCTGATGGGTTTCAAACATGACAAAAAATTACATAAAATTGATTTAAACTAAGTGATGAGTTTAGGAACTGGTTAAACTGACTGGCAAAAATTGATGTTATTCATTGATGGGCTCTAATTTAGTCCTTACAAGGATGTTACGCAAGCTTTTGTTTTTCTTATAGGCGATGACAGGTCGAAGATTCAAAGGTTCATTTAATTTAGCATTGGTAAAATTGAATTCATCTTTTAACATTTTTGCTATTTCGATATTCATTCTGTTGTACGTTAAAGTGAAAGGAATGATGGACCTCCTTTCGCATTCGCCCTCGGATATGTTCATACCAAATGGCCAGAGGGTTTGAAGCGTATTGATCCAAACAGCTTCACGTTTTTTTCTAAATTCATCCGTTTCTTCTAATGTGTCTTTAATTGGTGGTTGTTCAATAGGATGAATTTCGAAATCGTCCAAAGAATGGCCAGGAAGGTTAAAATGTTGTGCTACTGGGGCATCAGCATTATGTTTTATATCCTGTTTGTGTCTAGTAGCACGTTCTCGAAAAGGATTTTGACTTTGACCAACATACTGTTTCCGACATCGCTTACAAGTGATAAGGTAAATAATGTTTGGTGAATCACAATGGAGGGGGTTACGGATCTGATAATGATTTTTCGTTTGTTCGGAAGAAAATTCCTCTTTCTGATCAGGCATAAAAGTATGCAGTCTACAACGAGGCTTTTTGCAATTAAATACCGCGCCAATACCATTCTGCAACGGTCTGTTGTGTTCAATCTTCAGTGGTTCGAAATCGGTAGTTTCAGCTGGACTTTCGAGCTTTTTCAGGGTTTGGGATTTCAGGCTACGCAAGAGGCGCAGCGAGTACCCTCTCGATCTGAGGGTGCCAAATAGAGTACAACAAGCCTCATTGAAATTTACCTTATCACTTGAATTGCGGTGGAAATGAATGAGTTGTGATTTGATGATACCTTTAAATGTATGTTGAGGATGAAATGATTTTGTGTGCAACAATTGATGTGAATCAGTTGGTTTAAAATACACTTTATAATCTAAATGACCGGACGCCTGAAATTGCTTGCCTTTATACACGGTCACATCGAGAAAATCAACAGAATTTTCACTTATAGTAGCTTTCAATTTAATATTTGGATCGTGATTGTTCAAAATTTCTAAAAATTCATCAAAATCTTCTTTTGAATGTTCCCAAATAATAAAAATGTCATCTAAATACCTGAGATATACGAGAGGATGCTTTGCACATTTGCTCAAGGCATTTTCCTCCCATTCCGCTACATAAATGCTTGCAAAATTAGGACTGAATCTTTTGCCCATAGGACAACCCATTATTTGTAGAAAATATTCTCCATTGAATTGAAAGTCATTACCTTTTAAGCTCAGCTCTAAAAGATCCAAAATTTGTTCATCCGGGCGTTTCGCATCCGGATATTTTTCAAATGCATTTTTAACTGATTTAACACCTTTATCAATATCAATGTTTGTATACATACTGTCGATATCCAAAGTAGCCAGAATTGCATTTTTCGATATTTTCAATTTCGAAATTTTTGACAGGAAATCCTGTGTATTTTTTAGATAGCTCAGATGTCTATTTGCTATAGGTTTCAGATGATAATCAATTAATTCCGAGATCGCATAAGATTCCGAATTACAATCTGATACAATTGGCCTCCCGGGTGGAGTTAAGTCATCCGTCCATGAAGAACGGTCCTTGTGGATCTTTGGTAGGATATAAAATTGTCTTGTTTGAGCACTGAGCTTAGCTGTTAAATATTTCAATTGTTTTTTGGTAATGTGACCTTCGTCGAGGAGAAATTTTAAGATCTTATTGAATTTTTCGATATTACTAGGCCAAATAAGTGAATCTATTTTCTTATAATGTTTAGTATTGCTGAGTTGTCTCATGGCTTCCTTTATATAATTATCCCGAGATAGAACAACTACCGACCCACCTTTGTCGGCTGGTTTAATTACTAATTTCTTATTTTTTCGAAGTTTCGTGAGGGCTCTCCGTTCACCAGCTGTTAAATTGTCTTTATCGGAGAGTATGTTCATGCTGAACACCTTTTGGATGATTCGTTTGCTAGCCTCAATAATTTCGGGATCTACTTCACTATCTGGAGGTGACCAACCAGATGATTCTGTAAAAGGAAGTTTCCGACCGCTGGAGTTTCTAAAGCGGTCTGCTAATTTCATTTGCCTAAGAAAATTACAGTTGTATGATGGTAAATTTGTTTGGTTATCAGTTTTAGGCTTTGGTGCTGGTACAAAAGTTAAACCGCGATCTAAAAGAGATTTCTCTTGGGTTGTTAGGTCATTGGTGCCAGACAGGTTAACCACATTAGTTCCTAATCCCACATCTGTTAGGCGGCTGTTACCTTTGCCTTTACTTAGTTTAAATTTAGGTGGTTCAACCAGTGATCGTACATAATATTGGCGGTTCTCGTGGTCCAATGGATTAAATCCTGAGCAACATCAAACTTCGCGTCATCAATTTTAGGGATAACGTTAACGTCCTTCACTTTCCGAATGGTTTCGTTGATGATGCTCAGGGTTCTCCTCTCAGCCTGAGGGAGTTTTTGCGAAAAGTTTAGTTCAGCGAAATAAATTTTTGCTGATCTAAACTTGACCCTGATATCGCTAAGCATATTCCGCAACTGCTTAACTACAAGATCAGAATTATCGTTTCGAGAATTCACGCCAATATTTAATAATATTTTTTGGGGACTGGACTGGCCCCTGTGCCCTTTAAACATAGAGCGCAGATGATTGAATTTGGCGCCGGGGTAACACTCCACCTGGATGTCCGGATGGGGATTTCGATCAATGCGTCCTAAATTTGAACTTCCAATCATAAGGATGTTTTTACAAACATGGGGGAGGCGCCAATTCCTTTTGTCAAAATTAACTCCGCTTTTATGCCGAAACTGGGAGAATTTAGAATCAAATGAGCGGCCCGAGTTGCGGCTCGGTGATTTGATTTTCTCTGAGTACGATATACCTGGTTGAACCACACTAGAGGCAGGAGAAGGGGGAGAGGAAACAGAAGCAGGAGAGGAAACAGAAGCAGAAGAGGAAACAGAAACAGGAGAAGAAACAGAAGGAGGAGTTCTAGTAAGAGCACTAGGAGAACCAGAGAAGAAAGGCTGAGGAGGAGTAGGAGGTAGAGGAGCAAGACGAGGCGAGACAGCGTTACTCAATTTGCGAGCATCTTCAGTCACAATATGGACCGGAGATGTTTGCAAATTGAGGCGCTTACTCTGAGAGAAAGAAGAAGTAGAAGGAAAAGAAGAGGGAGAAGTGCTTTGCCTTGATCTTTTCTTATTTTGCTTTTCGCGTTGGGGTAGAGGGACAACACGGGCCGGAGTTTGCTTGCTCCCTCCCGTATTGTTCCTTACTCCAGACGCTGGGCGAAGTTCCGAAATGTAAGACTCATAGGCCGAAAATACAGAACTGTACCGGCAAAATGAGGTAGAAACCGTTAGTCCACACAAAGGACAAACAATGGGGTACCTTGGTATGTAGGGTAGGTGTGTGTGTGTGTGTGGGTTTGTCTTACCAACTTGACGAGGTAACTAGATAAAAGAGTTTGCGTGTTTCGCCTTACCGAGGTACAAAAGACAAAAGAAACCCTTTACCTCGGTTGTTTTCCCAGAACTGTACCGGCAAAACGAGGTAGAAACCGTTAGTCCACACAAAGGACAAACAATGGGGTACCTCGGTATGTAGGGTAGACAAGACTGTGTGTGTGTGTGTGTGTGTGTGTGTGTGTGTGTGTGTGTGTGTGTGTGTGTGTGTGTGTGTGTGCGTTTGTCTTACCAACTTGACGAGGTAACTAGACAAAAGAGTTTGCGTGTTTCGCCTTACCGAGGTATAAAAGACAAAAGAAACCCTTTACCTCGGTTGTTTTCCCAGAACTGTACCGGCAAAACGAGGTAGAAACCGTTAGTCCACACAAAGGACAAACAATGGGGTACCTCGGTATGTGGGGTAGACAAGACTGTGTGTGTGTGTGTGTGTGTGTGTGTGTGTGTGTGTGTGTGTGTGTGTGTGTGTGGGTTTGTCTTACCAACTTGACGAGGTAACTAGACAAAAGAGTTTGCGTGTTTTGCCTTACCGAGGTACAAACGACAAAAGAAACTCTTTACCTCGGTTTTCCCAGAACTGTACCGGCAAAACGAGGTAGAAACCGTTAGTCCACACAAAGGACAAACAATGGGGTACCTCGGTATGTAGGGTAGACAAGACTCTGTGTGTGTGTGTGTGTGTGTGTGTGTGTGTGTGGGTTTGTCTTACCAACTTGACGAGGTAACTAGACAAAAGAGTTTGCGTGTTTCGCCTTACCGAGGTACAAAAGACAAAAGAAACCCTTTACCTCGGTTGTTTTCCCAGAACTGTACCGGCAAAACGAGGTAGAAACCGTTAGTCCACACAAAGGACAAACAATGGGGTACCTCGGTATATAGGGTAGACAAGACTCTGTGTGTGTGTGTGTGTGTGTGTGTGTGTGTGTGTGTGTGTGTGTGTGTGTTTTTAGTCCCCTACTGGCATCGCCGGAGGGGACTATAGGTTTGCACTCCGTCCATCCAAGTTTTTTGGGAAATGCTTCAACGGAATGATTTCATTTTTGGTAAACTACTATAGAACGATGACTTACAGATCAAGTTTGAGTTTCATGCTGATTGCATTATTCTTGTGTGAGTTACGGCCCTTGGAAATATGGGAAAAAGCACCAAAATATCAGTTTTCCGGAGTTTTTTTGGAAACGCTTCAACGGAATGATCTCATTTTTGGTAAACTACTATAGAACGATGACTTAAAGATCAAGTTTGAGTTTCATTCTGATTGCATTATTCTTGTGTGAATTACGGCCCTTGGAAATATGGAAAAGCACCAAAATATCAGTTTTCCAGAGTTTTTTTGGAAACGCTTCAACAGAATGATTTCATTTTTTGGTGAACTACTATAGAATGATGACTTACAGATCAGGTTTGAGTTTCATGCTGATTGCATTATTCTTGTGTGAGTTATGGCCCTTGGAAATATGGAAAAGCGCCAAAATTTCAGTTTTCTGGACTTTTTTTGGAAACGCTTCAACGGAATGATTTCATTTTTGGTGACCTACTATAGAAGGATGACTTACAGATCAAGTCTGAGTTTCATGCTGATTGCCTTATTCTTGTGTGAGTTATTGCCCTTGGAAATATGGAAAAGCACCAAAATATCAGTTTTCTGGACTTTTTTTGGAAACGCTTCAACAGAATGATTTCATTTTTGGTAACCTACTATAGAACGATGACTTACAGATCAAGTTTCATTTACACTCTGTCCATCCAGGGCTTGCCTTGAGTAGGGGCTGATCAGCCCAGGCCCCGAGATCAGCCCCAAGGAGCACTTGCTGGGGGCTTTTTTTCAAGCCCCGACATTTTCCACGAAAAAGCACTAACAATAATGGACAAAATGGAAACTCAGCCCCGAAAAGGCCCCGACCTCAATATGCGGGGCACTTTTTTTAGGCCCCGACCATTTTACTCAAGGCGAGCCCTGCCAACCATCCGTCAGTCTGTCAGTCAGTCTGTCGTTTATACTTTAGTTTTCCGGACTTTTTTTTGAAACGCTTCAACGGAATGATTTCATTTTTGGTAACCTACTATAGAACGATGACTTACAGATCAAGTTTCATTTGTACTCTGTCCATCTGGCAGTCTGTCAGTCAATCTGTCAGTCTGTCAGTCAATCTGTCAGTCATACTTTAGTTTTCTGGACTTTTTTGGAAATGCTTCAACCGAATGATTTCATTCTTGGTAACCTACTATAGAACGATGACTTACAGATCAAGTTTGAATTTCATGCTGATTGCATTATTCTTGTGTGAGTTATGGCCCTTGGAAATATGGAAAAGTAATATCCAAAATATCATTTTTCTGGACTTTTTTTGGAAATGCTTCAACGGAATTCATGCTGATCACATCTAGGTTATAACATTTGTATAATTATTAATGCTCATTAGTCTGGTAGGGGACATTGTATTGCTTCAGCGATACGAGCGCTCTTGTTTTAAACCTTTTTTTCTTTTAATATGCCGCCGAAAAATTGTTTTCATTTACTGAACCCTGATGGGTTTCAAAACATGACCAAAAAATTACATAAAATTGATTTAAACTAAGTGATGAGCTCAGGAACTGGTTAAACTGACTGGCAATAATTGATGTTATTCATTGATGGGCTCTAATTTAGTCCTTACAAGGATGTTACTCAAGCTTCTGTTTTTCTTATAGGCGATGACAGGTCAAAGATTCAAAGGTTCATTTAATTTAGCATTGGTAAAATTGAATTCATCTTTTAACATTTTTGCTATTTCGATATTCATTCTGTTGTACGTTAAAGTGAAAGGAATGATGGACCTCCTTTCGCATTCGCCCTCTGATATGTTCATACCAAATGGCCAGAGGGTTTGAAGCATATTGATCCCAAAAGCTTCACGTTTTTTTCTAAAGTCATCCGTTTCTTCTAATGTGTCTTTAATTGGTGGTTGTTCAATAGGATGGATTTCGAAATCGTCCAAAGAATGTCCAGGAAGGTTAAAATGTTGTGCTACTGGGGCATCAGCATTATGTTTTATATCCTGTTTGTGTCTAGTAGCACGTTCTTGGAAAGGATTTTGACTTTGACCAACGTACTGTTTCCGACATCGCTTACATGTGATAAGGTAAATAATGTTTGGTGAATCACAATGGAGGGGGTTGCGGATCTGATAATGAGTTTTCGTTTGTTCGGAGGAAAATTCCTCTTTCTGATCAGGCATAAAAGTATGCAGTCTACAACGAGGCTTTTTGCAATTAAATACCACGCCACTACCGTTTTGCAATGGTCTGTTGTGTTCAATTTTCAGTGGTTTGAAATCGGTAGTTTCAGCTGGACGTTCGTGCTTTTTCAGGGTTTGGGATTTCAGGCTACGCAAAAGGCGCAGCGAGTACCCTCTCGATCTGAGGGCGCCAAATAGAGTAGAACAAGCCTCATTGAAATTTACCTTATCACTTGAATTGCGGTGGAAACAAATGCAAGTGTATCTTCATGATGTCTACGCCCTCTCAGTAGTGCATGTCATTCAGATAATTTCTGTCACATTTATGGACTTGTCACCACAAGTTTTTTTGTCACCAACAAGTTTTTTTGTCACCAACAAGTTTAGAAAACACCATAACTCCTAAAATACTTGATGGAATGGCACCATACTTGGTATGCAAGTGTATCCTTATGATGTCTACACCCTCTCAATAGTGCATGTCATTCGGATAATTTCTGTCACATTTATGGACTTGTCACCAACAAGTTTTTTTGTCACCAGTGAGTTTAAAAAACACCATAACTCCTAAAATACTTGATGGAATGACACCATACTTGGTATGCAAATGTATCTTTATGATATCTACACCCTCTCAATAGTGCATGTCATTCGGAGTATTTCTGTCACATTTATGGACTTGTCACCAATGAGTTTTTTTGTCACCAATGAGTTTTTTTGTCACCGAGTTTAAAAAGCACCATAACTCCTAAAATACTTGATGGAATGACACCATACATGGTATGCAAGTGTATCTTCACGATGTCTACACCCTCTCAATAGTGCATGTAATTCGGATAATTTCTGTCACATTTATGGACTTGTCACCAACAAGTTTTTTTGTCACCAACAAGTTTTTTTGTCCCCAGCGAGTTTTAAAACATCATTGGCATTGCACGAATCATCACCAAAACATCATTGGCATTGCACGAGGGCTAACAAATGCTTACCGGAATATTTTGTCCATGAAACTTGTAATGTCACCCTAAGACCTGCGAATGGCCAATTTTTCGTGAAAATCTACATGATGTGTTTAGAAAAATACACAGAAAACATGAATTTTAAAGCTTTTAAGGGGTATTTGTTTTTAGCCAGCCTAAAACGGGTTAACGCTTGTTTTTTTTAATACCCTTATTACTTACAAAAAATCCATGGTAAATTCCACAACCAATAAAGGAAGTTATGTTTATCTATTGTGTACCTGTTGGGTGGTGCGGCTGCCCGAAAACAACCCATTTTATCAAAATTTTGACGTTTAGCAGTCCGTGGAGGGTTAACAAATGCTTACCAGAATATTTTGTCCATGCAGCTTGTAATGTCACACCAAGACCTGCGAATGGCCAATTTTTCTTAGCACAGTCTACAGGTCGTATTTATGAAGGGATTTCTTTGTAACTTGGTAGGATGCCTCTGTATAATGCCTAGATGAGAACGTCCCATTTTGGACATGATCTGTCAACCGTGATGGCTGCCCAAACCCGAAACCCAAAAACTTTTAGCACAGTCTGCAGGTCATGTTTAATATGGAGGGATTTCATTGTAACTTGGTAGGATGACTCCTTATGATGTCTAGATGAGAATTTCCCCATTTGGGCGTGATCTTCCAACCATGACGACTGCCCGAGCCCAAAACCCGAAAACCTTTAGCACAGTCTACAGGTCATATTTATTGAGGAATTTCATTGTAACTTGGTAGGTTGACTTTATATAATGTCTAGATGAGAAAGTCCCCTTTTGGATGTGATTGGGCAACTGTGATGGCACAGGTCATATGTATGAAGGGATTTCATTGTAACTTGGTAGGATGACTCCAAATAATGTCTAGATGAGAACGTCCCATTTTGATCGCGATCATTCATCCTTGATTGGTGCCCGAGCCCAAAAACCTTTACCATAGGCAAAATGTCATAATTATTGAAGGTTTTCATTGTAACCTGTTAGGTTGACTCCATATAATTCCTAGATGATGACATCCCCTTTTGGTCGTGATTGGTCAACTGTGATGGCTACAGGTGCCTGAAGCCCGAAAATCTTGAGCACAGTCTACAGGTCATATTTATGAAGAGATTTCATTGTAACTTCGTAGGATCACTCCAGATGATGCCCAGATGAGATTGTCTCCTTTGGTTGCTATCATTCAACCATGATGGCTACCCGAGCCCGAAGCCTGAAGCCCGAAAACCTTTAGCACAGTCTACAGGTCATATTTATGAAGGGATTTCATTGTAACTTGGTAGATTGACTTCATATAATGTTTAGTTGATAACGTCCCCTTTTTGGACACGATTGGGCAACTGTGACAGCTACAGGGGCCCGAAGCCTGAAAACCTTTAGAACAGTCTGCAGGTCATAATTATGAAGGGATTTCATTGTAGCATGGTAGGATGACTCCAAATAATGTCTAGATGAGAACATCCCCTTTTGGTCGCGATCATTCAGTCTTTATGGCTGCCCGAGCCCAAAGATCTTTAGTATAGTCTATATGTCGTATTTATGGCAGGATTTCATTGTAACTTGTTAGGTTGACTCCATATAATGCCTAGATGATGATATCTCCTTTTGGTTGTGATTGGTCAACTGTGATGGCTACAGGTGCCCGAAGCCCGAAAATCTTGAGCACAGTCTACAGATCATATTTATGAAGGGATTTCATTGTAACTTCGTAGGATCAGTCCAGATGATGCCCAGATGAGAATGTCCCCTTTTGGTTGCGATCATTCAACCATTATGGCTGCCCAAGCCCGAAGCCTGAATACCTTTAGCACAGTCTACAGGTCATATTTATATATATTTTAACTTGGTAGGTTTGACTTCATATAATGTCTAGATGAGAACATCCCCTTTTGGACACGATTGGGCAACTGTGACAGCTACAGGGGCCCAAAGCCCGAAAACCTTTAGAACAGTCTACAGGTCATAATTATGAAGGGATTTCATTGTAGCTTGGTAGGATGACTCCAAATAATGTCTAGATGAGAACGTCCCCTTTTGGTCACGATCATTCAGCCTTGATGGCTGCCCGAGCCCAAAAACCTTTAGCATAGTCTATAGGTCGTATTTATGGAAGGACTTCATTGTAACTTGTTAGGTTGACTCCATATAATGCCTAGATGATGACATCCCCTTTTGGTCATGATTGGTCAACTGTGATGGCTACAGGTGGCCGAAGCCCGAAAATCTTGAGCACAGTCTACAGGTCATATTTATGAAGGGATTTCATTGTAACTTCGTAGGATCAGTCCAGATGATGCCCAGATGAGAATGTCCCCTTTTGGTTGCGATCATTCAACCATGATGGCTGCCCGAGCCCAAAGCCTGAAAACCTTTAGCACAGTCTTCAGTTCATATTTATGAAGGGATTTCATTGTAACTTGGTAGGTTGACTTCATATAATGTCTAGATGAGAACAGCTCCTTTTGGATACCATTAGGCAACTGTGATGACTACAGGGGCCTGAAGCCCGAAAAACTTTAGCACAGTCTACAGGTGCTATTTATGAAGGGATTTCATTGTACCTTGGTAGGATGGCTCCAAATAATGTCTAGATGAGAACGTCCCCTTTTGGTCGCAATCATTCAGCCTTGATGGCTTCCCGAGCCCAAAACCCCAAAACCTTTAGCATAGTCTATAGGTCATATTTATGGAAGGATTTCATTGTAACCTGTTACTTTGACTCCATATAATGCTTAGATGATGACATCCCCTTTTGGTCATGATTGGTCAACTGTGACGGCTTCAGGGGCCCGAAGCCTGAAAGCCTTGAGCACAGTCTACAGGTCATATTTATGAAGGGATTTCATTGTAACTTCGTAGGATCACTCCAGATGAGAATGTCCCCTTTTGGTTGCGATCATTCAACCATGACGGCTGCCTGAGCCCAAAGCCCAAAAACCTTTAGCACAGTCTACAGGTCATATTTATGAAGGGATTTCATTGTAACTTGGTAGGTTGACTTCATATAATGTCTAGATGAGAAAGTCCCCTTTGGACGTAATTGGGAAACTAACGGCTACAGGGGCACGAAGCCCGAAAACCTGTAGCAGTCTACAGGCCATTTTTATGAAGGGATTTCAATGTAACTTGATAGGATGACTCATTTTGGAATAATTTCACTGTAACTTGGTAACTTTCGTTGATATACGTTAACTGTGAGGGCCACATACATTAACTGTGAGGTCATATTAACCCACCCCTCAGCTCTTTAGTACAGTGTACACCTCATATTATTTTTATCAAAAACATAGCATACAGGGAATAGAAATGAACATATTCCCAATTATCACAATTCTTGTCTTATTTCATAATCCTTTCATAAACATTGAACATTAACCTTTTCATCAAACACAACACACAAGTTAAGCTACAGTGTCATTGACACTTTCATTTCGTTAATTTTGGCCGTGTTTACAATGAACAAATGGAAATTTTCATTCAGAAGGTCCTTCGGGTCTGCTGGTTTGACTGGGGTATCTACTTTCGAGTTTACCGCTGTTTAGCCACATCGCGGCTCTGATGTATGATGCGTTTTATGTCATGTGGGACACTTGTTCAGGAGTCCACTATTATTTTCGATGACTTTATACTCCTTAGCCAGGGCATATGGAACTAGGGTAGTTTCACTTAATTCCGGCCATTGATCTATTTTCGGCTGTTTTCAATTTCCCAATGCTGTGTTCAGTCTGATCTGTATCAACATATATTTTTGGGCTTCAACAAGGGGAACTTTATTTGGTTAGTTTAAACAATATTTATTCTTAGACATCTATGTTAAATGCAAACATTTCATAGTTAACAAAAAAGATTTAATGATACAAAATACCAACATACACAATATAACGATTAACGTTATTACTGTCAAGATGAGGGATTAGACAGGAAGTCTCAAACTTAATTACGTTGTCTCCCAACTTTATTTATAAGTTGTAGGTGTCCCTCCCGATATGTGATATCTTTGATCATTTGTATTGGTCATTGCGTAACTTACAGTACAATTCAGTCTACAAATTGAGTGGGTGGGAACAAAACAGAATGCGGAATGATGGAAGTGTTAGGGGGCAAGTCAGCTTGGCTTGGCAGTGTGGAGAAAGGGTCAGAATTTTCTGGCTGGATTCATCAGCCTATATGTCTGTAGTGTCGTAATGGTAAGCCCACCCACAGTGTCTCTTGCTGAATGAATCAGTGTCTCACTAAATTTCTTTCCGTGGATTTTACATCAGGAATTCAAAGTGTTACGTTTAGAGTTAGGACCCAATAATGGAGTGGCCACAAGGGGAGGGGGAGGAACTGGGAGGGCCTTGGCCCCTAACATTTTTACTTCCCTCCCAAAATTGAACCTATGTAACTTTCACACATCCTATATCCTAGAGCCCAAACATTGGTCTCCAGTATAAGGCTACACACGCTACAATTGCATCATATTCGCTCTTGGGGCATTGACTTTTGTAGAGTTTTCTCGTGAGGTTGTAACCCTAACTAGGACCCTTCGGTCAGTACAGTCACCTCCATTCAGAGAAGTGGATGTAGGTGGTAATGACCAGAGGATTCTAGTGAGGATTATGGGAACCCCCTCCCCCCCCACCTTCCAAATATCATGCCCCCCCCCCCCCCCACCCTCCCCAAAAACTGTCCAGGGCAATCTCCAATGTAGAATTCTAGCTACGTGCAAGCCAGAAAATAAGCAGACTGTCTTCTGCAAAATGAGGTACCTAGAGGGTGAATTTAGTGATGCTACCGTACATAGCAGGGTAGCATCACAAAATCTACCTTACCCTCTGTGAACCTCAATCTGAATCAGGGTCTCAAAACTAAACAGAAAGAGGTACCCAGAGGATAAATTGGCCCACTGTATGGGATAGCATCATCAAATTCACCCTCTGGGGACCTCATTCTGCAAATGTCAGAATGCTTATTTTCTGGCCTGGCTGCGTGCCTTGGGGCTAATACTTTGAGGATTGGGTAAAAAAAACAGAGTTTTTATGCCCCCCGACTTAAGTCGGGTGGCATATAGTGATTGAAGTGTGCGTGTGTCCATCCATCCATCCGTCCGTCTGTGTGTGTGTGTGTCCGAGCCAATAACTCAAAAACGGTTAGGGCCACAGTCATCAAACTTCACACAATTATAAAGGACCATTGGAGGATGTGTCACACACCATAGCCGGGTTCGTAGCTTCAAGGTCAAGGGCACATTTCAAGGTCACACTAAAAATTGGTCAATATTCGTGTCTCGGCCATAACTCAGAAACGAATCATAGTACAATTGTTAAACTTTTTACAAATGTTAAGGACAGTCAGAAGGTGTGTCACGTATAATAATTTCTGCCGCATCTGCAAGGTGAAGGTCATAAGGGTGGGGAGGGGGGCATGTGTTACCTTAGTAACATTTTTCTTGTGTTTAATGTTGTAAAACCCAACTATTGGCAATAATTGTATCTTAATCACGATACATCTAAAATGATCTTATGTTACCGAATAATTCAATAATTTTAATTAATAATTTTAGGCAATGTCATGGGCACTATCAAATCCACATGAAAGGATGCGGATCCTCTCTATGCACACGCACATGCCATCTACGGCATCCCTGAATATAGATTTTAGACTCTCTATAAGCCTATATCCATTTTCGCAATCTTACCCTGCAATCGTTCCACATAGTAGTGATGATACATGGTAACTGGTAGAAGTGCGGTGCCTCAGTTGGTAGAGATGCAGACTGTAAGCCAAGAGGTCCTTCTAGGTTCGAATCTCACCTGCGGCAACCGCGTTGTGTCCTTGGGCAAGACACTTAATCCCAGTTGCCCATGTGGAGGCGTTGTGTACGGCACGGTGACCTTTTCTTCAACCAGTGCTAACCAGTGCTAACCTGCATGTGTGGAGTTATAATGTTGGGGGTCTGACAGTACAGTGTCTCGGTGTACTCCGGCTTCCTCCACCCATGAAACTGTATGACATAAGACGACCCTGGCTGTCAAAAGTGTCGTTAAACCCCAATAAATCATAGCTGTGGTCACCCTGCATTACCCTGCTACAAAACCAGGCCTTCCAGTTTAAAAATCACAAGCGCCTGGCATGCCACGCACCTAAAGCAAAGTTTGCGTGTGCGATTTGTTCCCACATTCGCGTATTTGAAGTGAGGGAAGATTGTCATTGATATAAGTTAAGATTTTTCCAACCAGTTTGTAAATTATAGTTAGGCATGTTTAATTATATTAGAAAAGAGCCTCTCACCTTGAGCAGCATGAAATTGATATGATCATTGGAGTGAATATGTACTCCTAATTTTTTGAGTATCCTTTTCTGTTCAGTGCCAGGATAAATGTCACAAGCAGTACGTTTACATTTACCTATTCCTGGCAATGAAATGTCCAGCGGGTATATGGTTTAAGTCTTGAAAGTGGTGTGGTAAGAAATTATTAAAATGTCCCATTGACCAAGAGGCCCTCATTGTCCAACATTGACCATTGAAAATTTTTTTTTAAAATGCTACATTTCAAAATTGGTTTTTTTTTTTTATGACATACCTTCATACTTTTAAATAGTTCAATAAAATTAAAACATGTTTGTTTTTCTGAAACACATTGGAAAAGTACCAAACAGTCCATTTATTCTGGAATCAACATTACTCACACTGAGGGATTTCTTATCAACCTACCTCAATTGTTTACAACAGGCTTGCACTACAGTGGAAGAACCTAACTCGGTTAAAATACTCTCTATTTTAATCTTTCCCAAGAGATTTGGGAAAGAAAAGTGGTGTAGAAACACCACAAAAAAATAAGCCAAAACTGGGTCGAGTGCCATCGGTGCACACCCAGTATGGGACGCTCTTCCATAGTACAAATCCACGACTATCGTAAAACAGTGCGCAGTGCGTCAATTCGCCATTCTTTTGATTATCCACACATGTGGTGGATGTGTGCCATCTTGCTCCGTAACAGTGATATTTTAACTTGTTGATAATGGTTTTCCTGTGACTGAAATTATGGATCTGAAGATCGTATAATAACAGGACTGTGTTTTATATATTCTCGTTTATATTTTCAACCACATTCTCATTGTATATTATTTACTATTCTGTTTTCGCGAATGTTTTGTTTTCGACATCGTGTCATCGCGATTCGACAATGAATTTTTTGGTTGATGAATTTAATTGTCATTGGAGTTAGGTGTCAATCAGGGACTGTCTGGACAGGATTTCTTCACTCTGTTGAGGGCTGAATCTCTGTTTTTTCGGTCCCTGTCGACCGTCTGGGTTCTGTCGTGTACTCACCGTTTTTTTTTCTGCCACCTCCTCTCATAGTTGAGGGTGTTCTACTTTCTGTTTCTGTTGAGTTCACCTTTTTCTTCTACTTCTCTCACCTCTGTTATTTCCAGTTTGGTTCCTTTAGGGCAGTTCCTTTTGCCCTCGCCTTGGTGCGTTCTCGTGGCCGTTTCTTCCGCACCCGCAGGTGGTGTGGAACGCTGTCGTTTTGGGAGCCTCCCGACTCGACTACATCTGGTGTGAGTTTACTCCCTCCATAGGGGATGTGCCACTGCCCCCGTCAGGAGGGGGGGGGCACTGTCATGTTGGGCCCCCCTCTCCCGACTCGACCACGTCTGGTGTGAGTTTTACCCCCTCCGTGGGGGATGTGCAGCTCCTCCCACTCCTGTGGGGGAGGGGGACATGCTGTCGTTTCGGGGCCGCCCGACTCGACCACGTCTCGTGAGAATTGCTCCCTCTCCGTGGGGGATGTGCAGCTCCTCCCGCACCAGTGGGGGGTGGGGAACGCTGTCGTTTTGGGGCTTCCTGACTCGACCATGTCTGGTGAGAGTTATTCCCCTTCCGTGGGGAATGTGCAGTTTTTGTACTGTGGTGGATACTGCGGAAGCTGTTGGATTTCTGGTGAAGAGATGCCTAGTTCCGGGACTATGCGCCCTCTCCAGTCGACATCTGAGGCTGTCACTAGGGTTGTGACTCCTCCTTTGGAGGCCGAGCTAGGTGGCTCTCTCTACTTTTCCACCAGTTCCAACAGCTCCCGTCATATCTGCTGCTACTGCTGTTCCGTCTACAACATCATTGAGCACCGTTTTTAGCCGGCCTCGGCTTATCCCTGCAAGGGTCTGCAGGGATGTCTGTAGTGTGGTTGTGGGGTATCGGCCTCAGCCTTCCCCGACTTTAACTCGGCGAAGTCGGAAGTGGCTGCCGACTGAACCCTCTACTGTGTCCTCTCAGCCGTTGAGCACAGTAGTTTTTTACCTGCAGTGGTCTGCTGCGGTGTCTGGGAGTGTAGACTTGGGGGTATCGGCCTCAGCCTTCCCTGACTTCAACTCGGCGAAGTTGGAAGTGGCTGCCAGCCAGACCCTCTACTGTGGTCTCTGCGCCGTCGAGCACCACAGTTGTGTTATTGGATTCGGATGTTCTTAGTGGGGACACTATGAACTCTGTGGCATTTCCGTCCACTCATTCTAGCCACGACCAGTTTTGGGGGACCAACGTCTTTTGTGCAGCCTGGACCTTCTGCCCTGCAGAGGTCCGCAGTGACTCTCATGAGTTCCCGCTATGTTGATCCTCGGGGTGTGTCGTACCCCTATACACGTCTGCCTTCAGACATTTCGGCTGCCGCTCGTCGTCCCGCGTCGGGTGTTTTGGAGGATCGTGACCCTTCGCTGGTTAAGAGGGTCAGAGGTGAAGCCACTTTGCCGGTTCGTTCCCCTGTCGAACCGGCCAGTACAGGCAGTGAGCTTAGGGAGGCCCTCTCCTTACTCACTCAGGTTCTGTCAAAGAGCCTTCCCGTTGCTTCCAGCGAGGCAGCGAGTGGTTTCCAGGCACCACCTATGGCACCGCCTCACGGGATTGGAAACAAGCCGCTTTCTGATCCCCCTGGTGTTCCGACACCATGGGAGGCGTCGGCTGGTTTGCCCACAATGGGCTATGTGTCTTCCGACTCAGGGGAAGAGTCGGAATGCTTGATGTCGAGAGCCAGCAGTCTTCGGACTTGGGGGCAGCTCTTGATTTTGTGTTTGGGTTCCTTCCGGATCTCAAACCATCAAACCAGCCGACAGTGTCAGCCAGGCCGCGATCATCGGTCGCGCGCCAACAGCCTATGGAGCAACCTGCTTCTGGGCGTCTTCGACCGTACCAGTCGGTACAGTTGGTTGAAGTATTTTCAGCCTTGGACTCTAAGCTGAGTTCCAAGGCTATGAAGGCTCCGTTCATCTCCAGGGTTGACACCTTTTTGCCTCTGGCGCATTATCATTACTACGATTCCACCAATCCGTCAGTCTGCCAGACTTTGACGGTTTTGAATCAGGACTCCAATTCCCTCGGGCTTTCCAAGCCCAAGTCTACCGTCATTCCAATGACGACTCTGGAGTCCATGTTGGGCTTATCGAGAGAGATGCTTGGTATGCTTTCTCTCTCAGATCACGTTGTCTCAGCTTTCACTGCTTATCTGCCTCCAGATAAGTTTGATGAGGTACAGGCTCCTTGGTGTGTGCTGTCCAAGGTGCTCATGCATCTTACTCACACGCATGCCTGTAACACGGCTAATCTGGAATTAGTTCAAAGGGACTCTGTGCTGGACACAGGCCAATCCCTTCTGAGGAGTAGCATGCTATTCTTCGATCTGCTTCTTTGGCAGGTCCGCAACTTTTCCATGGTTCCGTGTCGACGGTCCAGGATGACGTCCTGCGTCATTCCAAAGATCAGCTGCTGTTTCTTCAGCTTGATCAGCCTTCTAGGGGAGGCAGGGGCTGTTCCAAGCCTAACAAGTACCCTTCTGCTTCCTCTGCAAAGCAAAAGGCTGTTCCTTCTGCCACCGCTTCTACTTCTTACTCAAGGGGTAAGGGTAAGCATCGGCAGACTAGAGGGAAGTATCAGGATTCTTCATTCAGTTAGGGAGGTGGTTTCTCCTCTCGCGGGCATCGTCGGGGCTCGAAATGAAGGTCCTCATCTTGACTCGTCCCAGGTTGGAGGAAGGATAGCAGAGTTCGCAGACCGTTGGGCCACCATCACATCCGATCCTTGGGTGTTAGATGTTGTCCGCTCCGGGCTGCGAATATCCTTCCAAAGGCACCCCACTCTGTCCAGGGTGCCTCTTCCAACCACAGTTCCTTCAGACGTTTTACGTCGGGAACTTTTGTCCACAGAGATGGACAATCTCCTGACAAAGGGGGCGATTGAGGTTGTCAAGAACATTCAGTCAGTGGGGTTCTGTTCCCGCCTGTTCTTGGTGCCGAAGAAGGACGGCTGACTCCGACCGGTTATCGACCTGAGTATCCTGAACCAGTCTATCATTGCTCCCAAGTTCAGCATGGAGACTTTCAGTTCGGTCCGCCGTTCAATTGACCAGGGAGATTTCGCTTCCAGCTTCGACCTGCGAGACGCTTACTTTCACGCTCCGATTCATCGGGCGTCACGGAAGTATCTCAGGTTCGCTTTTCTGGGGCGAGTTTACCAGTTCAAGGCCATGCCTTTCGGCCTCAACCTTGCTCCTTGGGCCTTCGCCTGACTGATGTTGCATATGATAGCTTTCCATCGCACACAGTCCAGGGTGACTACTTTGGCATATCTGGACGATATTCTCCAGAGGCATTCCAATGCTGCCTTACTCGAGTCGGATGTCGCCACTCTGTTGAGCTTGTTCACCTCGCTTGGATTCAGAGTCAACGAGGAGAGGTCGGACCTGGTCCCTTCTCAGTCGTTTTGTCATCTGGGGATGGCTTTCCGCACCCAATTCAATTTGGTGGCGGTTCCCCAGGCCAAGGCTGTGATTCTCTCAGCTTTTGCTCTGACTCTGTCCCAGTCCACATCCGCGACGGCACAGAGTATTCTCCGGCTGATCGGTCTCTGCGGTTCAGTGATGGATCCCATTCCTCTAGGTTGGCTGCGTGTCAGACCTCTCCAACACTTTCTGCTCAGTCGTTGGAGGCCGAATGTCGATTCTCTGGATCTGGTGCTTCAGTTACCAGATTTTCTTATCCTCACTTTCCCCACTGGATGAATGTTCAGTGGATCACGCAGGGTGTCCTGTTGGACTTACCCGCATCCGATCGCGTTCTGACGGCAGATGTCAGCGATCTCGGATGGGGTGCGACGTTGGATCCTCTAGGTCTTTCCCGTCACAGGATGTGGGACCAGGATCGGGCATCTCTACACATCAGCCAGCAGAGCTTCTTACTCTTCTGAGTTTCAGGCAGTGGATTCCTCACCTGTCGAATCGTCAGGTCCCTCTGTTATTCGACTTTTCGACAGTGGTTGCTTACATTCGGGACTAGGGCGGCACGCACTCGGTTCCAATGTACGAATTGGCTCGGGATCTTCTACTGCTCGCTCAGGATGTCAATGCCGGGGTGGCTGTTCGTCACATTTCCGGTCCTCTGAACATCCTAGCTGACTCCCTGTCCCTACGGGGCAGGTTCTTTTCCACCGAGTGGATGCTCCACATGGCGGGTTCCATCGATTTCTTTGCGACTCGTTGGAACCATCAGGTGGACACTTTCGTGTCCCCGTGTCCAGATGCTCTGGCTTTCGCCGTGGATGCTCTGGCCCTCCTTTGGGACGGTCTTGTTGGCTATGCCTTCCTGCCGGTTCCTATTCCGCCTCAGGTTCTCTCCCAGATATGAACCTGCAGTCGTCGAATCCTTTCGATCACACCCGTCGCCTCAATGGGTGTGGATCAATCTGCTCTGCTCTCTGTTAGCGGCGGTTCCAGCATGTCTCCCTCTACATCGCGACTTTCTTTGCCAAAGTCGCCCGAAGAGGTTTCAAGTTGACCCGACTTCATTGTGCCTTCGCACATGTCTTTTATCGGGTCCTGTCTCCTCCGTAGTGGTTTTTCGAGACACGCAGTGGAGTTGCTTTTCTTCTTCAAGGAGGCACTCACTCCACTGGTTTAGCCTCTGTGGCTAAGTGAAAGGTTCTTCTGTTGATGGTGTGTGATCACTATGTTGCTTCTGTCAATCCTTCGATCCCACCGCTTGCAGAGTTTCTGGTTTATGTTTGGTTCTGGGGGTCTCCAGCAATGGGTACAAGTCCATGCTTTGGAGATCTTTTTTCATATGTGGTTCCGCATTGTTTCGACACTCATCCTTGCCTCTCCAAGCTTGAAAAGGCCTAGGACTTTGCAGTTTACTCCACGATGGTCGCTTTCTTGGGTGCAACTCTGCTTGAGTGGGGGGGGGGGGGGGGGGGTGTTCGTGCCTTTATCCTGGATGAATATGCGTTTTCTCACATGCCAGATCTCTCCTGCATCCAATCCATTTCTCGATGGATTTGTCTTGCTATTCGTGCAGCTTCCACTCGTCTAGCTACTGGTGATTGTATTACCAATTGTTTTTTCTGCCACGAGGTGCATGCATTGTCTTCCTCTTTTAATAACTCTGTCATGTTGTCGGATGACGGATGTTATGCTAGGCAGCCTACTGGAGAAATGCAACATTATCCTTTTATCTGCGACAGTTGCAGGAGCCGATAGAGGACCTTGGTCCTTGGGGCCCTCTTTCTTCGGCTCAGGCTGTTGTCTATCCCAGCCTTTCAGCTTTTTTCAGGGTCAGGTCCAGCTCTGTGCTGTTACTGCCCTTTCTGTCTGTTCGTCGCACTTCACCATACGCCTCATCTTTCATTGTCTTTTCTAATGTTTGTGATGCTATGGTTTGATAGGCCTAGGGATCTCTTCCTCTGTCCACGGTTCCAGTGCTATTGAGTTATGTGTGGGTTGGTTATGTGATTCCCTCCATCTTTTGTCTATTCAGCCTGTAGTAAACAATTGAGGTAGGTTGATAAGAAATATAAATTTTATAGTAAATTTCCTTTCTTATTATACCTACCGCAATTGTTTACATGGAGGCCCTCTCGTCTTCTTATTCGGGTAAGAATCCTTCCTCCCTGCTGATCACATAACTCCTGTGTTGTCGGAATCAAAAGAATGACAAATTGACGCACTGCGCACTGTTTTACGGTAGTCGTTGATTTGTACTATGGAAGAGCATCCCATACTGGGTGTGCGCCGATGGGCTCGACCCAGTTTTGGCTAATTTTTTCGTGGTGTTTTTACACCACTTTTCTTTCCCAAATCTCTTGGGAAAGATTAAAATAGAGAGTATTTTATCCGAGTTAGGTTCTTCCACTGTAGTGCAAGCCTGTAGTAAACAATTGCAGGAGGTATAATAAGAAAGGAAATTTACTATAAAATTTATATTTTTCAGCATTATAATTATACCCCCCGCAAACAAAGCTTGGGGGGGTATATAGGAATCACCCTGTCCGTCCGTCCGTCCATCTGTCCATCCTTGTATGCGCAACTCCTCCTAAATCATTTGAAGAATTTTCATGAAACTATACACAATGGAAGAACTCCATATGAAGATGTGCATGAAGCAATATAATTCCGTTCTGACATTTCCAAGGGGAGATAATTTAACTTATACCGTCTGTCCATCCTTGTAAGCACAACTCCTCCTAAACCGTTTAAAGAATTTTCATGAAACTTTACACAATGGAAGAACATCATATGAAGATATGCATGAAGCAATATAATTCCGTTCTGACGTTTCCAAGGGGAGATAATCTAACTTATACATTTCAGGCGTGGGGGGTATCACTTTGTGAGTTTGCTCACAGTACCTCTAGTCTGCAATTAACAACACCTTGTCAAAGAAAAGATTGTCAAATTTGTCTGTAGAAGACTGTGTTACATTGACAGGCACATGCTTACTGCTGTCCATGCAGAAAACAGCCTGCAGTGCACTTGACTGTTGTGTCCTTGGGTAAGACACTTAATCTCAATTGCCTACATGGGGGCACAGTGGCGTTGTGCACTAAGGCATACTGCACATCGATGGTCCACTTGTCTTCATCCAATGCTGGCCCTGCTTGTGTGGGGCTAGTATGTTGGGAAGTCTGATAGTTGCTCACTGTTGCTCTGTGGTTCTCTCCAGCTTCCTCCACCAGTAAAGATGTCCGATGCGGAGTGATCCTGGCTGTTGAAAGTTGTCTCTAAACCCCAATAACTAAACTAACTTGACTGTTGACAGTTTGATACAGAGTAACAAACATTTATCCACGACTTGACAGCTCAAGTGACCCAAATAACTGTTCATTCAACATTCCAATACCTTAACCCTTTCATGTTACATCGACTACACATCATTGTAAATTGACAAATTTTTGGTAGATTTGACAATGCTTGCAGTCAAATAATATTCATTTTCCCAATGCTGTCCTGTAAACTAAAGGTATAGCAGTTATTCGGTTGACAGCTTTTCCAACTGGTTGCACCAATAACCAGTTGCAAACTGGTTATCTGGCTGTTTCAGTACTAGTGATTTCTTCTTTTTTTTTCATAAAATTGCTTGAAATCCTCCAAAACACATTTTAATGCAGAAAAACTCCATCCAAATTGATCCTCGCTCTTCTAGGGTCAAGGGGTCATAAGGGGCATGGTGGGTTTCTTTTTCCCTTTTTTTTTGTTGCATTAAAAATCACTCGAATCCTTCAATAGTCATTTTAAAGCAGAAAAACATTCAAATATGAAGATATGAAGATTTCTTTTTTCATAAAACCATTATTTATTAGGGTTTAACAACACTTTTGACAGCCAGAGCCACCTCGTGTCAGACAGTTTTATGGGTGGAGGAAGCCGGAGAGAACCACCGAGCAACAGTGAGCAACTGTCAGGTTCCCCAACATACTAACTCCACACAAGCAGGGTTAGCATTGGTTGAAGACAAGTGCACCATCAATGTGCAGTACGCCTTAGTAAATATTGTATTGTTGTAAATATATTGAGTACTTTGAAATGCAAATGTCTCTGGCCCTCAAACTGATCCTAAACAGGGACAGCCCAGCATCTTTATATGTATGACATAATGATTTCACTATGATTACTGAGTACGGTGATGTAATATGTTAACCCATCATTTGTCTCTATCTAATGAGACTAGGATTTCATAAAATGACCACGTTTGGTGGCCATTTTGGACTCACTGTGGGTAAAAACAAAAGTTATTTATAATAATTTATGATAATCATTTATTACATTCTTACTATTCAGTCCAATACTGGTGTTCTGCTAATTTACAGTTAGCGAGACTCTAGGCCAAAAAGTCTGATTTTCTGACCTATTTTTGATGTTTTGGAAAATTTTGGCAGAAAAAATAATTTTGGTAAACTTTTCTTTCCAAATAGTTATGGAAAAGTGTGTTTAAGACAAATCTGTGACAGTTTCAGGTCATTAGCCCATTTGGACAAGGAGATATTGGTCAATGGAAATTTGGGCGTTTTTTTCCACATTTGGCAGCCATTTTGGACACATTGTGGATAAAATCAAAATTTCTTTGCATTTATGATGATACAATACATTCCTGGTGTTCTGTTAATTCACAGTGCCAAGATTGTAGGCAAACATGTCCGATTTTCAGGCCTGTTTTTGATGTTTTGGAAAATTTTAGCAGAAAAAATAATTTTGGTAAACTTTTGTTAACAGTTGGTTATGGAAAAGAGTATTTATGACAAATCGGTACAAATTTCATGTCATTAGCCCATTCAAACCAGGAGATATTAGTCAATGAAAATTTTGCGGGGTTTTTTTTCATGTTTGGCGGCCATTTTGGACACATTGTGGTTAAAATTGAATTTTTTGGGCATTTATGATAATGACACATTACATTCTTACTATTCGGTCCATTAGTGGTGTTCTACTAATTCACAGTGCCGAGATTGTATGCCAAAATTTTTGATTTTCAGGTCTATTTTTTATATTTTGGAAAATTTTGGCAGAAAAAATAATTTTGGTAAATTTTTGTTACCAGTTGGCTATGGAAAAGTGTATTTATGACAAATATGTGAAAATTCCAGGTCAAAAAATTAAAGTTTCGGCATATAATAATTAATTTTTTTCGAGAAGAATAACAAATGTCTTTTCCTTTCAGGAAAAGCTTAATAAAAATGCATGCCCACATGCAGTTTTACAAAAAATGGCCCGAGAAACAAGATCTACTTTGTGGAGCCTAATAGAATATTTTTTCCTGTCACAGTGGTTATTCAATTGACAGGGCTCCACTTCATTGTGATAAATGGCGATAAGGGTGAAAGATTTTTTCAATAAAAGTTTTCTCATTAGTTTCAATTGTACAAAATTGACTTGAGACTACATTAATAATAATGCAGTACACTGTTAACCCCTTTGCACACTGATTTCTAAATACCTAAATTTCAAACACAAATGTTTTCCCAAATTTAACTAGGAGCTTAACCAATTCATTCTTGTTTTACAGATCTCAGTGAGCTCTGTCAAACAAGATTGAATATGTTAAATTCCTTGATGTGTACCTTTAAACAAACTTTCTGTGAGAGAACCCTTGGAGCTCTCTAACATTAGAAGGGACTTTCTACAGGTTTTGTCCATTTTTTTCAGAGTTATGGGCCTTTTTTTTAACTTAGAAACCCTTGGCGGGGGATACCAGTGCCATTGCACCTTGTTTAACCTTCAGTGATGGTCACTATAAGATGTTAAATTTAATGGAACCCACTCCCACCCCCAAACAGCTTGGCTTTATTACAAAATTTCAGACAAGGCTGCATCACAAAACCAGTTTTAATTGGTGGATCGACCAGTAACCTGCCATAGCTCTTTGGCCTTCAAAAATTTGAATCTGACTGAGCCAATCTCCTTCTTTGCAATTCAATACTTTTATCCAATTTTATACTAGTGAATGATTAGATATTACCATTCAGTATTCACATTTGACCTCTTGATATTGGGTACATGAAAGCTTATGTATGTTGGCTGATTCATTATCTTTACAGTGCACTGGATGCAGAAAGCGAATATTTAGTTCAAGAAGCCTTAGAGAGAGTTATGGTTGACCGAACTGTGATAGTCATTGCTCACAGACTTTCTACAATCAAATCAGCTGATCAAATAGCTGTCTTAGAAAATGGAAAAGTAACTGAGATTGGAAGTTATGGCAGTCTTATGAATATAGAAAGTGGAGTTTTTAAGAAGCTAGTTGAACGACAGACTATAACAAAATAATTTATGGTTAGGCCTAAAAAAGTTAAAATCTGTTTCATCCAATATGGTCCCTTTGGCTGCCGCATGCTCTCTTTTTATAACCAATGCAAACTTAAAAAATGAAAACTAACTGGTTTATGTTTGATAGTTTACCCAAGTAATTAAAATTGATAAATTTGTCCCTTGAGTGCAACAAAGCTTTTCAATCCTTTAGCATTGCAATGCCTTTTTGCACTCAAGGGACAAAATACACCACCACCCTTGCTATTCTGTAGATTATGAGACCTAAAACATAAAACAAATCAAGAACAAAAACTTCTGATGGCAAAGAAATAATGACAAAAATAAAAATCTGAATGCCTGCATGCAATTTTACAAAAAAAAATGGCCTGAGAAACAGAAGATCTACTTTGTGGGGCCTTATTTGTTTTTATTATTGCACATTTAAGTTAACACAGTGTCTTGCAAATGGTTCTGGCTTGGGGTAAAAATGGATTGGAAAAAATTATGTGTGACCCTTTACCAAACGACATGGAAAACCTTTAACCTTTTCCTAATAATGCAGCAGACAACACTTGCAAAAAACATTTTTGAATAACTAAAACTTCACAATTTTTGCCTTAAAAATGTAGCTTATGATCCCTCATGGGTTCATTCCATTGGAGGTACGGTGGTGAAAAGGGGTCATAATGTATGTTTTGGCAGCAAAACCAGCCAGCACTATTCACCAAAATCACCTTTCAAATTTTATTATTTTTTCATTTTTTACCCCCAAATCATAGCTTATGACTTCAGATTCGAACAAGCTCGACAAGCTTGTTCCAGTGAGGGGCTATAAGCTATATTTTAGAGACAAACCCAGAGGAAAGTAATAGGCATATTTGACACTATTGCTTTTCACTGATGAACTCTTTGTGAACCTGTTGTTGATGTTTGTTATCTTGTCTATGTATAGCTATTAACGTTCATGTGTAACATATTATTAGACCCACTTTTTTCAAAAGTTTCACTTTTTTCAGATTTTCAGATTCAAGTTTGTTTAAATCAAGACCTTGGGTTCAAATTTGGGCTCCCTATGGGAGCCAGAATTTTAATTTACTGCAGTATGAGAAAAGTTCTTTAAAAATCTTCTTCTTCAGATCCACCAGTCAGAATCATTTGATATTTGGTATTCATCATCCTTATGGAGAGGTCAGATTCGAATTTGTTCAAATCAAGTCCCTGGGGTCATATTTGGGCTTCCTATGGAAGTCTGAATTTTAACTTGGTGCAATATGAGGAATATTCTTTTAAAATCTTCTTTAGATCCACCAGTCAAAATCTTTTCATATTTGGTTTACGGCATCCTTACTGGGGTCAGATTAAAGTTTGTTCAAAGCAAGTCTATTGGTTCAAATTTTAGCTCCCTTTGAGTGCCCAAATTGTAACTTAGTGCAATATGAGGAATGTTCTTCAAAGTATTTTTCTTCAGATCTACCCATCAGAATCTTTTGCTATTTGGTATACAGCATCCGTCTGGGAGTCAGGTTCAGGTTTGTTCAAATCATCTGGCTGGGTTCATATTTGGGCTCTATAGTGTTAACTAGCCGTAGATACTGAATGTGACTGTGAATTTTTTTTTTAAATAACGTTCTCAGTAGATTATTTACTGTCCGTTGGAGCCCCTTGTTTATTGAAATTCCTATGTATGAAGCCCATTTAGGTTATGAATCAATTTTAATGGAACTTCTCAAACATTATCACCAGCAGTTAGCCCTGTGCATATTCACAAATTTTTATGTTGCAGCAATTTTTAACTGAATCATCCCTTGAAATTAGATTTCTTATTTCTTTTTGGTTTGGAATTGCTATGTGCACAACTTCTAGATCTGTGAATCTGTTTTGACAAATTTCTTATACATGATCACCAGCAAGTAGACATGCACATTCTTGCCAATTTTCTAACTTTCTAACTGAATTATCTTCTCTTGAACTAAGATTTATAGATCTATTAATACTTTCTATATGAAATTGCCAGATTAATTTGTTAAATGCACACACCGTTTCTCAATCAAGTACACTGTAACCCTGTTAATTGCCTATGAAAATTATTCAATTAACCCTTTACCCAACAAATCGGCCACATCCACCTGCATAATATGAAAATTCAGCAGCTGAAAAAATATTATTTTTCAAAACATTTCAACAAAACCATATCATGTGACCCCTCTTTGGACTGAGCTCGAGCTCATTCCAAAGAGGGGTCACATGATATGGTTTTGTTGAAATTTGTCCAAAAACTTTAAAAAAATGATATTTAAAATGATAAATTTCGATGTCTTCTGCTTTGGGTAAAGGGTTAAAAGGAGTAATCAATTAACAGGGATATTTTGTTACTTAGCTGTATTTCAGACATAACTGAGCATTTTATTTATTATATCTTGTTTGACAGAGCTAATGGAGCTCTGTCAAACAAGATATAATAGATTAAATTCCTGTTATGGATGTACTGGGACAAAATGAGTCTATAAATAAGGGAATTTTGTAATTTTCAGCATATGATAACTCACCTGCATCCTCAGAATCTTTGATATGAGCTCACAGAAGTT